>VZQC01003261.1:1831863-1896448 GCA_009823505.1 Rhizomys pruinosus | reverse complement strand
TTTTGTCTTTTCGAGACAGGGTCTCCCTGTAGCCCCAGCTGGCCTGGAACTCTCTCTGTAGACCAGACTGGCCTTGAACTCACAAAGATCCGCCTTCCTCTGCCTCCCAAGTGCTAGGATTAAAGGCGTGCGCTACCACGCCCAGCTTGATTGATTCTTAAATATAAAGAAGGCACTTTGTTTCAGTCTAGTGCTTTTGCTTGGTTGACTGAACGCTTCTCTCAAGACTATTCAATAAATCTGGCCCAGTTTTCCTCAATAAATGAATAATAGAATAACTGAAGAGAGAAGATATTTGGGGAAAGAATCATGTATATTCTTTTTCTTATCACAACGAAAATGCTCACTTTTCCCCTTTTTTGACAATATTTTCACATGTAAAAAGTTTTTCCTTGAGTAAGAATAATCCACAGATCTGATGAAAACAATGGCTTAGAAATACATGCTGCTGCCTGGATGGTGCTTACAAACATTTTTAGTCTTATGCCCTGGTAGAATAATATCTTTAAAAAAGAAAAACAACAAAATCCAATAAAAAAATCTCATCAATTAGATAGATTGTTAGAGGAATACATTAACATTTTTCTTTTATATCACTTCAATAGGAAATAAATTATAAAAATATTCCTTTGTGAAAAAATTGGATCAATAGAATATTGATGAATTCCAAAAAACCTTTGAAATTCAAATGAAAGTCTTTTCTCATTGTGAATATTTTAAAGTAACTGAAGTAACGGAATTTTTAAAATTTGTAAAAAAAAATTGTTTGTTGTATTTACATTCTGAATCCTTTTTATTTTACTTTGTTAGAATAGGAATGAAAGACTTCTAAGACCGTAATGTAATGGATAATAGCTAGTTTATCTTGCTAGCTTTAAAAGAAAGGCAATGCTGGCACAACAAATTTGTGTCTTCTTTTGTGTGACCCAAAGTGCTGGTCTGTGATGTGATGGGTTTGATGCATGGAATACAAATGATCTCACTGCAAGCTGGGCATGCACCAAACAAACAAACAACAACAATAACAAAACAAATTATCTCACTGTGTCTTCATTAAGAAAGTTTTCTTGAATGAGTTAGCTCAGTGGGTAAAGGCTCTTGTCTCCAAGCCTGAAGCCACTTCAGGAGAGAATCAGCTCTTCCAAGTTGTCCTCAGATCCTACATAGAGAATCAGCTCTTCCAAGTTATCCTCAGACCCTACATAGAGAATCAGCTCTTCCAGGTTGTCCTCAGACCCTACATAGAGAATCAGCTCTTCCAAGTTGTCCTCAGACCCTACATAGAGAATCAGCTCTTCCAAGTTGTCCTCAGACCCCTACATAGAGAATCAGCTCTTCCAAGTTGTCCTCAAACCCCTATGTAGAGAATCAGCTCTTCCAAGTTGTCCTCAGACCCTACATAGAGACTACAGCATATGCTCTGCTCCCCTCCCCCACAAAATAAAATAAGTGGTTTTTCTTCTTTTTTTTGTCCTTTTGAGACAGGCCCTCCCTGTGGCCCCAGCTGTCCTGAAACTCACTATTTAGACCAGGCTGGCTTTGAACTCACAAAGATCTGCCTGCCTCCGCTTCCCAAGTGCTGGGATTAAAGGTGTGTGCCACCACACCCAGCCAGTTTTTCTTTTCAGGGGAAAAAAAAGATTTTTCTTTTTTTTGGGGGGGGAGCTATAACTTGGTAGAATAAGCCTCACATGCATGAGGTCTTTTTTGATCATCAACACTTCAGGATGTGGGGAGCGATGCATTGCACTTAGTGAAGTTGAAGTTGATTTACTTTCTGGCTGTTTCTTTTTTTTGTCATGGGCCTGTTAGTATAGTCAAGAGATTGGTAGCAGCATAAAGCATGTATGTGCTGATTGTCCATTTACCATTCTGAGAATTGAGTCCATTTGAACTTTTTTTTTTTTTTTGGTCTTTTCGAGACAGGGTCTCCCTGTAGCTCCAGCTGGCCTGGAACTCACTCTGTAGACCAGGCTGGTCTTGAACTCACAAAGATCCATCTGCCTCTGCCTCCCAAGCGCTAGGATTAAAGGTGTGAGCCACCACGCCCAGCTTTTTTTTTTTCTTCATTTGAACTTCTAATCTGTCCTATTGTGTTTGGAGTTATGTTGCTTTTCCAGTAAATAAATGAATACCTGTATTGAAGAGGAGAAGAAAAAAAGTTTAAATTCATATTTAAACTCCAGATATTTCTTAATTTGTAATCTATTAGATGTTAAAATAGATTGTTAAATAAACAAGCGTGAATTTCTCTCTCCAATGCTAGGGATTGCACATGCCAGACAAGTGCTTCACCCCTGAGTTACTTCTCCAGTCACACTCTGGTCTTAAGAAAGCAGTATTGGAGCTGGGCGTGGTGGCACGGCATGTGTGCACAAACCTACATGCAGACAGTACATTCATACACATAAAAATTAAAATAAATAAAATAAAAAAAGATAAAAAAAAGAAAACAGTATTGTGGCCAAACAACTCCTTCTGATCATTTAATCTTAGATACTGAAAGTTCATTAGTCCTTTAATATGATGAGATACTCGGAAATAATGCCTAGGTCAAAAACCTAAAAGTAGTCGGGCATGGTGGCGCACACCTTTCATCCTAGCACTCGGGAGGCAGAGGCAGGCGGATCTTTGTGAGTTCAAGGCCAGCCTGGTCTACAGAGTGAGTTCCAGGACAGCTGGGGCTACAGGGAGACCGTGTCTCGAAAAGACAAAAAAAAAAAAAATCTAAAAGTAACAACTGGAGTAGAACTGGAGAGAGAATGCAGTAAAAAAGAAACATGCAGTTAGAAAGGAACAAAAGACAAAATGAGGTAGCTCTGTGATGTGATAGACTTCTGGTAACAAAAAGACAAAATGACAAAGTAAAAATGTCCATTCTACCCAAACTCTTGTATAGATTTAACACAGTCCCAATTAAAATCCCCAAGGACTGGAAAAAAAAAAAAGTCCTTAAATTCATTTGGAAAAACAAAAGACCCTGAATAGCCAAAACAACCCTGAGTGAAAAGAGCAACACAGGGGGGATCTCTATACCAGACTTCAAACTATACTATAGGGCTATAGTCATAAAAACAGCCTGGTCCTGGCACAAAAACAGACCTGTTGACCAATGGAACAAAACCGAAGATCCAAACTTGAGCACATACAATTTCAACCATCTCATATTTGTCAAGGGGGCCAAGAAGACACAATGGAGAAAAGACAGCATCTTCAGCAAGTGGTGTTGGCAAAACTGGATCACCACTTGTAGAAGAATGAAATTAAACCCCTACCTCTCGCCCTGTACAAAAGTCAACTCCAGATGGATTAAAGACCTCAACGTGAAACCCCAAACTCTGAAGGTGATAGAAGAAAAAGTTGGCAGCAGACTACAAGACATAGGCGTAGGAAAAGACTTCCTAAATCAGACAGCAGCTGCACAAGAATTAAGGTCGACAATTGACAAATGGGACCTCATCAAACTCAAAAGCTTCTGTACATCAAAAGAAACAATCAAGGAAGTGAAGAGAAATCCCACAGAGTGGGAGGAAACCTTCACTGCAGATACATCTGACAAAGCATTGATTTCCAGAATATATAAACTACTCAAAAAACAAAGAAAAAAGAAAACAAACGACCCGCTCAATAGATGGAGCAAAGAACTGAACAGAGACTTCACAAGCGAGGAATTAGAGATGTCTGAGAAACACCTCAAGAACTGCTCAACATCACTAATCATTAAGGAAATGCAAATCAAAACCACTTTAAGATATCATCTTACTCCAGTAAGACTGGCTAGGATCAAGAAAACAAATGATACCAAGTGCTGGAGAGGTTGTGGGGAAAGGGGAACACTCATCCACTGCTGGTGGGAATGTAAACTCGTACAGCCACTATGGAAAGCAGTGTGGAGAACCCTTGGAAGACTTGGAATGAACTTGCCACCCGACCCAGCCATACCACTCCTGGGCATGTACCCTCAAGACTTACGCCACCACAGAGATACATGCACGGCCATGTTTATTTCAGCTCTCTTCACAATAGCAAGGAGCTGGAACCAACCCAAATGCCCCTCAACTGATGAGTGGATAGAGAAAATGTGGTACATCTACACAATGGAGTTCTATGCAGCAGTAAAGAAAGATGACATCATGAGCTTTGCAGGAAAATGGCTGGAGCTAGAGGACATCATGCTGAGTGAAGTAACACAGTCCCCAAAAAACAAACGACAAATCGTATCCCTCATCTGTGGATGCTAGTGCCAATTACCTAGTTGTAAGTATTTCTTGTGCTCGGCCCCTTGAGCTTTTGTCCAAGTAGTTGGGAGTGATGCATATTGGAAACAACAACAACAACAACAACAGAAAGGACTGCATCAAAGCACTGACTGAAACAGTGAACTTATGCTCAAAACAGTCAACTTCCACATGGAGAATATTGAGAAAGACTGAGAAAGAGATGAAAAGCATGTTTGGCAGAATACATGAGCTCTGGTGGGGTAGGGGGGTGTCCTAGTTTGTCTTCCATTGCTGTGACAAAGCACTCTGACCAACACCAACTTGGGGAGGAAAGGGTTTATTCAGCTTACATCTCCTGGGTCACAGTTCATCACTTAGGGAGCCCAAGGCAGGAACTCAGAGCAGGAACCTGGAGGCAGGAGCTGAAGCACAGGCCATGGAGGAATGCTGTTCACTGGCTTTCTCCCCTGGCCCATGCCCATTCTGACCTCTTATACAGTACACAACAACCTGCCCAGGGTGGCACCACCCATAGTGGGCTGGGCCCTCCCACATTGCTCAACAATCAAGACAATACTCCACAGATGAGGCCACAGGCCAGTCCAATGGAGCCAGTTCCCCAGTTGAGGCTCCCTCAACCCAGGTGTGTCAAGTTGACACTAAAGCTATCCAGCACAGGGGGGTAGGGTGGGGGACATGGGTCTAGATTTTATAATCTTGTACAAAATATATATATTAAAAAATAATCTGGACCTGAAAAAAAAAAACCAAAAAGACAAAATGAGCTTCAGAATTCCTGATCTGAAATTTGGAAAGCATTTTAAATATAAGCAGTAAGAATTAACTTTAGCAGTGTTAAAATATGCAGGATCTAATTATCAAAGCATTATCAGTCAAAGAAAAATAGATTGAAAGATTTTAAATAGATAAAAGAATAATTTTTGAAGTATAAAACAATCATGAAGAAAACATGTAAATGAATTCTAATATTCATATAACTTGTAACTGAACTTGCAACACTGTCTGTTCCACCATCTTGGATCACCATGATGTAGTATGAAGAGCTGAGTCTGACAGACATGGTTTTGCCACTTAAAAACAACATGATGGCTGGGCATGGTAGAGCATGCCTTTAATCCCAGTGCTCGAGAGGCAGAGGCAGAGGCAGGCGGATCTCTGTGAGCTCAAGGCCAGCCTGGCATATAGAGCGAGTTTCAGGACAGCTGGGGCTACAGGGAGACCCTGTGTCAAAAACACCAAAATACAAAACAAAACAAAATAAAACAAAAACCCACATGACTTTTTTCTAGTTATTTAATGCTTCTAGATTTTCTCATTTGTAAAATGAGAATAATAATTATCTGAAGCTTGTTAAAATGAGAAAACCTACATGGAGAGAAGAAAAGCACTATAAATGGAAATGAAAGCCATCTACTTAGATCATGATGTACCATGTTGAGGTAGGCCAAGGATGCAATTTCTCTCAGATCTTAGAACTTCTCAAACTAGCGATGGTCATGGGATTCTGTTACTTTTGGGCACTAGGTGGTATTTGAAGGGTAAGAATTACTGGAGCAGAGAAAACAGGTAAGTAACTATTCTTTTATGTTCATTCGTTTTGAATTACACCTTTCATCTCCCATTTGTATGCCCAATTCCCAGGATCCCATAAGCAAATAATTCACACAGTAGAATTTAATACATGTATAATTCTTTTTGTCATTTTCTTAAAGTTTTTGACTAGTCAAAAATGATAAACTTAAGGCATTCCTTGATTTTTTTTTTCCCCCCTTCCCTTTGAAGCTGAGCCATTATCTGGATATTGTGGAAGTAAACATTGCTCACCAGATCTCTCTACGTTCAGAAGCATTTTTTCATGCAATGACCTCTCAACATGAATTGCAGGACTACCTCAAGAAAACTTCCCAAGCTGTAAAAATGCTTCGAGATAAAATTGCACAGATTGATAAAGTAATGTGTGAAGGATCACTACATATTTTAAGACTGGCACTTACCAGAAATAATTGTGTTAAAGTATACAATAAACTGAAGTTAATGGCCACTGTACACCAAACTCAGCCTACAGTACAGGTATTATTATCTACTTCTGAATTTGTTGGCGCATTGGACTTAATAGCAACAACTCAAGAGGTTCTGCAGCAGGAACTTCAGGGCGTTCACAGTTTCCGGTATGTCTGTTAAGCAAACTGTTAGAAATAATGTTAGAGAAATTTCTAGGATAAATCTTCATATGTAATTTTTTAAAAAACATTTTATTTTATTTCATTTTATGCATATGAGTGTATTGGCTGTATGTATGTAAGTACACCTGTGCTGAGCAGTGCCTGCAGAAGTCACAAGATAGTCTTGAATCCCTTGGAATTGGAGTTATAGACGGTTGTTAGTTACCTCGTGGGTGCTGGGATTTGAATGCAGGTCCTCTGCAAGAGCAGCCAGCGCTCTAAACTGCTGAGCCATCTCTCCATTCCCCATATGTAATACTAAAAATGTAGATGTTTTTCTTCCGCATTGATCTGTTAATGATTCTCATAAAAACTAAGTAGAGACATTTCAGAAGAGAAGCAAAATTAAAGCTTCTAGTAGATGAAATGAATATAAACTCACCTGGCAAGGGAGATACCATGATCAAGAAGGTGCTTTTCCCAGGGTGAGGCTCATCCATTGCACTTGGGATATACGGACCCCTGCGATTTCCCCAAATGTGGGGAAACTCCACCGCATAATTTGTGGTAGAAGGGGCTGTGTTCGCACTCTCCCCTGTAAAGAAAAAAAAAATTGAAAACACCATTTTGAAAATGTTCTAATAGCTTTGTGTTAAATTATAGATCAAAGTGGAGAGGTGAATATCTGTATGCCTTAATTTAATAAAGATTTTTAAAGGCAGACTAGATGGCTCAGGAGATAAAGGATTGATGACTTTCACATGTGTGCTGTTATGGTATACCCATGGCCATACATGTGGATGGACAGTCAGATACACACACACACACACACACACACACACACACACAGAGGCACGTACATATAAAATGTAGTAAAAATCTTTTTAGTAAGTTTTAAATTGAGGAATTTTTAAGATCCATTTCTGATTTTCAATGTGTGTCTCAAATTGCAAAGAATTCCACATAATGATTGCAAAGAGACACTTCTGAGTTCTTACTTTGAGAATACCTTTTAAAAATCAAAAACAGAATAGGGCTGGGGAGATAGCTCAGTTGGTAAAGTGCTGGTCATGTAAGTTTGGTGACCTGAGTTTGATCTCCAGAACCTCATTATAAGAGAAACTCTGGGCATGGTTGCATGCACTAATAATCCCAGTGCTAGAGAGGCAGAGGCAGGCCAGGCAGCCTAGCTTGCTTAGGAGTTTCAGACCTAGTGAGAGACCCTGCCTCAAAAAAACAAAGTAGATGGTTCCTGAGGAATGACATACAAGGTTGACTTCTGGCATGCAATATTGAAAAAAATGGCTGAAAGTATTGCTCATAGTTAGAGCACTTCCCTACTAGTCCGTGGGTTTTGACCCTAGTACTACAAAGGCAAAAATAAAAAAGCTAATTTTGGTTTTGAAATTATAATAGAATACTTTTAAGATTATATCAGTAGATATCTTATATGAAATCATGTTAAAGTATTTATAGACTAATTGCAACTCATAAAAATTTTACTTCATTAAGCAGGTGTTTTATTGAAGTTCTTATTTTCCAATAAACTCATCCAGACCTTTTACCAAGGGATTACAATTGTAGTCCTACAGAAGATGTGCTCTGTAACTTAATAGATATGTAATATATTCTAGGAAATTTAGTTTCAACATAGGTTTATTTATCATCACTTTTATTTATCACTTGAATTATAAATTCTTATTAACTAAGATTATATCATTAGAATATATATTAATATATATTTAGAAAGGACTTTTTAATTTGTACTAAATTTAGTTAAATTGATTCATTCATTAACTCAAGAAATGATAGTAGGCCCTTATTTTATTTTATTTATTTTTAAAACTTTTATTTTTTTATTTTTATTTCTTTTCTTTTTTTTAAATTTTATTTATTTCTGTATGTGTATGAATGTACTGTCTGCATGCAGGTGTGTGCACCCGTGTCGTGCAATGCCGCGGAGGTCAGAAGAGGGGTGTTGGATTCCCCTGGAACTGGAGTTCTCCTGGAATTGGAGTTACAGACGGTTCTCAGCCGCCATGTGGGTGCTGGGGATTGAACCCGGGTCCTCTGCAAGAGCAGTCGGCGCTCTTAACCGCTAGGCTATCTCTCCAGCCCCTTATTTATTTTCTATGTGTATGAATGTACTGTCTGCATGTAGGTCTGTGCACCCGTGTCGTGCAATGCTGCGGAGGTTAGAAGAGGGTGTTGGATTCCCCTGGAACTGGAGTTCTCCTGGAATTGGAGTTACAGACGGTTCTCAGCCGCCATGTGGGTGCTGGGGATTGAACCCGGGTCCTCTGCAAGAGCAGTTGGCGCTCTTAACCGCTAGGCTATCTCTCCAGCCCGTAGGCCCTTATTTTAATGTCAGGCAGAGTACTAGGTATTTATTCATGAACAAAGCAGAGATGCTCTCTGCTCTAACAGTTTTTACTATTTCTTTGGTTATGGGGACAAGCACAAGCCTGGGCAGTTAGGATGCAGTGCTTTACAGTGTGATGAACATATAGATTGGAATATTTACCTCTAAAGGGGAACATGAGCCAGATTTTGATCACTACAGAAGTTTTGAGTCACAAAGCTTTTTAAGAAGCCAGTGAAAACATTGTTGAAAATTCTTTCCTGAAAATTATACCTGTACATAAAATTTTTAATAGTTTTTGGGTAATTCATGGTTCTTTAAAATCTAGCTTGGATTTCCCAACATGGAACCTCAGGTGACTAAGTGACTTCTAATTTCTTTCACTTCTGAATTTTAAATCTTTTTGTTTTGAATTTGTGATACATATTTTAAGGAATTGATTTTATCTTTGATTTAGAAAAATAGGCTTACAAAGACAGAAGCTATGGTTTTTTCTTGTAACTTTATAAGTTATGAGTGTTGATTGGCCTTGGAGCCAATACCTCTGGTTAATGCAGAACTGAGAAGTAGAATTAAAGATTGAATGCATGCTTGCTAAATACAAATTCTAAACCTGTTCTGATTTTACCTCCAAAGTCATATAGTTTTATCTGACTTCTAAGTTTGCTTTTGATCAGTAGTATTTATGAAAACTTCCTCAAAAGTATCTTGAAAAATTTTAAATATAGAATTTGGATGTTTATTGCCAATAGTTTCTGATTTATTCCACTACAGAGTAAAAATGTTCTAAGTGTGTACTTATTTTGAGCTCACAGGTTACATTTATTTATTTATTTTGGTGCTGGGAATCAAACCCGTGGCCTAAGGTGTCATGCTAGGCAAGTTTTTCTACCACGTTATATTCCTAATCCTTCTAGTTTTTACCCTAACTTTTACTTTCTGTTCTCTACACCTTGCTTAGATATCTGTTCTTACTTTATTTAGACTCTGCACATGTGAAGGATGTTTATTCTATAAACAATTCTGTAAAGCTCCCTGACAAAAGTTAATTCTATTATGGTTATTTGTTTCAAACTTTGGTATCAGAATTTAAGTTTAATTTCTACTTTGGATAAGCATCTTAACATACAATTAATTTTCAACAATAAAAGTGTTTGAGAAGAAAATAATTTCTAAGCCTGACTCATATTTGAAGTAATTTTAGACTGAGGAGTAATTTGTGATTAAGGAGTTTTACTTTATATTTTAAAATTCTATCAAATCCTATTTGAAGGGTTTATATTCTTGACTTTTTTCTTTTGGTATCAGGTTGTTAAATATCGACAGTATTGTCTTTAAAGCTTCACCAATAGTTTTAATGTCATTTAATTTTATTTGAAAAGATCATTTGTTTTTGATCCTTTATAATCAGTCAGGGAAAATATACATTATAGGTTTCTTGTTTACGATAAGCTGTGTTCTTAAAAAAAAAAAAATCATTATATTCTCCCAGTTAGGAAGTAAGAGTTTTTCTTACTTGAAATTCACTTTCTTCCCCCTCCATACTTTAGATCATATTTTAGTCATTAGACTTAGAGAAGCATAAGATCTCACTTAAAATGTTTTTATTATTAGAACAACCAAAGGACTATATTGATTTAAGTTGTTAATAGACTTTCTATTTTATAGGTATTAGAGTAGGTTTTATGTTTGCCTGTAATGTTCTTTCTCTTGCTTTTAAAGGGAATAGTTATATCAAATCTTCCAAATTACCAAAATACATAACTCTGGTTTTTAAAAAGAATTTGAATATATTTGTGTATTTTTTTCTGTATATTGTTAACATATTTTTTTCTAGTCAGTGATAGTAAATACTTATGTGTATTTTCTTTCTTTCTCATTCTATAGTTTTTTTTTTATCCTAAAATTACTTTCTGTATAAACTGTGCTTTGTGATTTCTAAACTCCCAGAATACTTCATTTGTATTCTCTAATTAAATCTTTCTTCAATTTACAATGTATTGTTTTTATTTGTGCTTTAAAGTCTTTTTATAGCCTTTAAATGCCCAGGACAAGAGTTGCGTCATGTACATCTTTTTTTTTTTTTTTTTTTTTCTTAAATTTTTTTTTATTAATTTTATTTATTTCTGTATGTTGTATGAATGTACTGTCGCATGCAGGTTTGTGCACCCGTGGTTGTGGCAATGCGCTGAGTTCAGAAGAGGGTCTCGGATTCCCCTGGAACTGGAGTTCCCCTGGAATTGGAGTTTCAGATGTTCTCGGCTGCCATGTGGGTGCTGGGAAATCGAACCGGTCCTCTGCAAGAGCGTCGGCGCTCTTAACCGCTAGGCCATCCTCCAGCCCCACGTCATGTACACTTAACACACATTTGTGGAACCTATAAATTATCTAACACGTTACCAAGTACATGTTTATATTTGGTGACATTCTTTTCTGTCTTTCCTTTTTAACACTTTTATGATCATAGGTTATGGTAATTTTAACTATTTAGAATGAATAGTTATTAATCATTTATATATGACTATAATTCTCAATCTTGGCTGCATAATAAGTACCCAAAAGAGCTTTGAAAAAGTTATGCCATAGTCCACCAAAACCAATTAAGTTAGACTTTAGAAGAGAAGACTTCAATATCTTTTTTTTTTTTTTTTTTTGGTCTATTCCAGACAGGGTCTCCCTGTAGCTCCAGCTGTCCTGGAACTCACTCCATAGACCAAGCTGGCCTTGAACTCATAAAGATCTGACTGCCTCTGCCTCCCAAGTGCTAGGATTAGAGGTGTGCACCACCACGCCTGGCTAATATCTCTGTTTTCTCAGAGCTCCTGAGAAATTCTATTCAGATCTGAAAGCTGATGACAAATACTGCTGGGCACTCTACTTTTTTTTAGGACTTAGAAAGTACTCACATTTTTTTTCCCTCCCTCCTTCCCTCCGTCCCTCCCACCCTCCTTCCATCCCTCCCACTTTCTCTCCCTTCCTCCCTCTTTCTTTTCCTCCCTCTCACCTTCCCTTCCTTCCTTTTTTTCTTTCTTTGAAGCAAAAACTTCAACTAAAACATTTTCTTTTTTCAAAGTGGTACAGTGTATCTGGTTATCAGCCCTAAAATTTGATCTCTTCTTCTCAGTGTGAAGAGTAATTTAGGCAAGTGGAAGGTTTCACTATAAAATGAATGGTAAATTACTATGATGATTGTTTTTTATATTTATTGATTTTTTTAACTTAGAAAAATTAGTGATTTTACTATTTAAATTTTGCAATATTGGCAATCTTAATACATAAATTTTAACTATAACATATAAAAAGTAATCTGGTAACAATGAAAGTAATCTTGAAAAAATATATATCATTTTGTTGCTATAACGTTAATATTCAAATTCTGACATAGATGTAATACAGAAGTCTTAATCAGGATGCAATTGGATATTAATAGTATATGGATTTTGTTTTGTTGCATCAAAACTTTAATTACCTTGAAAGCCAGGCTGTATTTGCTTTTCTTTTTATAAAAATTTATAGGGCCTGGAGAGATAGCCTAGTGGTTAAGAGCACCAACTGCTCTTTCAGAGGACCCGGGTTCGATCCCCAGCACCCACATTTTGGCTGAGAACCGTCTGTAACTCGAATTCCAGGAGAACTCCACTTCCAGGGGAATCTGACACCCTCTTCTGACCTCCGCGGCATTGCACGACACAGGTGCACAAACCTACATGCAGAGAGTACACTCATACACATACAAAAATAAATAAAATTAAAAAAAATTTATATAGAAACTTTTAAGTTTCATTATTGTGATAAATTTTCTATTTACTGCTACTGTTGTCCTAATTCCACCACCATCATACAACTGATTTATTGATACATTAGTACTCTGAACCAAGTATGGTGTATATATTGCATTATTTGATTCCCCTGTACAAAAACTGAGAGTAATGTTTCACTGATAACAAAATGAACTTTAAAAAGTCTCAACTTGCAATTTGTCCTTTTTTTTTTTTTACTTCTAAAAATAAACCGTTTCTTCCTACCATCTAAGGTAGTGTGTTCTTTTCTAAGAAAATTCAACTGTTAGAACATATTTTAACACTTATTTTTATCTCCTTCAGAGATTTCTATGTGTTTTGTTTTGTTTTTCATTTCTCAGTTCGGTTTAGACATATTCCCCTTTCCCTTTCCCCCACTCCACCCCACCCCAGATCATGGACTTTGCCATAAATATCCTGCATCTTTCTCTCAGTCTTTTTTTTTATGTTTAGGAATTCACATTTTCCTCCTTTAATTTTATATTACTCTAAAATATGAATACATACTTTTCACTCATATACAGTAATTATAGAATCTGAAAGTAAGTAGTGGATCAATTCTAGAGCCCGTTAAGAGATTTACATTATAACATCATAGTTGCTTTCAGATAAACAGAAATACAACAACATTGTTCAGCTTGCATTCTTTTTAAATTTTTAAAAAATTTTTTGTATGTGTATGAATGTACTGCCTGCATGTAGGTCTGAGCACCCATGTTGTGCAATGCCATGGAGGTCAGAAGAGGGTGTCAGGTTCCCCTGAAACCGGAGCTAAAGATGGTTCTCAGCCGCCATGTGGGTGCTGGGGATCGAACCCGGGTCCTCTGCAAGAACAGTCGTTGCTCCCAACCACTAGACCATCTCTCCAGCCCCAAAGTTGCTGCATTCTTACGGACTGCCCACCAGGGCATTTGTGGGGGTTTGTTGAAAATTATCATTTCTAGAGTTAACACATAACTGTTAACCTTTGATTTGTAATGAAACAAATTCTGTGATCTTCATAAAAGCTACTTGAGGAGCAAGCAGTTTTAAAGTTCTGTGTAAATTTGTACCATGCTTTATTGTTGAATTAATAAAACTTATTAAAAACTCAAATATACAGAAGATAAGGGGAATAATGTAAAGAAAATTACAAGTACTAGATATCACCTATGAGGTATTAGCCATCCTTATTTAATCTGTACCCTTCCCCAGAATTCTGGATTCTTTTAAAACAAATTCCAGATAATTTGATTCAGCCAAAAATATTTCATGTATTTTTGAGAGGTAACTTTAAAAAACAATTCTAATGTCATTTTTATCTTAAATAGCTCATCATTGGTCAGATTTCCTTGCTTGTTTCAAAATAATTTTTTATAGTATGTTTGTTTTAATATAAATCCAAATAATATCTCCAGTGTGATTGGCTGCTGTGTCCCAAGTGCTTTTTGGTGTATAGTTTTTATTTTCAGTTTTCTCTTTTTCAAAGATTCATTGAGAACCTTAGATTATCTTGTAGAAATTTTCACAGCTGTGTTTTGAACTGCACGCTTGTGTTAGCTTGCTGTCCTTTCATCTGGGTTTCTAGTTGGAAGCTAGTCTTAAAGGATTCATTAGCTTCTTTTTGGCAAGAGAATCTAATAGGAGCTGGTACATACATATATCAATTAATGAAGATATTTCTGGTTGTCTCTTTTGATTCTTAATTCATTACTGTCTTCTTTATTTATTAATTGGGCTATTTATTTAAAGCGATCCTCCCGTAACATTTACATATGATCCTTTGAAAATGTGAATCTGAATTTGACAGTTTGAGAAAATTTGATAAACAGTGTAGCCTAGGCATATTTTACAAATCTAGAAAAAGTTAAGTATGAATGCATAAAATATATGTAGACAATAGTCTGTTTTTATCACTTACTAGCATAAAGAACAAAACTGTGATAAAAAGCAAAAATCTGTCAAAATTTAAATGACTGTACATGACTGTTCATCGTTGAGAAATACAAACATAGAATGTCGAGTCATAAGTGCCCAAGTTCACTGTAGTGTAATAAGTTCACAGCCGCCTCCTGTTGCTGTTGTAGTGAGCTCATGTCCTGAGAGTATCTGTGCTGTTTAAAACATGGTGTGAAGCCAAACGTCCATGAGCAGTTGCCTCTCCAGTAATTTGCTAATCACTGTAAAAAGTCATCTCTCAGCTGGCCAGCTTCAAGGCCTGCCTGGGTTACACAGTCTGCCTGGGTTACAGAGTGAGTTGAAGGCTAGCCTGGAGAAAATAGATGGTGACTCGGGATGTCGCTTAAGCAGAAAGCCCTTGCTAGCATGCATACGGCCCTGGGTTCCATCCTCAGTACTACAAAGGAAAAAGGACCAATCTTTCATGTTTCCCATGTATTTTTCAGATGCATCCTACATACAATGTATAAAATACACGTTGATGCTTCTTATTTGTCTGGCTTCTAGTCAGCACCAAGTTGTAAGTACTTAAGTTTTGGAAGTATCAAAGGATACAAATGGATTTTAGGAGTTTTTTTTCTGTTACGTGGTGTGAGTAGACACCCTAATCTCTGTTTTATTTAGGAGCAAACTATGTTTGGTTACCTTGAAGCACAGGTTGTACAGTGAGAGGCAGAACAAACTCTGGATTCATTGTCTTTATTTAGCAGTTTTGAAATAGTAAATTAGAAATCTAGCATCTTCCAAAGGTAACTAATGAACTGTCCTTTAAAACATTATAGTAAGTATATAGATTTGTGTGCATTTGATGAATTTAAGTATTTTTGAAAACTTTGCAATTTTTATTTTTGTAGCTTATTCAGATTGACCTTTCTTTTAGGAAACTCTACCAGTTCATTATTGATTCCTTTTAATGTGATTCCATGTGAAGTTATTTGGTAGCTTTTTTTCTTTGTACTATGACAACATATTCATATTTTACATTTTTTATCCTAGACCTCTGAGCTATTTCTTTAAGAAACCTTAGTTTCAGCCGGGTGTGGTGGTGCACACCTTTAATCCCAGCACTGGGGAGGCAGAGGCAGGCAGAGTCAGGCAGAGGCAGGCAGAGGCAGGCAGAGGCAGGCAGAGCTCTGTGAGTTCAAGACCAGCCTGGTCTACAGAGCGAGCTCCAGGCCAGCTGGGACTAAAGGGAGACCCTGTCTCAAAAAGACCACACACACACACACACACACACACACACACACACAAAAAGAAACCTTAGTTTCTTTTTAAAATAATTTAAAATTTTAATTGTTATTATGGTGTGTGGTATATGGTGTATGTGCATGTGTGTATGTGGGGCGTGTGTATATGGGGTGTGTATGGAATTAATGTACATGGGGTGTGTGTAGGGAGTATGTATATGGGGTGTGTATGGAATATGTGTATGGGGTGTATATATAGGAGTATGTATATGGGGTGTGTATGGAATATGTATATGGGGTGTGTGTATGGAGTATGTATATGGAGTGTGTGTATGGAGTATGTATATGGGGTGTGTGTATGGAGTGTGTGTAGGTGTCACAGTGTGCTGGAGGCCAGAGGACAACTTTTGGAGTTAGTTCTCTCCTCTACCTTGGTAAGGCAGGATATTTCATACAGTATATTCCAGGCCAGCCCTCCATGAGTTTTGAGTTCCAAGGTAGTTCTCTCATCTCTTTGTATTGGCTGTAGGTGTGCTGGGATTATGGATGTATACTACCACATCTGGCGTTTTTTTTCTTCGTTTAGTCAGAAGGATATCTAGAAATCCTTGCTACTAGATTGGTCATTATTTCTAGGCCTGTGTAGTGGACAGAACTAGAAAATAATTTTCCTTTTTTTTTTTTTTTTTGCTTTTGGAATTATTTTGCACAGTTTTAAGTTTTAATTAACTGGTGTTAAGGTAGAACCTCATGTATGCTTAGCATGTACCAATACTACTGAGCTATACCCCAACTCCTAATTTTCTTCTTTTAAAGAAAACCTATGAGCCTGTAGTGGTACTTCCAATTAACATTGATACCTATAGGGTTTTACTTTTTCAGTTTTATGTATCTCCCTTTGACCAGTCTGCAAATGGTGATTCTTAAATGCTCAAATAGTTTTTCATTTGTCTTATCACACAATATACATAGAATGCTCTCTGAGCTAACATACTATTCTGATAGTTTTCTCTTCCCCCTTATCTTTGAGGGATACATTCCAAGACCCCCAGTAAATGCCCAAAACACAGATAGTACCAAATCATAGATAAAATGTGTTTTCTGTATTTATACATACCTATGATAGGCTTAATCTTAAAGTAGAATAATTGTAATAATATACTGTAAAAAATATACTGTAAAAGAAGCAGCTAAACAGTGTCTCTCAAAATACTTAACTGTGTTATATTTATCCATTATGTAATGAAGTTAGATGACACAGTATGTACATGATGAACTAAAGCAAGGTTTTAATATAGGAATTAATATATAACTACTCTACTAGTAAGGGTGGCTTGAACACCAGCCTGTGATACTATAGTTATGTGGTTAACTAAGATCATTTGCTGAGTCATCAACAGGTGGTTGGTATACATAGCATAGACATAGACAAAAGGTAACTGAGATTACAGAAACTGAAACTGAGAAGGTGGGAGACTCCTGATCCCTCCTTCTTTTCCTTAAGCTATTAAGGGGGGGTGCTGGACAGATGGCTCAGCGGTTAAGAGCACTGACTGCTCTTGCAGAGGACCTGAGTTTGATTCCCAGCACCCACATGGCAGCTAATAACCATCTTAGGCTGGGTTGTGGTGGCACTCGCCTTTAATCCCAGCACTTGGGAAGCAGAGGCAGGCAGATCTCTATGAGTTCAAGGTCAGCCTGGTCTACATAGAGAGCTCCAGGCCAGCTGGGACTAAAGGTCAGCCTGGTCTACATAGAGAGCTCCAGGCCAGCTGGGACTAAAAGGGAGACCCTGTTTCAAAAAAAAAAAAGTAATAAAATTTAAGCTGGGTATGGTGGCACATGCCTTCAGTCCCAGCACTTGGGAGGCAGAGTCAGGCAGATCTCTGAGTTCAAGGCCAGCCTGGTCTACATAGTTCCAGGACAGCTGTCTCAAAAATTACAAAAAAAAAGCCATAAAATTTATCAATCAACCAGGTTTTTTACAACATATTTAACTGTTTAGTGTCTAAAAACAAAGAATTCTGGAAATGAAGTGACATGTGACAGTTTTAAAGGTCTTAATAAAGGTCTCCATTTAACTAAAACATCACATTGTTGAACAGGTAGTACCAGCTAAAAAAGTTTTGACCATTAATTAGTTCCCTTGAAAATGTAGTGAATTTATGATTTTAAATGAAATATATATATATTATATTTACACACACATGACACATTTTTTTTTTCTTGTTTTTGTAGCCATTTGGGATCACAACTTTGTGAATTGGAAAAACTGATAGATAAAATGATGATTGCAGAATTTTCTACTTACTCTCATAGTGATTTAAATAGACCACTAGAAGGTGAATGGCAAGTTTTAGAAGAGGTATGTATTTTGAATTATGGAATCAAATTGCCTGGTTTTACTTCTTGCCAGCCTTTTTAGAATACAATGAGCACAGTTGCCTTTAATTTCAAGGTCTGTCAGACCTAGGAAGCCCTTTACTAGCCATATATCTTTAACAAGCACTCGCTGCTCAGTGTCCTATGAAATCAGAGAACGAAATACCTTCATGGCTTATTTAGAAACAGGGTCTTCCTAGGATATAACCAGTTTTAAACTAGAGATGTAAGATGAATAACTTAGTTATACTTCATGGGCTCATGCATTCACTGGAGTTTATCTTCTTTAAAAAGTGATGATTATGGGGGCTAGAAAGATGGCTCAGTGGTTAAGAGCGTCGACTGCTCTTGCAGAGGACCCAGGTTTGATTCCTAGCACCCACATGGTGGCTAAGAACTGTCTTTAACTCCAGTTCCAGGGGAATCCGATGCCCTCTTCTGACCTCCACGGCATTGCATGACACGGATGCACCAATCTACATGCAGACAGTACACTCATACATATAAAAAATAATAAATTTTAAAAAGTGATGATTATGTAATTTGTTAATTATCCAAATTCCCGATTGCCTTTTATGAGCATGCTTTATGTATATCATATATAATTACATCATATCTAAGTGTTACTGGTTTGGCAATTTCTCAGTACTAATCATTGCCAAGAAAAACTATCCAAAGGTCTTGACTCCCACCATTCTAAAGAGGTATGCATGTTAGCAATTGAATTCCTACCCAGGCATGTTGTTTCAGTCAAGTGACACAACATAGGACCCAGCAACTCCTTATTGGTTGTCAGTGTTGGAGAATATTTTTTAACTGTGGAAACAAGAAGGATCCCCTCCCCTAAGAAAACCCCAACCCTTTATACTGTTTCGGCTCCAGACCAACTTCACTTGGTCCGTTGTGGTGGAATTTACCCGGTGGTAGGATTGCTGTGTAGGGTTGCTTCCTTCTAGACAAAGACCTGTTCTACCTGTAGGTGGAATATGCTTGATCCATGACCAAACATAACCCTTTTGTTGAATGCTTCTAATTCTAAGTGAAATTATTTCAAATTTAAAGTGTGAAATTATATATCCTTTTCTTTTACTAGGAAAGATTAGTATCACTTGTATTTGGACTTCTGAAACAAAGAAAACTTAATTTCTTAGAAATCTATGGAGAAGAGATGATTATTACAGCAAAGAATATCATTAAAGAGGTACTGGTACATTTTCATTTGATATGTGATCTGAAAACCCCTGAGGTCCATTTTCATGTTGCTGAGTACAATGCACAAAGTGAATGTGGAGTTTAGAAATGAGTATGGGGAGCTGGAGAGACAGGTCAGCGGTTAAGAGCACTGGCTGTTTTTGCAGAGGACTCAGGTTAGACTCCCAGTACCCATGTGGTGGCTAACACTGTCTGTAATTCTGGTTCTAGGGGATCTGACACCTTCTGACTTCCACAGGTGTTGCACGACACTGGAACACTTAACGCACATGCAGGCAATATACTCATATACATAAAATAAAAATAATAACTTTAAAAAAATGAGTATAGTAGTAACTGTTGGGAGGAGCAGTAACTGGGTAGGACACAGAATTCTGAGAAACGTATAACGTTTAATTTTATTAATTGATAGTACTCCATGTATAAAAACATGAAAAGTATTACACTTTCTCTATAATTGGCATATTTATTTTATTTGTAGACAAGGTCTCCTTTGGCCCAGGCTGATCTTGAATTCACTATCTACCTGAGACTGGCCTTCAACTCCTGATCCTTCTGCCTCTGCTTCCCCAAGTGCTAGGATTACAGGTATGTGCTACTGTACCTGTCTCTATGTGTATATTTTTAAACCAAAAATTTTAACTATTTTGATTCCCAGCTATCTCCTGAAATCTAAACATTTACTATAATCTTCTTAAACTTTAAAAATGTTTTCACCTATTAACAAGAAAATATAAATATTCAGGAGGATTTTATTATGGGTTATGTATTATAGTTTTATTTTTCTGATGCTGATTTTGATCAGTTTTAAGTAGTAGTACTTTGTTGTTTTTTTGTTTTGTTTTGTTTTGTTTTTGTCTTCTTGAGACAGGGTCTCCCTTTAACCACAGCTGGCCACAGCTGGCCTGGGACTCACTTTGTAGACCAGGCTTACCTCATAGAGCCTGCCTCCGCCTCCCAAGTGCTGGGATTACAGGTGTGTACTACCACACTTGGTTTACATAGTAGTACATTTTCATTGTTACAGGGCAGAGTGATAACTATGGTTTTTCAGTGCAGAATGAATAACTATAGTTTTTCAAACACTTTGAAGTATGCAGCAGAGATAAACACCTAAGAAAAAGATAGTCTGTTTGATCCTTAGCCCCACATGTAGAAAAAATGGTTGTTATAGTCAATGAGTTCTTCTGGTTTTTAAGAATATTTTACTTATTTTTTATTTTATGTTGCACAGTACCTACAGAGGTCAGAGGGGGAGTCAGATCTCCTTGAACTGGAGTTACTGGACAGTTGTCAGCAACCATGTGGGTGCTGGGTATTGAACCTGAGTCCTCTGCAGAATATTTTATTAATTTTTTTATTTTATGTTGCACAGTACCTACAGAGGTCAGAAGGGGGAGTCAGATCCCCTTGAACTGGAGTTACGGACAGTTGTCAGCAACCATGTGGGTGCTGGGTATTGAACCTGAGTCCTCTGCGAGAGCTGGCAATGCTATTAACTGCTGACCCATCTCTCCAGTCCCAAGTTGTTCTGTTTTTAATGTGTGTGTATACGTGTGATCAGGTTTAGGTGCCCATAGTGTGCTGTATATAAATGTGTGTGCAGTTGTGTAGAGATCACAAGTATCGTTCTTCAGGAGCCAGGTCATCCTCTGGTCTCATCTACCTTAGTTTTTTGAGTCATAGTCTCACTGAGTCTGCAGCTTGTCTCTCAGGCTAGGCTGGCTAGCTGGCCAGCCCCAGGGATCTGCCTGTCTCTGACTCCCCAACCATGATATTACAAGGCCTTGACAGCATGCCCAGCTTTTTACGTGGATCCTGGGAATCCAAATCAGGTCCTGGTTTTGTGAGACAAGCACTTAACTGACTGAACTGTCTCCTCAGCTCCAGATTCTAAAGACAATTAACCAAATTATTTTTTTCTTAAATTGCAGCGTGTGATTAATAAAGTTTCACAAATAGAAGAAATAGACACAGATGTTGTTGTGAAGTAAGTATAAATATGTAGGTTTGTTTTTATCAGTGAGGGAAAAGATGACACATGCAAATTAGAGTAATTTAAGGAAGATCAAACTAAGGAATCATTAACTGAGTTGTGGAATCTGATGTAAGAAAATCACAAGGTACCATAAGAGACAAGGGAATGAGCAGGTAACAGAATTCAGGAGAAAGACAGTCCTTGGACAGAGAGAAACCAGTCATCCTTTGATAACTCTTCAAGAGGGAACTGAGGAGTAAGTAGAGTTCTCCCCCTTATCTGTAGGAGACACATTGCAGAAGCCCATGAAAGCCGGGGGCCACAGCTACTAGGGAGCCTCGCATGCTTTTTTTTTTTTTAATGAGTCCCAGAATAATGGCACATGGTACCAGAGTTAATCTATCCTTATGTGTTTACACCCTGGTAACTTCTTTGGATCACTGCTCTTGAGCAGTGTGTTCACTATTAAATAAAATGAAGAATACCCAAAGAAAAGTACTGATACTGACACCCTTTATCTGTTAACTGAAGTTGTTGCTCAGTGACTGTTGGTCAGCATAGATGCCTTGGACAAAAGGATGATTCCTGTCCTGGGTGACAAGAAGCAGTCATTGAACTACTCAGAATGGCAATACATTGGTTTATTTTTTGGTATTTTTGATCTAGTATTTTTAATTTAGTTATTTTTAATTTTTATTTAGTATTTTTAATTTTTAGTTACCTGCTTTAAATGCAGGTAACTAAAACAGCAGAGTCTAAAACTGTTGATAAGGAGATGGCTGCTGTATATGTTTTTGTTTTTCTTTTTCCAGTCTTTTTTTAGATAGAGCTATTTTTAGATTTTATTTATTTTTGTATGTGTATGAATGTACTGTCTGCATGTAGGTTGGTGCACTCGTGTCGTGCAATGCTGCAGAGGTCAGAAGAGGGTGTCAGATTCCCCTGGAACTGGAGTCAAAGACGGTTCTCAGCTGCCTTTTGGGTGCTGGGAATCAAACCCAGGTCCTCTGCAAGAGCAGTCGGCTCTCTTAACCACTAGGCCATCTCTTCAGCCCCTCTTTTTCCAGTCTTTATAAGGACTCCTCATTGACCAAGCCCAGCAGATTGGCTTTATGGGGCAAGGAGGCACATGTGAGAGGAATATAAGATACAAAATGGGGATGGGAGGAATTGAAAATAATTTATTATATCGGGGCTGGAGAGATGCCCTAGTGGTTAAGAGCGCCGACTGCTCTTGCAGAAGACCCAGGTTCAATCCCCAGCACCCACATGGCAGCTGAGAACCGTCTTTGGCTCCAGTTCTAGGGGAATCCAATACCCTCTTCTGACCTCTGCAGCATTGCACAACACAGGTGCACAGAACTACATGCAGACAGTACATTCATATACATAAAGAATAAATAAAATTAAAAAAAAATATTGTAGTGGTGTAGCAAGTATTAAGTTTAAATTGTTTAACTATATAATTAAAATCAAGCTTCTAGGCTTTGATGAGTCTGATTTTGAATAGTTTGTGTCTATAATTGTTTTCATCTTGAAATTTCTTTTGGGAAGGATAGTGATAGAATTTAATGACTGAATTTCTTTTTCATGTAGATATCTAAACCTTATTAACTGGGCTAAGATAGAAAGACTGGTGTAGACAGTTATTAAGCTTCTGTGGGCCAAATTCCCAGAATGGAGATGTGAAGTGTTATAATTTCTACCCTATTGCCAAGTGAATCTCAGTTTCAGAATTAGTTGAGGCAGCTGTAGTAAAAGAGGAACTGCTCAGGTCAGGTCATTGGCACTCAGTTGGAAAACTTGTGAAGAAAACGTTAGTGACTTTTTATTTTCTTATTCTGTAAGGAATTTTCTCAACTTATATATAAAGCTTTTTTATTAATTTTTTAATCTTTTTAAATTTTTTATGTGTATTAGTGTACTGTCTGCATGTAGGTTTGTGCATCTGTGTCGTGCAATGCTGTGGAGGTCAGAAGAGAGCATCGGATTCCCCCAAGAACTGGAGTCAAAGATGGTTCTTAGCCACCATGTGGGTGCTGGGAATCGAACCTGGGTCCTCTGCAAGAGCAGTAACCACTGAGCCACCTCTCCAGCCCCTATAGAGCTTTCTATGTACCTAGCACAAGACAACTTTTTTGGAGCAAACATGACTACACACTATTGTGAAAAATTTAGAGTAATGTTATTTCACTTCTATTAGAGGATCTTGGAGTTCTATTTTGTATTAATCTGTTTCATATTGGAAATTATTCATTGATGACAACTATCAAAGTAATAAAATTGCCCAATACACATTTTAAAATATACCATGTATTACTCTAAGGACTTTTTATTGGTTCCTTTAATATTTACAACTATGTAAGATACTTTGCCCATATTAAGATGAAAAGATTAAAGCATAGAAAGGCTAGCAATTACAGTAAACAGCTGGAACTTTGAGCTGATACAGTGCTGCCCAGAGGCCCTCCCATAAGATAATATTACCTCTCACAGGTGGAAATGTAGAAAAGTGGATTATTACATTTGTTGAGGGAGAGGTTATACTTCTATCTTTATACACAAGAAATACTTTTAATGAAAAAAATATAGTAAAAATCTATGCTTTATTTCTTCAATGTTCACAAAGCATGTTCGCATGGAATGTGTATGATAAGGATTAATTATATGTTACTGTACTTGGACTAGTCTTAAAAGTATTTAAACAAGTGAGAGGAGTTTGCTAATTGACCTCTTCAGTTCAGGAGTCTATGACTTTTAGTTGGGGATCCTAGATAAAATGGTACTTTTTTGTTTGTTTGTTTTTTTAGATAGTATTTAGTATCCCCTCTACTTTGTAGATGTTATATCATATTGGTCCAGAGACAGTTATATTTTTTGTTCAAAATTTTTTATAGGCTTGCAGATCAAATGAGAATGTTGAATTTTCCACAGTGGATCGATCTGCTAAAGGATATTTTCTCTAAGTTTACAATTTTCCTACAGAGAGTTAAGGTAAGCTTACATATCAATTTTCCTGTGAAATTAAATCAGCTTTCCAGATGTATATGTATATATATTTATGTATGTATATGTATAAATATATACATATATACATACAAACCATATGTAGAGAAGTAAGTTAAAATAGAACATAGTTTGTTTCTACAATTTTTCTAAAGAAACTTGGTTTAAATAAGAATTGAGAATACCTCAGGGCATTTTTGTAATTCTTGTAATTTTGTATGATTTGTTTCATATTCAGAAAGAGTACTGTGATACTTATTTGTCAAAAGATATGCCATGGATGTCCTCTTGTAATTTTATGGTACTTGAGAGGCCCAATATTATGAAACACTGAAAAACCATTCCAAATAATTAAAAAATTAATGTCAGTGTTATTTTCAAACATATTGTATATATTCAAATAATTCCGCAATGTACAGGGTTTTTGTTTTAGTATTTTGGTCTGGGGTCTACTCAAGAAGTCATGAATTACATTTAATTATTTTGTTTCTTTAAACCATTTCATTTTATTCCTTCCTTCCTTCCTTTTTTTTTTTCCCAAGAAGTCACAGACTACTACCTATTGCTAGGATCACTAACATGCCATAGCTGTGTTTTCATAAGAGACTACTAATTAAGAATTACTGGAAGTACCAATTAAGAGGGCATTTCTGAAATCTGATATTCTGTGTGTCATTAGGTGTCAGTATTATGCTGTGTAATTTGTCTGTACATCCCTGGCATCGCCTGAGTACTATGTTAAACCATTTCAGGGGCTTTGGTTCTTATCCAAAATATGGATTTTCCTAATTGATACTGGAACAGTGCTAAGTCACATGTAGACACTCATTAATCAGAGTCAGAAACTTTATTTTTTTATTTTATGGGTATGAATGTATTGCCTGAATGTATTTGAGTGCACCTGTGTTGTACGTTGCCATGGAGGTCAAACGATGGCATCAAGTCCCCTGGAAGTGGAGTTAGGGATGGTTGTGAGCTGCCATGTGGGTTCTGAGAATTGAACCTAGGTCCTCTCCAAGAGCAGTCAATACTCCTAACCACTGAGCCATCTCTCCAGCCCAGAGTCAGAAAAGTTTTACAGAATATAATTTACTGAAATGAAACTGCTTTGGACATTGATGGTGATTCATTCTTTGTGAAAGAAGTTTATGATTCTGTAGGGGAATGATTTCACCCCAAATTAGTGTTAATTATATACTGTTAATTTTTAAAATTATTTTATGTATATGAGTGTATTGCCTGCATGTTGCAAGTGCACCCACATCGTGCAGTGCCCATAGAGGTCAGAGGAAGGTATTGGATCCTCTGGAACCAAAGTTACAGAAGTTGTTAGCTGCCATGTGGGTGCTGGAAATCCAACCCGAGTCCCATGCAAGAGCAGCAGTCAATTCTCTTAACTACTGAGCCATTTCTCCAGCCCCCACTGTTCGGGTTTTTAAATTTAAGTTTGTGGGTTTTTTTTTTTTTTTTAGAATTTCAAACTTTAGTATTGTATTTATATCATTCCTACTTCTCCCTCTTTCCCTAAAACTACTCCCACAGTCCCCCACTCCCTCTTTTTTTAAATTTTTTAAAAAATTTATTCTTGTATGTGTACGAATGTACTGTCTGCATGTAGATCTGTGCACCTGTGTCGTGCAATGCTGCGGAGGTCAGAAGAGGGCATCGGATTCCCCTGGAACTGGAGTTAAAGATGGTTCTCAGCCGCCATGTGGGTGCTGGGGATCGAGCCCAGGTCCTCTGCAAGAGCAATTGGTGCTCTTAACCGCTAGGCCATCTCTCCAGCCCCCCACTCCCTCTTAATAGCCTGAGTTTTTCCTTTATTCATTCATTCATATATAGTATTCTATATTCTATATAAGACCATCCATCGTCAGAGCTAGTTTACTGAGGAAACTGCGCTCTCCTTCCTCAGCGCCAATTTACTTTTTGTCTGTAACTCTTCTTTTCAAGGTGAGACCATTGGTAAATTGTTCCTTGTCTATTGGTGGCATCCAGCTCTTCCAGCTGACAGTAATGCAGGTCTTGTTTTGACAAAACATAAATGGTTGAGATTTCATGGGTGCAGCTTTCCCTGTGGGGTTTGGAAGACACTGTCTTGCAGCAGGCGTCCTGGTCATCTGGCCTCTTTCATTTCCTTTGCCTCGAGTCGTCTTCAATGCAGGGGTTGCATTAAAAATATGAGCGAATCAGTGTTTTGACTACAGAATCTAGTGCAACCTTGTTGTGCAATGCCACATGTCATGCCAGCAAGAGGGCCCGTGAATCCCTTATAGCTGGAGTTACAATTACAAAATGGTTGTTACTATTAAGGTGGGTGCGGCGACTGAACCCGGTTCCTCCTCCAAGAGAGCCAACACGTAATTGGGCTGGCCACCCATCGATCACGTATTTTTTTGCATTCTTGACCAGTTTGTGGCGCTCTGTAATCAGTTCTTCTGCCTTGCAATGGAGCTTTTTTGATGAGTGAGAGCTACACTTAGCTGGGGTTTATTATTTTGTAAATGAATAACCTTAGAATCATTAAAAAAAAATGAAGACAAGTCAAGGTGTTTAACAAGAGGAGTGATAAATTATGACTGATACTTTCCCATAGAATGTTACTCAAACAAGTAGTTATTGGTTGAAAAAACACAGATAGTTAGAGAAAGTCCAGAATAGCAACTTAGTTTAATGTTTTATGCATCCGTGTAATTTTTTTTTTTTTCTTGTCTTTTCGATACAAAGTTTTTCTCCCTGTAGCCCCAGCTGTCCGGGAACTCATTCTGTAGACCAGGCTGGCCTTGAACTCAAAAATCCCCTGCCTCTGCCTCCAAGCAGTGAATGAAAGGCATGTCCGCCCACACCCAGCCTAATTTTTTATAATATGTTTCTCATCAGTGAACAAGAAACAACTTGGTTTTTTTTCTGGTGATTATCTTTAGGTTGTTGGCTTATGTGCCACTTAAATTTTTATTATTTTTTTAATTTTATGAGTGTGTTGCCTACATTTGTGTAAGTGCACCCATGTCATGCAATGCCATTAGAGGTGAGAAGAGGGCATTGGATTCCCTTGGAACTGGAGTTACAGAAGTTGTTAGCTGCTAGAGGGTGCTAGGAATTGAACCCAGGTTCTCTAAAAGAGCAGCCTTAACCACTGAGCCATCTCTCTAGCCCTCCATTTAAAATTTTAATTTTTCTTAGTTTCTTTTTAAAAGGAGACATTTGCCACGTGTGGTGGTGCATGCCTTTAATCCTAGCACCAGCACCAGGGAAGGGAGAGGTGGGTATGGATCTCTGTGAGTTCAAGGCCAGGCTGGTCCATATAGAGAGTACTGTTCCAGTACAGCTGACACTATACAGGGAGACCCTGTCTCATAAAGATCAATAAAATAAAATAATAAAATACAATTTAAAAATGAGATATTTTTATAATAATTATTATTTTTTGCTTTTCAAAAGAGTTTATTATGTTTTAGGAATATGCTAAGTATTTATTTCTTGGTTTTAGGGGCAGTAATTTGACAGCCTGCATTCTTGTCTTCATTTCTCAGAAATAATGTATTCTGTATGTCATATCATTATTAAAGTAAATTACATTTTAAGAGATATTAACATAAAATATCATCCAGAGTATTTCATTAATGTATTTGAATGGATAAGCAATCAAAACTGAATAGATAAACAGTAAAAACTTTGGAGTTGGAAAGTTTCATATTTCATTGACATGAATGACTGAAATTCCGGATTGCTGTTAGCTATGTCCATTCTTTGTTTTTTCCCACCCCTGGGGGTCAAAAACTCTAGGGCTTTGCGCATGGCTGGTAAACAGTCTGCTATTGAACTGTGTATATATCCCCAGCCCCTTTTCTTTTTTCTTCCCTCTGTCCTTCTTTCTCTCTTTTGTCTTTTTTCTTTCTTCTTTCTTTCTTTCTTTCTCCTCTCTTCTTTATCTTCCCTCTTTCTTTTCTCCTTTCTTTTCCCCTCTCTTCTCCCCTCCCCTTTCCTCTCCTTCCCTGTCCTTTTTCTGTTCCAAGTCCCACATTGCCAGCCCTGTCTGTGTGGTGAGAACTGTTTGTAGTCCAAGCTGTCCTCTGGCCTCAGCCTCCCAACAGCTGGGATTACAGGTTTGGGTCACCATCTCCAGCTTACCTCCAGCATTTTAGTTTATATTTATACAACATTTTTACCAGCATAAAATAAGCATAACATTCAGTTGTTTTAAAGTCTGTAGTATGAAGAATTAAGTTCATTCACATTGTGTTGTCATCACCACCATCCATCCACAATTTTTTTCATATCATAATTTTACAAAGCTTAAACTACTGAACATTAACTCTCTACACCTTTCTTCTGTCCCTGACAGCCACCATTCTTTCTTTTGCTGTGAGTTGTAGATGTCTTATAAGTGGAATCATAATACTCATTCTTCTGTGAGTGGCTTATTTCTTGTAGCATCATGTAGTATTAGTTAACTCTTACAATGTTAAATAATAGTCTGTTCATCATAACTGTATTTGATATTCTGTTGATAACCTTTTGGCTATTCTGAATTATGCTATCATGAATATGTGTATGTATTTCTCCTTGAGCTAACCCCCAAATGGATCTGTTCAGCCACATAGTAAATCATTTGAGGAAGGATTAGGTCTACATTTTTGTCTGAATTGTCCATTACAGCTGCAAAAACAACCCAAGGTGCCCGAAGTTCCCACTTGTTCCACATCCTTGCTAACATTTTTGATTTTCTGCTCTTTGAAAGTAGCCATCCTGAAAGGTGTGTAATGACACTTTACTAGGATTTTAATCCACATTTCTCTAATGATTACTGATGTCACACAGCTTTCCATGTGCTTATTGTCCATTGATTTGTCTTCTTTGGAGAAGTGTCTTTTGACTATTATTTAATTCAGTTATGTTTTCTTAGTGATGGGCTGAAAGAATTCTTTATGCATTCTGAATATAACCCCCTTTATTTTCTTTATTTTCTTTCTTTGCCTGTACTTTTGGTCTCATAGCCAACAACCCAATTCCAGTTCAGCTTTTCATTTACGTTTTCTTCTAAGACTTTTTTTTTAAATTTTTTATTTATTTTTGTATGTGTATGAGTGTACTGTTTGCATGTAGGTCTGTGCACCCATGTCATGCAATGCCACGGAGGTCAGAAGAGGGTCTCGGATTCCCCTGGAACTGTACTTCTCCTGGAATTGGAGATAGGGACGGTTCTTAGCCGCCATGTGGGTGCTGGGGATTGAACCCGTGTCCTCGGCAAGAGCAGTCGGTGCTCTTAACCGCTAGGCCATCTCTCCAGCCCCAAGACTTTTATTCTTTTAGATGTTAGGTCTTTTATGTATTTTGAATTAAAAGTTCTGTGTTTAGCTTAGTCTTTTTTTTTTTTTTTTTGGTCTTTTTGAGACAAGGTCTCCCTGTAGCCCCAGCTGTCCTGGAACTCACTCCGTAGACCAGGCTGGCCTTGAACTCACAAAGATCCACCTGCCTCTGCCTCCCGAGTGCTAGGATTAAAGGCGTGCGCCACCATGCCTGGCAGCTTAGTCTTTTTATATTGTTAAAATATCCAAAGCCAAATACTCAGGCACTCTGGCTGAGTTTTTCTGTGTTTTTATTTTGTTTTTAAAATTTTTAAATCTTTTTGAGATGAACATAGCAAATATAGCCCAGACTGGCTTCCACCTCTCATTCCTCTTCAGACTCCAAGTGCTGAGATCACAGGCATTGTCATTTCATGTTTCTTTTAGACTGAGGTCTGTCTCCTCTTTCTTGACTTGCCATACTTGTATGCTTTGCCACCTAGAACGCATCTTTCTTGTAAGAAATCAAATGAAAGCAGCCCTTGGCTTGGGTTAATTGAGCCAATTTAAGTCATATGCCCAGTTACAGTGGTCAAGAAAATGCTATGTTTTGATTGGTTTAGGTGTCTATTCTCTTCTGTAAACTGATCACAAAGCAAGGGGGATAGGAATACACTGAGCAAGATATTCAGGACTGACACCTAAAGCCACTTAAGGCTTAGTTCCTACTTGAATTATAGGCCACTGTTCTGCTGGGAGATGCAGAATAAATATTAGGGAGAAAAGATTGTGTCCAGAAGGAAGGAGTGTCATGTTCTTTTTAATAAAAACAAAATAGCTAAGAAGAAAGTCACCAAGACAGAAGAAGGAAGGTAGGTATCAATGAAGAAACAAAAAAGTACAGTACTCATAGAGACTTTGGCATTAAAGCTGTTGAAGGTTGTGTCTTCTGTATACTAGATGGACTACTGTCTTAGGTCAAGAGTAGTTTTGGTCTACATAATGAGAATGCAACTCAGAGAGTCTCAAACAATGAAGATGTAGTATCCTGTATATTGAAACATATCTGGATGTAGGTCAGTCTTTTCATACTGGTGACAGATGTTAATGATGCCTTCAAGCTTAGGCTTTATTTATATGTTTTGTAATTCTTTCAGTCTGTCTTTCATGTGTCTCTTTTAGCTTTAAGTTCAGATCATGTTTGAACCTTTAACTTTAAGTTTAGTCCATTGCTCAATTGAACTATAGCTCAGCTTCTACCCCGATTTGGAGATTTGTGCTTGGAATCTGCCTCTTTAGAATCATGTTGATCTCTAAGAAATCAAGTGTTTGTAAAAGGGTGCAGCATATTGTGAGACTTGAAACCATGAATGAATGGTAAAGGAGGAAAGAAGTCTTATTTCTTTTTTTTTTTTTTTTTTTTTTTTTTTTTTTTTTTCGAGACAGGGTCTCCCTGTAGCCCCGCTGTCCTGGAACTCACTCTGTAGACCAGGCTGGCCTTGAACTCACAAAGATCCGCCTGCCTCTGCCTCCCAAGTGCTAGGATTAAAGGCGTGTGCCACCACGCCCGGTTAGAAGTCTGATTTCTTAATAGTAAAGGCAGTAATTTATTTAAACTACTCTTCATTCAGCTAGTTTTCAGGATTTACTGAGTATTTCCTCTATCAAGCACCATTATGTAGTATAATAATATTGAGTTGGAGCTAACAATGTAGTGGAAAGAGATTTAGAATAAACTAATAAAAAGATATTTTAGGTAATGAAAAGTGTTCTTTTAAATTTTTTTTTAATTTATTTTTATGTTTATGAGTGTTTTACCTGCATGTATTTACATGCATTTCCCAAGGAGGTCAGAAGAGGGCATCACATTCCCTGCAACTGGACAGTTGTTAGCTGGCATGTGGGTGCTGGGATTCAAACCTGGGACCTCTGGAAGGGCAACTAGTGCTCTTAACTGCTGAGCCATCTCTCCAGCCCGAAAGTTTGTTTGTTTGTTTATTTATTTATTTAGAGACAGGGTCTCTGTATAGCTCCAGCTGTTCTGGAACTCACTCTGTAGACCAGGCTGGCCTTGAACTCACAGAGATCCGCCTGCCTCTGTTAGGATTAAAGGCATGTGCCACCACGCCCGGTGTTTTTTGTTTGTTTGTTTGTTTTTGTTTTTTAAAAACAACAACATCTGAATAATGAAATATAGCTGTTGGTCAAGGGGGAGGGAAGGTCTCTTTGAGGAAGATACTATTTGTGCCAGAACCTGAGAAGGAAAGTGTGCAATGATCAAGTCAAGAACATTCGACCCAGAGGAGGTGGCAAAGCAGCAAGGGAGAGTAATTTTGGAAAGTTTCAGCAGCTCAGAGAACTAGGATGGCTAAAGTAGTGAGTGAGTGAGGGGAGGTGTGAGGTGAGAGGGGGACAGGGCATCACATTGCATGCTGAGGGATAGAAATACCAAGTCCTATGATTCTCTGGAGTCAGGACATGTCTAGTTGGAGAAATAGGCACAGTATTTTAAGGAAATTACTATTGGAAAAAATAATGTGTAACCACTCTAATTTTTAATCTTTAGCAAACCTACCTTTTCTGAGTAGTTCTTTTTCACAAATCACTATTATATGTAGTATAAGATGGATAAAAATTTTGCTATATATTATTTATGATTAAGATGTTCACAGAATTAACTTTGGGAATGTTTCATTTTTAATTATGTATATATGTCTCTGTGTTATATGAGGAGTGTGCATGTGTGTGCAGGTGCCTACAGAGGCCAGAGACATCACATCCCCCTGGAACTGAGTTTACAGGTGGCTGTGAGCCACCTGATGTGGGTGCTGGGAACTGACTCCTGTCCTCTTCAAGAGCAATATGTGTTCTTAATTGCTAAGCCCAAAAATTGGGAAATTTTAAGTATAAGATATTTAAATGCATCCTTTTAAAATGTCTCCTCCCTCCCTCCCTCCCTCCCTCTCTCCCTCTCTCCCTCTCTCCCTCTCTCCCTTTCTCCCTCTGTTTTGTAGGCAACATTGAATATCATTCATAGTGTTGTTCTCTCAGTTCTGGACAAAAACCAAAGGACTAGAGAATTGGAGGAGATTTCACAGCAGAAGAATGCTGTAAAAGAGAATTCATTGGACACAGAGGTGGCTTATTTAACCCACGAAGGCATGTTTATAAGTGATGCTTTCAGTGAGGGTGAACTAGCACCTATGGCAGTTGATACTACCTCTCAACGAAATGTGTCTCCAAATAGTGAGCCCTGCAGCAGTGATTCAGTGTCCGAACCAGAATGTACTACTGATTCTTCATCCAGCAAAGAGCAAACAGCATCTGCTACTCCAGGAGGTATAGATATTATGTGAGTATAGGAGTTGTTATGGGACTGATAAGTCATTGACTCATTTTCTTAATAGTTTCAATGAGCTTAAGTGTTCAACTTATTTTAAAAAGTAAACATTTGTTTGGAATTTAACAAACATATGAATTTTATAAAACATATTCCATTTTGAAATGTGTCAAAGATATGGAAGTGAGCATTGGAGATGATGAGAAATCACAGAATTTTAGGACTGGAAAAGAACCTTACTATTATTATTATTATTATTATTATTATTTTGTCTTTTTGAGATAGGGTCTCTCTATAGCCCCAGCTGGCCTGGAACTCACAGAGATCCATCCGCCTGCCTCTGCCTCCAGATTGCTAGGATTAAAGGTATGCCCCACCACATCCGCTTAAAGATGGTTCTTAGCCACCATGTGGGTGCTGGGGGTTGAACCTGGGTCCTCGGCAAGAGCAGTCGACACTCTTAACCGCTGAGCCAACTCTCCAGCCCCGAACCTTAATTATTTAATAAGGGCTATAGTAACTGATAACATAGAGAGCTGAGACAATTTACATAAGGTCAGTAGCTGAAGAACTTTTCCTGGAACCACATCTGTTAGTTCTGTGGTAATTTTTCTCTGTTTAGTTGCTTTCTTATTTTATATATAGTGAAGATGCTTATGATTTATTATAATTACTACCTGTTAGAAAGGAGAACATTATCAGCTTTCTAGACTCTCCCCATCCCAGTGCCACTAACCATCAACATAATTGGATTTCAATTTATTTATTTTTTTTAGTTTTTAAACTTTATATAGTGGAACCACATTTTTTTTGTGTGTATCTGATTTCTTTCCTTCAGTATTGTTTGTGATATTTGTCCAGGTTTTTACATGTAACAGGAATTTATTTGTATTTGTAGACAAAGTTACATTTTATGACAATACCACAATGTAAAATTCATTCTACTATTAATAAGATTTGGAATTTTTTAATTGTGGTATGAGTTTAACCCAGTGCCTTATACATGCTAGGCAAGCACTCTACCACTGAACTAAATCCTCAGCCCTTTAACTCTCTTGGTGTATCTTTGGTGCACATGTCACAAACATTTATATTGAATATATATTTATCTACACACACACTTCACAAACATGTTGAATATATATGCAATTATCTACATACACATCACAAACATGTATATTGAATATATATTTACACATACACTTCACAAACATGTTGAATATATATACAACTATCTACACACATGTCACAAACATTTATATTGAATATATATATATACATCTATCTACACACACACACACGTCACAAACATGTTGAATATATATACATCTGATACATCTGTCTACACACACACACACATATACATGAATGAACATGCACATGCACACATACAGTCACTAGGAACAAAAGATGGCAGAAGTGACCCCCCCCCAATACATCCTATCAGCCTTGTCAAAGCTGCGGGGATATTTGGTCTGATGACCACATCAGAGTTGTACTCATTTATTATCCTGTCAAGAAGAGTTCCTGTCATTTTACCTTCTTTTTTTTTTTTTTTTTTCTTAGATGGGGTTTCCCTGTAGTCCAGCTACCCCAGAATTTGCTCTGTAGACCAGGCTGGCCTTGAGCTCACAGAGATCCGCCTGCCTCTGCCTCCCGAGTGCTGGGATCAAAGGCATGTGCCAGCACGCCCAGCTTTCATTTTACATTCTTAGTCACTCCTCATATTTGTTAGTTTTTTTTACATCTTAGCTGTTCTGAAGTGTGTATCACAGGTGTCATAGTTTTAGGTTTTTTGTCTTGGCAGTTGGTAAGAGAGCACATTTTTCCAGTATTTATTGTTTTTTTCCTTAGCCTCCCTCTTCTGTGACATGCTTTTTGGAGGTTTTGGCCCCTTTTTCTATTGGTTTGTTATTTCTTCATGATTTATTAGAGTTGTTTATGTCATCTCATAGTTCTGTTATCCATATTACAAATGTCCTGTCCTAATTTTTGGATTGTCTTCACTTAGCTTGGGTTTTTGGTGACTAAAAGTTCCTAGTTTTCGGGGCTGGAGAGATGGCCTAGCGGTTAAGAGTGCTGACTGCTCTTACAGAGGACCCAGGTTTGATCCCCAGCACCCACATGGCGGCTAAGAACCGTCTTTAACTCCAGTTCCAGGGGAATCTGACGCCCTCTTCTGACCTCCTCGGCATTGCACGACACAGGTGCACAAACCTACATGCAGACAGTACATTCATACACATAAAAAAAAAAAAATATTGAAAAAAAAGTTCTTATTTTTCAAACTATCCCTTCCACATTTGAATTGACATTTCCTCTGGAATTGTGTTTTTGTATATCATTTCAAGCCCCCACCCCCTTGTGTAAATGTGCTCTAGGGCCATTCTGTAGTTCCACTCTTGCCATAAATCAAATATTTTGATATATTTGTATCTAATTCTGGGCTCTTTTTTTTTCTTTTTTTTTTTTTTTGTATTTAAATCAATACTATATAAATAGACCTGTCTTACTATAGTTACTATGGCTTTGTAATATGTTTTAATACGTGAAACAGAATTTCTTCTATCCTTTCTTCTTCAATATTGTAATCTCAGCTACTTGGGAGACCGGAGCAGAAGGGTTTTAAATAAAGGCCATCCTGGGAAATTTAGTGAGAAACTATTTGAAAATAAAGTAAAGCCAGGCATAGTGATGCACGCCTTTAATCCCAGCACTTAGGAGGTAGAGGTAGGTGGATCTCTGTGAGTTCAAGGCCAGCATGGTCTGCAGAGTGAGCTCCAGGACAGCTGGTACTAAAAGGGAAACCCAGCCAAAAAAAAACCAAAAAAAAAAAAAAAGAAAAAAAAGTGAAAAGGGCTGGAATATAGTACATTGTCTGAGTGCTTACCTAGCATGAGTGAGGCCCTAGGTTTGATCTCTGTATATCCTCCCTGCAAAAAGATAGTTCGTAATTGGTTCTTTTAAGAACACAAGGTGGTGCATGCCTTTTATCCCAGTACTCCGGAGGCAGAGGCAGGCGTGACAGAGCCAGCCAAAGTTGAAGGAAACCTGAATGGGGGAGTGGGAATTGAGAAAAAATACACACACACACACACACACACACACACACACACACACTCACAGCAAAGGGATAGAGCTGGGAGAGGCAACCAGTGAATACTGGAGCTCTGAAGTTTATTTTCCAAGGCCTTTTATACAAGCAAGATGAAAAGGACTTTTCTGCAAATTTCACATGGGGTAAAGGTACAGTTAAACTTTGTTTTACATACCAAAGACAGCCTCAAGGACTGTTGCCTAGCCTGCAAGGACATTCCCTCCTACTGTGTCACATCTGCTGGTATGGAATTAATCCGTGCATGCCAAGAATTTGCTGAAATACCAGAGGTCAGTCAGAATTCACCATGGCATTACTCATGCCAGCTCCCCACATCTCCCCCTTTTTTATTTTATAAAGAAGGTTGAGCCTATCTTAGGTTGTCTGTTCTCGCAAATTCAGTCTTACCCGTCTTAGGGGTAACAGCTTAGGTTTGGTCCCTGTCTTAGGTTGACTGACTGCAGAAAGATCTGACCCGTCATTGGCGTCCAACCTCTGCATCCCATTCAGGGTGGGCCTTGAGTCGCACCTCATGGATAGAGGATTTAAGCATACAAAGCGACTTCATTATAATTTTAAGGAGAGTGGGCAAGCAAATCAACATCAGCAAAACCATTACTCCTAGACCTATGAGACCCCCCCCCCAAGCATGGAGGTAAATGAGGACTAAGTTGGAAGAGAAGCTCGTAATTTGTTTAAAATATCTTCTGCAGTTCTGGCAGCATTGAAATCAAGTGGCTTAGCTTCTTTAAGGTGGATAATCTCTTGGTGTAATTTTACCAGATCTAAGGACATATTTGCACTATGCTAAATTCCATGTAGATGTTGAGATTCATTATAAATTTTTGAGGTTACGCATATCCATTGATATTGAACGTGACATTCCAATTGCATTCTCATCTTTAGATCCTGTACTTCTTTCCCCATATACATGACTATTTCATAAAGAGCATCTAACTTCTGTGAAATCTTGTAATCTATATTCTCTCGAGTTCCTAATGCAAAGGTTACATTTTCTGCTAAGTTATTCACATACGAAGCAGTATGAACAGACTGAGACAATGACATAGCAGCCGTGGTGGCTGTTGCTATTAAAGAAATTAAAGCTATAATTCCTGTTATAATTAAACCAATAACTAACCCTTTTAGGTCTACTAAGTTCCTTTCATATTTCTTCCAGGACCTATAGTCCCTTGTCATTAAATCAGGGACCAGACACATAAACAGGGAGCATAACAAAAGAAGGTTGTTTTAGAATCATCACCTGGATATTTTTACTCTTAGATATATTGGTTACACAATTAGTAAGATTACACTCTGAAAAAAAAAAAAAAGATTACACTGTGAACAGGAAACATTGAATGCACCATTATCTATAGTAAATTTGATCTGTCCCACTAGCAAAACATAAGGCAGCGTTACACAAGCCATAACAGATCCTTTCAAGGGGCAAGGGATAGGTTTAATGGGTTTTACCTGACAATTCCCTTTGTAAGACCCTTGTCCCAGCACTGGGCCCAGGACAGCTGCAATCTTCCATATGAAAGTCTGTGGGGCCCTTGTATCTGAATACCAGAGACATGCTGACATACCCTTGTCCCATGTATCCCACTTCTTCTGTACAGAAGCCTCATCCCTATTTGAATTACTAGACCAATCTATTATGTAGTAAAGGAATCCTGTTAAATTATATCTTGCGGGGGCCTCATTAGTGGCACACTGCCGCCATAAAAGTGATTTATTATTACTGACCAGGGATAACCCACACAGTGGAAATTCTTGAGGAGGGGGCAATTTTTCTCGGATTGCCTCTCCTTGGGGATACCAGATAAGGGCGTAATCACATTGTTCACCACGTCCAAACTGGGCAGTCTCTTGTATCAAAAGACATCCTGGAATTCCAGGTTGTTTAGCAAAACAGATTGGCAGTCGAAGTCCAGTTCCTGGATAATTATATCCTGAAACTGTTTGCACTGGAATATGCCCTACATAGAGTGAGCCAAGGAGCTGGGTGTCGTTGACTCCCACCAAGATCTCAGTGCCTTCCCATATTGCAGGATGCAGGAGAGGAGGATCAGGAACATAAGCCCAATAGGTCTCGGCAAGGCCTTCCTTAATCGTCAGCAGCAGACGTCTCAGCAGTTTCAGTGTTGTTATTCTCTGTGATGCAGACCAGTCTCTCTGGGAACCACCGAGCTCCGTCCCCCCCCCTCCCCATCTCTTTAGCCCTTACAATCTAACATGTCCCCTCTTCTGCATTTGATCCCTGGGCCTTGGAGGACAAGGGGCAAAAGTGGATGAGAAGTGAAGCAGTCTATTTTTCCTCGAGATATCACTTTTACTAAGTCCTACAATACCATATAATATGTAGACAACGTTTGGACAGATTTGAATACCTACCAAATAAATTTTGACCAAATACACACACTTTGCTTTTAAAACTATATGACTAGACTGTGACTTCAGAGAAGTCAAGTCCATTAACTTATATTGTTTATTTGTATATCTGTAAATCTCTTCTGAAATACCTCCATATATGTATATATGTTATTTTTGAACATAGCATTTTAAACTTTAAACCGTACAGAGTGGATTTTAATCACCATCTTTCTCCAAGCTCTTGGAGATGCCTTTTTTAGGCCTGGCACGAAACCCTGCTTTAAAGACGTTTTACCTAGTTGTAAAATGCTCTAAAATACACATTAAACTATACTTTTAAATTGTATTAGAAATAAAATAAGATTACTTTTTAATACTTTGTTTCCTGAGAAACTTTTTTGTCTTAAACGCTGAAGGAGCGTAACCAGTAGATGGCAATACAATTCCATTAGAATGTTCAATAATGCCTCTAGTTAATTTTCTTTTTTTTTTGTCTTTTCGAGACAGGGTCTCCCTGTAGCCCAGCTGGCCTGGAACTTGCTCTGTAGACCAGGCTGGCCTTGAACTCACAAAGATCCGCCTGCCTTTGCCTCCCAAGTGCTAGGATTAAAGGCGTGCGCCACCACGCCTGGCTTTGCCTCTAGTTAATTTTTACAAGCCCAATTAAACCATGATATTGTTGAAATTGAATCATATATTTGACTGATTCATTATAACTCTGCATCTTGAGAAGAAGGGGCCCATCTTTCAGAGGCAGGTCTCATTGATCTTATGCATTACCATACATCACAATTTGTAACACTTAACACTAGGACATAAATACACATACTCATACACACGTGTGTGCACACACATACACACAAATAGACACATATACACGTAATAAAGAAAATATTGTTAAGTTGACCGGTGAGAAAAGGGAGAAGTTACATTATTGGTTAATATTTAATGAAGAACACATAAAGTTATTTTACACACACAAAAAAAATTTGGGGTTAGACAGCACAGATAATATGACCTCTTAACTTTGGCTTCTACTTTAGTAAATTTATGGTGTTATTTTTGAGGATCGTAAAAAATATTTAGCTGTGACCTGACTCTGGGACAGGGCCTGGCAATCACCTCCAGCCTGCCAGAGTTTCCTGGAGAAAACTTACATATGCAGGAGTTAAGCTGGAGTTGAACCTGAGAAACTGGTTCCTTACAGTAGGGGATCAAGTAAAGTTTTTCTTTGGAAATTAGAACCATAAAGTTTTATGTTAGACCTGTAAAATTATGAAAATTAATTTCAAGGCCAAGTATGGCCACCAAGCCTCAATGTTAACTCAGCCTTGCCCCTTCCCTCCTGGGCACTGTTGCTGAAACAGAAGTTCTTAGACTGATTTTCCCTGCAAAGCAGCAGCAAGAGCTATGCCCTGAGCACCGGAGGCCCAGTGTCTGAGCAAGGGCTATGCCCTGAGCACAGGAGGCCCAGTGTCTGAGCAAGGGCTGTGCCCTGAGCACAGGAGGCCCAATGTCCCGGCAAGGGCTGTGCCCTGAGCACAGGAGGCCCAATGTCCGGGCAAGGGCTATGCCCTGAGCACAGGAGGCCCAATGTCCAAGCAAGGGCTATGCCCTGAGCACAGGAGGCCCAAAGTCCGAGCAAGGGCTGTGCCCTGAGCACAGGAGGCCCAATGTCCGAGCAAGGGCTGTGCCCTGAGCACAGGAGGCCCAATGTCCGAGCAAGGGCTGTGCCCTGAGCACAGGAGGCCCAATGTCCGAGCAAGGGCTGTGCCCTGAGCACAGGAGGCCCAATGTCCGAGCAAGGGCTGTGCCCTGAGCACAGGAGGCCCAATGTCCGAGCAAGGGCTGTGCCCTGAGCACAGGAGGCCCAATGTCCGAGCAAGGGCTGTGCCCTGAGCACAGGAGGCCCAATGTCCGAGCAAGGGCTGTGCCCTGAGCACAGGAGGCCCAATGTCCGAGCAAGGGCTGTGCCCTGAGCACAGGAGGCCCAATGTCCGAGCAAGGGCTGTGCCCTGAGCACAGGAGGCCCAATGTCCGAGCAAGGGCTGTGCCCTGAGCACAGGAGGCCCAATGTCCGAGCAAGGGCTGTGCCCTGAGCACAGGAGGCCCAATGTCCGAGCAAGGGCTGTGCCCTGAGCACAGGAGGCCCAATGTCCGAGCAAGGGCTGTGCCCTGAGCACAGGAGGCCCAATGTCCGAGCAAGGGCTGTGCCCTGAGCACAGGAGGCCCAATGTCCGAGCAAGGGCTGTGCCCTGAGCACAGGAGGCCCAATGTCCGAGCAAGGGCTGTGCCCTGAGCACAGGAGGCCCAATGTCCGAGCAAGGGCTGTGCCCTGAGCACAGGAGGCCCAATGTCCGAGCAAGGGCTGTGCCCTGAGCACAGGAGGCCCAATGTCCGAGCAGGGCTGAATGCAATAGCAAGACTCCCTTTCTTCCTGAACAGCCCCAATGCAGCCCGACTAGCACCATCAGCATTCCCATAAGCCAACTGCCTAACCAGCATTGTGCCAGCCTTTCCACCCCCCATCAATCTCCCCACAGCCTGCAGCAGGCGAGATACAAAATCTTGGTAAAGCTCATCAGGTCCCTGTCTGATCTTTGATAAGTCTTCTCTTTCTGGCAACTTTCTCCATGCCTTTTTTTCTGCAGCAGCCACCTGATCTTATGCTCCGGCTGGCCATGTTATTTGCTGGGCAAGCAGAAGCCCCTTCTCCTACCATCTCATAAGTCATTTGAACTCCTTGAGCCCTGTTAACTGTGGCTGTAACCTGACACTGCTCAGTGTACTCAGACTTCCACAGCAAATAATCTCCTCCTGACAAAGTTGCTCCAGCCAACCTTTTCCAATCCCAGGGGGGAAGGGCATCAGCACTCAGACTCTCCAGCAATGACCGCACAAACGATGAAGTAGGACTGCACTGGGAGCAAGCAACCTTTAATTCTTGAAGTTGTTTAAAATATACAGGATTATGGACACGCACAGGGCCTCCCAGAGTGTCCCAGGCCTCAAAAATTGGACCTAGTGTATGAAAGGCTCCTACACTCTCGCCCAGTTCCATGGCAGGACACAGGACTGTTTGTAAAGGGGAAAGAGTGCCTTTTTGATTTTTGGTTATTTCCAGATCATAGCTACCATAGTTCCTTGCTCTACCTGGATGGAATCATGCTCCCCCTTCCTGTTAATGGAGGTATCCATGCCTCATAAGACTGTTTAACTGATTCCTGACACACACTTCCAATTCCTTGCAACTGTACCTTTAAATTCTGCATAGTCTCAGCTATCATATTTTCATTTTTAGTCTGTACTACAGTACTCCTGTACTTTTTCTCTCTCATGATGGGGATCTAAACTATCTTTTATGAAGTTCCATAAACTAAAAGTATACGTGGGGACTTTCCTGGGGCCATGAGTATTATGATATTCTTGTAACTTTTGCCCCACCCTTTTCCATGTTTCTAAATCTTCCATCCCCTCTTCAGGAAACCATGGACACACTTTCTCAATAAAAACAGAGGCAGGTGGATCTTTGTGAGTTCAAGGCCAGCCTGGTCTACAGAGCAAATTTCAGGACAGCTGGGGCTAGAGGGAGTCCCTGTCTCAAAAAAAACAACAACAACAAAAAACTAAAAAATTGCAAAGCAGCTGCTGTCCTTCTCAGCTCCTTGCACTGTCAGCATATATATAAGCATTTTCACAAAAGCAAGTGACTATCTCCCTGATCCATAATTATCTCCTAGCAAAAAAGTTCACTATCAAGTTTCTGTTTAAATATTTTACACCGTGCTCTTGAAGTTTCTCTTTACTTCATGCACCCTAAGTTACTCTTTGATTATTTTACACCATGCTCTTAAAGTTTCTCTTTACTTTGTGCACCCTAAGTTACTCTTATTATTTACACTGTGCTCTTGAAGTTTTTCTTTACTTCGTGCACCCCAAGTTACTCTTTGATTATTTTATAACATGCTTTCACAGTTTTTCTTTACTTTGTGCAACCTAATTATCTCCCAGCAAAAGACTTCACCGATCCCCAATTACTTTTTTATTTTACCTTGTGCACCTTTATGTCCTTGATCAGTGGTTCCTGACTCTGAGCCCCCCATATTCAGATCCCTGTCCGGGCACCATGTTTGATGGAGCGAGCTGCCAAAGTCGAATGAAACCTGAATGGGGGAGTGGGAATTGAGAAAAAATAAACACACACACACACACACACACACACACACACACACACACACACCCTAAAGGGATAGAGCTGGGAGAGGCGACCAGTTAATACTGGAGCCCCAAAGCTTATTTTCCAAGGCCTTTTATACAAGCAAGATAAAAAGGACTTTTCTGCAGATTTCACATGTGGTAAAAGTACAGTTAAACTTTGTTTACATTTCAAGGACAGTTTCTAAGGTACAGATAAACTTTGTTTTATATACCAAAGACAGCCTCAAGGACTATTGCCTAGCCTGCAAGGACATTCCCTCCTACTGTGTCACATCTGCTTGTACAGTATTAACCCATGCATGCCAAGAACTTGCTGAAATATCAGAGGTCAATCAGAATTCACCATGGCGTTACTCATGCCAGCTCCTACACAGGCAGATTTCTCTGAGTTCAAGGCCAGCCTTGTCTACATAGATTTCTAGGACAGCTGAAGCTACAGGGAGACCCTGTCTCAAAAAGACAAAAAACAAAAACAAAACCCACAACCCACAATTTGCACTTGATATTTTCACACTTATATGCTAGAGGCTATAATATTGCATGGAATTATCTCTGTTAAGAAGGCTTGAGAAATAGTCTAGTTTGTTGAGTATTTGCCAGTTAAAGGTATTGTGGCAGCAGAGAGAACAAATATTACAAGGTAACTAGTACCCTGCTATGCCATTTGAGAGTCTTTTAAACTAGCCTAAAAATTTTACACAAACCTACATGCAGACAGTACATTCATACACATAAAAAATAAATTAAAAAATTGTATTCTTTCCCACCTTCTTCACTAGGGCTCATTTTCTACTAGAGTCTTGTCTGGCTTTCTCCCATCACAGATCACAATAGGATGAAACAGAGTTGCTGTGGACAGTTCCTTGACTATTCACTAGACACACGACTATCTGGAGTTTCCTAGCTCAAATGGGTAATGAGCTGTGTATATGTTTAAGTGTGTTCCTAGCTAGTTTTTTCATGGAAGGTCGCGTGAGTATTCCTGTGTCAAGCATTTTTGCAGTATACAATTATGTGATGAACAGAGATGGTGCCTGGCACTTTTAACTTTTAATGGTTTATGTTCCCATTTTATCAAATTAATCTACAATTTTCTAAATTTATTGCCCTGCAAATGTAAGCACAAAGAGTAAATACTTTCTGGGCAAGAAATGCGGAAGGAAAATTAATGGAAAAGATTAGAAACGGTTGGTGGAGTTTCTTTTTAAATTTATTTTTATTTATTTATTTATTTATTTATTTATTTATTTATTTATTTGTATGAATGTACTGTCTGTATGTAGGTTTGTGCACCCGTGTCGTGCAAAGCCACGGAGGTCAGAAGAGGGTGTCGGATTCCCCTGGAACTGGAGTTTTCCTAGAATTGGAGTTACAGACGGTTCTCAGCCATCATGTGGGTGCTGGGGATCGAACCCGGGTCCTCTGCAAGAGCAGTCGGTGCTCTTAACTGCTAGGCCATCTCTCCAGCCCCATATATATATATATATATATATATATTTTTTTTTTTTTTGTACAAGATTATGTTATAAATCAAATCTAGAACCGTGTTCACCTCCCTACCCCCACCCCACCAGAGCTCATGCATTCTGCCAAACATGTTTTTCATCTTTTTCTCAGTCTTTCTCAAAATTCTCGATGCAGAAGTTGACTGTTTTGAGCAGAAGTTCACAGTTTCAGTCGGTTCTTTGATGCAGTCTTTTCTGTTGTTGTTGTTCTTTCCATTATGCATCACTCCCAACTACTTGGACAAAAGCTCAAGGAGCCCTGCACAAGAAATACTTACAACTAGGTAATTGGTGCTAGCATCAATTTTCTGGGACTGTGTTACTTCACTTAACATGATATCTTCTAGCTCCATCCATTTACCTGCAAAGCTCATGATGTTATTACTGCTACATAGAACTCCATTGTGTAGATATACCACATTCTCTGTATCTACTTGTCAGTTGAGGGGCACTTGGGGTGGTTCCAGCTTTTTGCAGTTGTGAGGAGAGCTGCAATAAACATGGCTGTGCATGTATCTCTGCGGTAGGATGAGTCTTGTGGGTATATACCCAGGAGTGGTATGGCTGGGTCAGGTGGTAAGCTCATTTTGAGTCTTCAAGGGTTCTCCACACTGCTTTCTATAGTGGCAGTACAAGTTTACATTCCCACCAGCAGGGGATGAGTGTTCCCCTTTCCCCACAAGGGTTGGTGGAGTTTTTAAATTGTTACATTTTTAATTACAATTTTCTAAAGTTTTTTTAAAGATTTATTTTTACTTTTTATCTGTATGTGTCTGTGTATGGGTGTGTGTGAGTGCAGAGTCCTCAGAGGCCAGAAAGACTGGGGTCCCCAGGAGCTGAGCTTAGGGCCCAGTGTGGGGAACTACACTCTTTTGCAAGAGCAGTAAATGCTCTGGACCTCAGCACTATCTCTCCAGTCCCAGGTTTTTTGTTTTAATCACAGGGAAAATACAATTTTCCACCTTAATTATTTGTATAATTTAGTAGCATTACATATATATGCATCATGTAGTCAGTCTCCAAAACTTTTTCATGTTGCAAAGCTGAAACAGTATCCACTTTTCAGCCTCATTTTCTGCCTCTTCCCAGCCACTGGCAACTACCACTACTTTTTCTCTGTGAATTTGAACTCAAGTTATTGCATATAAGTCCCATCATAAATATTGTGACTGGCTTGTTTTTTTTAGTACAGCATCCTTAAGAGTTCATACACATAGTAGCATAAGTCAGTTTTTTTTTCTGTTTTAAGGCTGAATAATATTCTCATATGTAGATACTACATTTTGTTTATCCATTTATCTGTTAGTAGATGCTTGGGTCACTTCTGTGTCTTATCTGCTTTGAGTTATACTGCTACAAATTAATTTGGTGTACAAATATACTTGTGAAATGTTGCTTTCAATTATTTTGGATGTATACTCAGAAGTGGAATTGCCAGGATACATTTCAGTTTATTTTTTGACATGAAATTTAGAGGCAATTAAAAATCTTTTCAAAAGAAAAATTATAGCCAATTTAAGAAGCTACTAAAAATTCATATTTTTTAAGGTGCTATACTTTCTTAAAAATTGACTTTTTTTTTTTACTATCTTCTGTTTTTGTAAGTTGGTAGCATTTACCAAGAGCTCTAAATTCCTTAATAATTCTATGACAATTTTTAGTAATTACATGGCAAATTTTAGTAAAGAAGTTAAAACCTTATTTCAGTAGCAAATTTGAACTTTTAAATTTAAGTTGATGTTTTTGTTGGGGTTGGTTTGCAGACTGTTTATATAGAAATAATTGTTGCAAGGTTGGGGAGATAGCTCAATTGGTAAAGAGTGGACCTTGAATTTAATACCAGAACTTTAGTAAAGAGCTGGCTTTGGTGGAGCTTGTTTGTGATTCTAGCACTGGAGAAGCAGGGACAGGTGTATTCCTAGAACTCACTGGCCAGCTGCCAAGCCACCTTGGAGCTCCAGGCTAGTAAGGAACTGTCTCAAAAAAAAAGATAGCCTTTTGGTTCTCTGAGCAGCACATGTTGGTCAGCAAGACAAGAAGAAAGTGGTGGATCCATTTTCTAAGAAGGATTAGTATGATGTAAAAGCTCTGGCTATGTTCAGTATTAGAAATACTGGAAAACACTAGTGATAAGGACTCAAGGAACCAAAATTGCATCTTGTGTTTGAAGTGAGTCTTGTTGCATTTAGAAAATTCAAGCTCATTACTGAGAATGTTCAGAGCAAAAGCCGTCTGAATAACTTCTGAGGCATGGATCTTACCCAGGATAAAAAAATGGCAGACCATGATTGAAGATCCTGTTGATGTCAAGACAACCAATGGTTACTTGCTTCGTTTGTTCTGTGTTGATTTTACTAAAAATGCTAAAGCTGATGGTCTGAACCACCAGTCCAGGAATGAGTCTGTTTGAAATTCAGATATTTTTTAACACAGACAAAAAAAAATAGTCCTATTAAAACAGAAAACAAAACAAGCTAATGAGTGGCTACTAAGGAAGGAAGCCCAAGGTTTCCTCCAGCTCCATGTGTACCCACCACACATGCCACTGAAACCTGGAAGCAGAGGAAGCTTACTGAATTAGAGACTAATTCTGCATTCTAGTCCTACCTTCCAAATCTTGTGACCATGAGTATATCACATCAATGTTCTAAGAGTCAGTGACATCATTCTGGAAGGAGCTATCTACTGGCTTCAGTATGAGACTTGACCAAGGTATTCTTGTTGAGAGTACTGTTAATCTGGGGCTGGAGAGATGGCTCAGTGGTTAAGAGCACTGGCTGCTCTTGCAAAGGACCTGGATTTGGTTCCCAGCACCCACATGGTGACTAACAATCGTCCATAACTCCAGTTCCAGGGGATCCAGTGCCCTTTTCTGACCTCCGCTGGTGTTGTACAACATGAATGCACTTACACACAGATAGGCATTATACTCAAACACATAAAATAAAAATAATGAAATATTTAAAAGACTATTCTTTCATTGTTTTAAGCACTAGTAAACAGTAACGTTTTCATTTTGATGGATGATAATAACCTGGTTAGAGTGACAAGTTGTTTCAAATTAATACAATCAGAACCTGTTAGTGATAGCTTTCAAAATGGTCTTGTTTAGCTGAAAGGGATAAAAATGACAGTAAGGCACTGTATTAGTCAGTTTTCTGTTGCTGTGATAAAGCACCATGACCAAGGAACTTATAAAAGGAAGAGTTTATTTGAGCTTACGATTGGCGGTTCCAGGGAATTAGAGTCCATTGTGGCGGGAGGCGTGGGGGCTGGATCTGGAGCAGCAAACCGAGGGTCACATCTCGCAAAGAGCACAGGAAACAGAGAGGGCAACTGTAGACCACAGAGGCTTGTTAAAACTCACTAAGCCTGCCCCCAGTGACACACTTCCCCCAGCATGGCCACACCTTCTAAGACCTCCAAAATACAGCGCCACCAACGTGGAAACAAATGTCCTGATTATTTACTTACAGCCTATGGGGGACACTCATGCAAACCACCACAGGCACTTAAGTTGGCCTAAGATGATACTAAACTGAGCCATTGGTGCAGAATTAGTAGGCATTATATATGCCCACTTAAGGAAAAACAATTAAAAATACAAAGTCTTGCCGGGCGTGGTGGCACATGCCTTTAATCCTAGCACTTGGGAGGCAGAGGCAGGCAGATCTTTGTGAGTTCAAGGCCAGCCTGGTCTACAGAGTGAGTTCCAGGACAGCTGGGGCTACAGGGAGACCCTGTCTTGAAAAGACAAAACAAAACAAAAAAAAAACAAAATCTTACGTTTCTCTTCAAAAGTTGAAAAAAGTACATTATAGCTTATAAATGTTTTGATACTGGGTCCTTCGGACAGCTGTTGCAGTGCTTGACACTTAATTTTCAGTAAATACTCAGCCATTAAGTAAATTTTAATTACAGGAAAAATGAGTGTCTTGTTTGTCCTAAAATACCATTCCTGCCTCATTTCTCTTTCCATCATGTCATCCTAAGCACACGTGTACAACCTCCTCCTGCCACTGCCAACTTGCGCAAGCCAAAAATGTCTTTGTTTCCCCTCTAATATCTGCAGATATTCCAATCAGAATGTGAACTAAGTTTTAAAAATACAGCAGAGAAAGTAATGTTTACTTTTACTAACTGAAAACCATTAAAAATTTTGTTTTGTTTTGTTTTTGGTCTTTTTTTGAGATAGGGTCTCACCGGAGCCCCAGCTGGCCTGGAGCTCGCTCTGTAGACCAGGCTGGCCTTGAACTCACAGAGATCACCTGCCTCTGCCTTCTGAATGCTGATATTAAAGCCACCACACCTGGCAAAACTTCTAAAAATTTTAAGTGTTTGGTACAGTCAGGGATTTTTCTCACATGTAATTTTACAGCTCTTTATCTGTTTTGTTGCTCTGTGACTTGTGAGAAACACCATGTTTACAGATTTCCCTGACTAAATCTCATTTCATTGTTTTCAGGATTAGTGAAGATATGAAGTTAACTGACTTAGAGCTAGGGAAACTTGCAAACAGTGTCCAAGAGTTATTGTGCAGTGCTTCAGATATGTGCCATGATCGCGCCGTCAAGTTTCTCATGTCAAGAGCAAAGGTATTCTCATAAAGCTGTAGGGATTTTATATTTATACATGGTGCACTTACTTTAGATATTTATTTTTTTGTTTACATATCTATATTCCCTAAAAGGCTTAATAAAGTTAATAGAATTACTAGTGTGGTCTATTAGGAAATACCAGATAATTAAATGAAATGGGAAAAAATATTGAACCATTATTGTCAAATAAATTATTAAGTTTGCTGTTTTACCTTAATGAAGAGTTTGACCCTGATATGCTATTTTATATGTATACCAACATATATAGATATAACCAAATAAGTTATTAATAAAATGGAACTCCAATATTTAGAAATTATATAGGATAACTTGAATTCATATGAGTTACTATGTTAGTTAAAAGTGATCAGAATCGGGGCTGGAGAGATGGCCTAGCGGTTAAAAGCACCAACCGCTCTTGCAGAGGACCCGGGTTCCGTCTCCAGACCCACATGGCAGCTGAGAACCATCTGAAACTCCAATTCCAGGAGAACTCCAGTTCCAGGGGAATCCAACACCCTCTTCTGACCTCTGCGTTATTGCACAACATGGGTGCACAGACCTGCATGCAGACAGTACATTCATACACATAGAGAAAAATAAATTAAAAAATTAAAAAAAAAGAAATAGTGATCAGAATCAAAGTTAGATATATTTAGCTTTTCATGTTCAGCTTTTGGATCTAAAGTATTGGGGAATTTTATTTAAAATATAAGTAATAATTATGTTGAATAATTATTAATCATGACTGAATATAATTAACATGATATAACAAATATACTAATAAAGTAATATAATTAACAGTTATTAAGCTAAGTTAGTTTTATAGCTCATGAATACTTAATGTTACAATAATTTTTGTGCTATTTTTAAAATTTAGGATGGTTTTCTTGAGAAGTTAAATTCCACGGAATTCATAACACTTTCTAGACTGATGGAAACATTTATTGTAGACACCGAACAGATCTGTGGAAGAAGAAGTATGTCGTTACTTGGGGCACTTCAGAGTCAAGCTAACAAGTTTGTAAATAGGTTTCATGAGGAAAGGAAAACCAAGCTCAGGTACTGCCACCATGTCCGTTCTGCTCTTCTTTTATAAAGCAACAGCTACATTCTTCAAAGAAAATTTGACTGATAGCTGGTATCTTTCTCTCTCTCTCTCTCTCTCTCTCTCTCTCTCTCTCTCTCTCTCTCTTACATTAAAGGCAGAAGTAGAATTATAGTCGCATTTCTTGGTTTTTCAGATGGAGTTAGAATATTTCTTTTTATTACAGTAATTATCAGGAAGATCCTCAGTAGGTTGACATTTCTTTCCCGCTCAAAGTTGAGTTAATTTTCTTCACTCTTTTTTGGTTTGGTTAAGAGATATATAAATACTTAAAAAAAAAAGAGAGAGAGAGCTATAGAAATACTTAATAGAAGTATTGCTTTTGTTTATGGATGGTTCCAATTTATTATGACATTTAATACTTAAATATTGTGTACTCAACTTGCTCTTCTTCCTTTTCCTTTTAACTAAGAAGAATAAAATGTTTCAATTAAACTTTACCTTTCTTCCTTTTCACTTTAAATAGCCTTCTCTTAGACAATGAGCGGTGGAAACAAGCTGATGTTCCTGCAGAATTTCAAGATCTTGTTGATTCTATAGCAGATGGAAAGATTGCCTTACCTGAAAAAAAATCAGTAGGTATGTATAATCTTCCACATGTTTTCTTCTGCTTTTATATTGCTTTTTTTCTATTTATTTTATGGGTATGAATGTTTTGCCCACATGTATGTAAGTGCATCAAGTGTGTGCCATGCCCACAGATGCCAGAAGAGGTTATCAGATCCCCTGGAACTGGAAATACAGATGGTTGTTAGTTGCCATATGAGTGCTGGGAATCAGAGCCAGGTCCTCTGCAAGAGCAGCCACCTCCTGAGCCATCTCTCTAGCCTTTGTTGTTTATGAATGCTTAGTATTTCTTTAGTTAACAGTGCCCTAGAACTAATACTCCCAGTTTAGTTAATTGACAGAAAAAATACTTATGGTAATGTATAGTAATTTCAGATACTTATTGTCAGCTATCTGCTAGACTCGGATGGGGCTTGATTCGCATTACTCCAGTTTTTCAACACAACAATTTGTAATGATGTTATGATTACCTTAACAGGATGTCTAAGGTCAGCAGAGTAAGGAGTCTTGAACAAATGGTGAGCTGGGATTGAAAACTGGCTACGTATAATTTCATAGATATTTAACTCCTGTATCATATTGTTCAGAGCCATGTGTTCAGTCAATGAAGAACAGTCAGGATTCATTATGTACTGCAGTGAAGATAACAGTTAAATTCTGATTTAAAGATGCTAAATTTATTTTTTTATCACAATATTTTTTTATTTTTTTTAACAATAAGTAATAAGTAGTGAATACAAGCATCCTTCATGAAAAACCAATTTGCAAGCAGCTATGCCCAAACCCACAACAGCCGAAGGCTCCCACCATCTAGCTGGAGGGGCTTGTATGTACAATCATGTTGATCAAATAAGAGTCCAGTCTATATTTCTGTAGTTTTACCATTCACCCCAATCACAGCCCTTACATTCTACCATGCCCCCTCTTCTGCAGATTGTTCCCTAGGCTTAGAAAAGGGGCACAAGTGGGCAAGAAGCAAAACAGTCTACTTTCTCCGATCAGTTCAGGCTGTTTCCTTTCACGGGTTGACAGTTTATCCAGGAATAACCTTTCAATCCTACTAATGAAGCACAAGCAATTAGATATACATACATTTAAACAGTACTAATTATTACGGTAGGTTACATTGGTATAGACACAGATGTTTGGATGGTATGCTAATCCATGAACTGTAGTTTTTCTGTAAAAGATGACAAGGTCTTATTGTGGCTTATAACATCTCCTAACCACAAGAGGATGTAAGCTTTTGGCATCAGTCGTGGGTTATTCCTCCAAGGAGAGAGCTACTAGCCAAGTATATTTGGGATGTACAGACATATGGCTGCCATTGCTGCACAGTATTTCCAAGCAGGTGAGGTGTAGCTGATGCTGACAGAGGAGTCTTACTTGACTCAAGGAGACCAATTTTTGCTTTATTGGTTTAGTGGCCTTTGGTAACACTCTCTGGTATTCCGGAGACCAACTGTACACTTGCATATGTGGTCTCAATACATCTTTCCCATGCTTACAACAAGTCTTTGACAGCAGGGCCTTACCACCTCTCTTCTTGCAGGTATCCCAGTTTACAGGCAAGAAGCCTTTACCTTTTTTTTTTGGGGGGGGGTTGGATCCCCTGGCCAACATCTCCTTGGCAAAATAATCCATTGCTGATATCAGAGCTCTCCTGTATTAATATATTTTGCTTAATCGCACAGCTTAAAAATACTTTAGTAAAGATGCTAAATTTAATGAATAAAATAAAACCATGTATGTGTGTGTTTGTGTGTGTGTGTGTGTGTGTGTGTGTGTCTCAGTGTCACAAGAACTATCAAGGAGGAAACTGAAGGACACAAGAAAGTACCAGAGAGGTGGGAGGAAATCTAGAACACAGAAGTGAAAAACCAGAGGTTCCATTAAAGAACTCTTCTTGCTAGGAAATATTTTTATAAAAGTTAAGGTGGAATCACATCTTATGATAATGATCTGTAATCTATAATCTATAAATTGATCTATAATCAATGCTGATATTATGAACTTTGAATATTTTTATTTTTTTATTTTTTTTTTTTGCTTTTGTGAAGAAAGTACTTTTTGTTTTTTTTTTGTTGTTGTTGTTTTTTTATTGTATTTATTTATTTTTAACAAATCTAGACCCGTGTTCCCGCTCATTCCCCCACCCCGTCAGAGCTCGTGCATTCTGCCAAACATGCTTTCCATCTCTTAGTCTTTCTCAATATTTTCCATGGGGACGTTGACTGTTTTGAGCAGAAGTTCACTGTTTCAGTCAGTTCTTTGATGCAGTATTTTCTGTTGTTGTTGTTGTTTCCAAAATGCATTATGTCCAACTGCTTTGTACAGAAGCTCAGGGGGGCCTACACAAGAAATACTTACAACTGGGTAATTGGCACTAGCATCCACAGATGAGGGATACCATTCGTCGTTTGTTTTTCTGGGACTGTGTTACTTCACTCAGCATGATGTCCTCTAGCTCCAGCCATTTTCCTGCAAAGCTCGTGATGTCGTCTTTCTTTACTGCTGCATAGAATTCCATTGTGTAGATGTACCACATTTTCTCTATCCATTCGTCAGTTGAGGGGCATTTAGGTTGGTTCCAGCTCTTTGCTATTGTGAAGAGAGCTGAAATAAACATGGCCGTGCATGTATCTCTGTGGTGGCGTAAGTCTTGAGGGTACATGCCCAGGAGTGGTATGGCTGGGTCGGGTGGCAAGTTCATTCCAAGTCTTCCAAGGGTTCTCCACACTGCTTTCCATAGTGGCTGTACGAGTTTACATTCCCACCAGCAGTGGATGAGTGTTCCCCTTTCCCCACAACCTCTCCAGCACTTGGTATCATTTGTTTTCTTGATCCTAGCCAGTCTTACTGGAGTAAGATGATATCTTAAAGTGGTTTTGATTTGCATTTCCTTAATGATTAGTGATGTTGAGCAGTTCTTGAGGTGTTTCTCAGACATCTCTAATTCCTCGCTTGTGAAGTCTCTGTTCAGTTCTTTGCTCCATCTATTGAGCGGGTCGTTTGTTTTCTTTTTTCTTTGTTTTTTGAGTAGTTTATATATTCTGGAAATCAATGCTTTGTCAGATGTATCTGCAGTGAAGGTTTCCTCCCACTCTGTGGGATTTCTCTTCACTTCCTTGATTGTTTCTTTTGATGTACAGAAGCTTTTGAGTTTGATGAGGTCCCATTTGTCAATTGTCGACCTTAATTCTTGTGCAGCTGCTGTCTGATTTAGGAAGTCTTTTCCTACGCCTATGTCTTGTAGTCTGCTGCCAACTTTTTCTTCTATTGAATATTTTTAATGGAGTTAAATTGAATTATTTCAGATTTTGTGCTTGTAATGAAAATTAAGTTTTTTTTACATACAAGTAAATTTAAATTATATACCTCACATTTGTATGAAGTGCAGCTATGTCACAAGATAAAGATTAAAACATAGTGGCCATTAGTTGGGGATGATTGAGATTTTTGGAATCTTAGCAATTCAGTGGAGTGACAGAACTGGAATGCAGTTCAGGGCTAAGGAAGGGTAAGAAGATGTTGTTAGTAAATTTGGCTGGGAAAGGAAAAATGACCAGTCCTGTGGAACAGAGCAATAAAAGAAATTAGATTGTTACCTTAATCCAGCAAGACTGAAAGGAGTAAGGAGTTTGTATTTATTTATTTATTTATATGTTTGTTTGTTTGTTTGTTTGTTTGTTGAGGTAAGAGAAGCTGAATTATATTTTTGCCCATGACAGGTGTCTTAGTTTGGTTTCTCTGTTGCTGTGATAGGCCACTCTGACCAAAACCAACTCGGGAAGAAAGGAGTTTATTTCATCTTACTCTTCTAAGAGACAACCCATTATTGAGGGAAGTCAGAGCAGGAGTTCAAGCAGGAACCTGAGGGAGGAGCTGGCGCAGACCACAGAGGAGCTGCTTGCTGGTTGGCCTCTCTGGCCTGTGCTCATCCTGCTTTCTTGTACAACCCAGAATCTTCCGTCTAAGGGTGGCATTGTGCACAGTGGGCTGTTTCCTCCCACGTCACTCAACAATCAAATACCTCACAGACATGCCTAAAGGCCAATCCAATAGATGCAATTCAGGTCTCTAGTTGAGGTTCTTCTGTCTTCCCAGGTGTGTCAAGTTGACAACCAGAAGCCAGCCATGACAATAAAAAGAAGAAACTTGATTTTTGGATGAGACTGACAGAGGGTGATTTATGGAGCAAAGGTGCTTAGAATTGAATTTAGAGTCCAAGAGAAAGACTTCTCCTACCACCATGTTGAGAGGGATGGGGAAGGGGAAGAGTGGATACAAGACAGATTAGTTGATATAGGACACAGAAAGAAATTGAAATAATGCGTTTTCTGTTGTCTAGTGAGATTTTTAACATGTAATACTGTTGGGAGGTAGTAACAGTCTTTTTTATTTACTTTTTAAAATTTTTTATTTTTTTTCTAGGCCCCAGCTGGCCTAGAGATCATTATGTAGACTAGTCTGCCTCGATCTCACAGAAATCCACCTCCTCTGCCTCCTGGGATTAAAGACTTTTGACACATGTCCACCTACAATTTTTTTTCTTTTTGTCTTTTTGAGACAGGGTCTCCCTTTAGTCCCAGCTGTCCTGGAGCTCGCTCTGTAGACCAGGCTGGCCTCCCGAGTGCTGGGATTAAAGGCATGCACCACCATGCCTGGCTTACAATTTTTTAATTGATTATATGGTACTAGCAAAAACAAAGCAATATATTAAAAGCTGAAGAAAAGATAAGTACTATGAATATACTAAACCAGTAATTTATAGTTATAAGACCTCAGTCATCTAGTCTTTCAAGCTGTGTTTGGCTTTCTGTTGTAGTGAAGTGTGATCCCTGAATAGCTCATAGTCTTTCAGTTCCACTTTATGTAAATGGAATTAATTTTTCAATTAAAATTATAATGTACAATGATTGAGTTAGCTTTGTTTTTTTGTTTTCCTGAAAAGTGAAGTTTCAGTAGGAGGTTTCTTATATACCTGGCTTGTCTCTCTGTTGCCCCCCCATCCGCCTGCTGAATAGCTTGGATGTATACTATCAGAACTCTGTTAGTATTTTTACTACTCCTTATCAACTTAAGGACTCTTAAGTTATTATTCCTTTATCCATTATACATTTATCCAATTACCAAGTAATGGTCTAGGTACTGGGGAGATGAAGGCTAATTGATAACAGCTAATACTGAGTGATTACTTGGTGTTAGGCACTGTCCATTCTAAGCAGTTTACATATATTATGTTATTTATAGGTCCATTTATCTAACACAGAAACTGAGGCACAAAAAGTTTAAGCAAGTGAGTGATTTAGTGTCGCATATCTTGAAGGGTGGGGGAGCAGGGATTCTGGTTCTTGCAGGCTGACCTTCAGGTTCTTTCTTTTACCCACTTTGCTGGACTGCTTCTTTCTGTGTGGTATAGAGCGTTCATAAGAAAGTGTAACTAGAAATATTACTCTGACCTCTGCTTGAAAGAAAAGAGGAAGTAGACTTTCTGCCTTGGTGTTCAGAGTTGAAGATTAGTGATGTGCAGGGACTTGCCTATGATGAGCTAATTAATTAGTTTCCATGATCTAGGACAATGTTCTTCTTACCCTACAATGCTGAATTTTGTTTTATGCCAGTAGGAAATATTATGCTGATATCACTTCTGGGTTGAAATCATAAGGATTAATTAATGTTAAAGAGTAGCCAGGCAGAATGCTAGTCATGCCTCTTTAAACTAGTTCTAACTTTAAAGTAAAAAACAAAACAAGGCCTGGCGTGGTGGCCCACGCCTTTATCCTAGCACTTGGGAGGCAGAGGCAGGTGGATCTCTGTGAGTTCAAGGCCAGCCTGGTCTACAGAGTGAGTTCCAGGACAGCCAGAGCTACAGGGGGACCCTGTCTCAAAAAGACCAACAAAACAAAACAAAACAAAACAAAACAAAACAAAAACACTCACTGGCTAGAGAGATGGCTTTGTGGTTAAGAGCACTGACTGCTCTTGCAGAGGACCAGGGTTCAAATCCCAGCACCCACATGGTGGCTAAGAACCATCTTAGGCTGGGCGTGGTGGCACATGCCTTTAATCCCAGCACTTGGGAGGCAGAGGCAGGTGGGAGTTCAAGGCCAGCCTGGTCTATATAGCAAGCTCCAGGCCAGCAGGGACTAAAGGGAGATCCTGTATCAAAAGGACCAAAAAAAAAAAAAAAATCATTTACTAGTCAACTACCGTTCGCTCATTTTAATCATTATCCCTATCACTAACAATAACCCTTAGAGACAGATACCATTAACTGCATTTTGTGGTTACAGGGTGAGACTGGAAGTGAACTGGCCTGTAGTTATGTATCTATCAGTAATCTGTAATAGCAGGTCTCAAATCTAAATCTAACTCTAAACCCAGCGTACTTCCTTGACTGACTATATAGTTTCCCACAGAGTCAAGTAGATAATTTATTTCAGAAATGAAATAGTTCTGGGCTCTACACAGGAGCTGCCACTTTTAGTTTTTCCTCCAGTGTTTTGTTTTGTCTTGTACCCATTCCTTTCTTATTTGCTTTATTTTCTAGCTACAGAAGAAAGGAAACCTGCTGAAGTTCTTATTGTTGAGGGACAGCAGTATGCTGTTGTTGGGTGAGCACTACGTTTTTCTTTGCTGGTTAAGTCAGTTATTTGAAGCCTCAGTCTTCTAATTTCCTGTTGGATTAAATTGGAAAATTTGGATTAACAATGTTAAATGCTACAAAATATTTAAGGGAAATTTTATGAAGCCTCTTTTATTTTCTACATTCTGTATTATGCTTTGTCCATTGGAACTTGGTTTTCTCATATAGCAGGAAACAGAGGCGCTAGCTCAAGGCTCATTCAGCCTCTTGCTGTCTTTTCTCTGTCTTTCTTAGTGTGTTGTATAGCATCACAGTTTCAGTTATGAGTTGTAGAGTGCACAAAATATACAAAATCATTATATAAAATTATTGTAAAAATAAACCAGTCGTGCTACTATATAAGGCATTTAGTACAGATCAGTCATTATCATTTGGGTCATTAGATCCTTTTACTTTTTTGCCAATAAATGTATTTCTAATTGAAATTCACTAGGAAAGATAACCAGTTCAGCATTGTCTGGTACTACATACCTTTTATAAAATTGGTAACAATACCTTGATATTCTTTATAGCACTGGAAAATTTAAATACTTTATTTGCTTCTCAGTAATTTCTGAAATAGACACTCCCTCCAGAGAGAAAGCAGTGCCTTAGTGTGACACTTAACTGCATTCAGTCAAATATTGTCTTCATGTTTATGCCCCCTGGTCACTCTGAGATCTGCAAAGGTGAAGGTGCATGTCTTCATGTCTTACTCAGTTTTCTTTTTTAAAAAAAGGTTTTTTTGTGGTTTGTTTTTTTTTGAGTCAGGGTCTCCCTGTAGCCCCAACTGGCCCGGAACTCACTCTGCAGACCAGGCTGGCCTTGAAATCACAGAAATCCACCTGCCTCTACCTCCCGAGTGCTAGGATTAAAGGCGTGTGCCACCATGCCTGGCTTAAAGACAGTTCTTAGCTGACATATGGGTACTGGGAATTGAACTGCAAGAGCAGTAGGTGCTCTTAACCTCTGAGCCATCTCTCCAGCCCCAAGATTTATTGTTTTTATTTTATATGTATGAGCATCTTGCCTGCATGTGTGTAAGTGCATCTGTGTTATGCAGTGCCCAATAAGGTCAGAAGAGGGTGTCTGATCCTTTGGAACTTGAGTTATAGACAATTGTTAGCTGCCATGTGGGTGCTAGGAACTGAACTTAAGTCCTCTGCAAGAATAGTTATGTCTTTAACCACTGAGCCATCTCTCTAGCCCCTCCCCCCCGTTTTCAATTTTCTTTATATTACAACAATGACACAAAGAGAATACATAGACAAAACTTTTTCTCAATTGATAATTTAAGTTTCTGAGATATATTCAAAAGCAAAGCCTCTTTACCTTCTCTGAAATCTGTGCTTATTTCTGGGAGGTTAAAAATGTTTTCAGCCTCCCTGTAATTGCACCTCTCCAGTCTAATTATAACTTCTGTCTGCAGCCAGGTGTGGTAGTGCATGCCTTTAATCCCAGCACTCAGAGGCAGAGAGGCAGGCGGAGCTCTGTGAGTTCAGGGCAGCCTGGTTCTCATAGTAAATTCCAGTACAGTCAAGGCTACAAGGAGACCCTGTCTGAAAAGATTAACAATAGTAATAATAATAAAATAACAGGGACGGAGAGATGGCCTAGGGGTTAAGAGTGCCTGCTGCTCATGCAAAGGACCAGGGTTTGATCCCCAGCACCCACGTGGCGGCTGAGAGCCGTGTTTATCTCCAGTTCCAGGGGAATCCGACACCCTCTTCTGACACAGGTGCACAAACCTACATGCAGACAGTACATTCATACACATAAAAAAATAATAATAAAATAATAATAATGATAGTAATAATTATTATTTCTATCCCTGATGATCCATTATCTAGTTATACTTCATGTACTTCATGGAAATGGTCCCCTTTGGGTGGTTTTCTGGCTATGATGAAAGATATGCATTGGACTCATGCTACATAAAGTGGCCTGTAGGCATGGAGAGAAATACAGTGCCTCACTGTAAGTTTTAGAAGGCTGGGTGTGTGGTGGCTCACACCTTGAATCCCAATACTGGGGAGGCAAAGGCAGCTGGGACTACAGGGAGACCCTACTAAAATCAAGGCCAGAGAGATGGCTCAGCAGTTAAGGACCTGAGTTCAATTCCCAGCACTCACATGGCAGCTAACAACCATCCATTAACTCCAGTTCCAAGGGATCGGACACCCTCTTCTGACCTCCGCAAGGCAGTGTCAGTACAAGCAGTATGATACACTTATATACAAGCAGGCAAAGCACACATACACATAAAATAAAAATAATAAAATATTTTTTAAAAAAAGCTATGCACTACTTTTGAATTATGAATTTACATTCTTTAGATACTTATGAAGCATTATTTAACATGGATCTCTCATGTCAGAACATCTGAATGAATTTATGTTTTATAATAAATGGTTCTCTTCCCTATTTCAGTCTTTCTTAACATCACAGTAGTGTGTCCCTTTAACTTGTGATATGCCCTGCTGTTAAGCAGATAATGTATCACTTTTGGAGACCCTGTTGTGAGCAGTCAGTAAACTTCTTAGAGCACATGTGCTCCATAGAGCCTTTATAGATTCTTTCTCATCTCACTGAGAAAATATGGACCAACTTCCCTTCATTAATTCAAGAGGTATGACTGAAGACCTTTCACATGGGTGAGCAGAAACACTGGCTAGCATTTCTAAAGAATGGTTGTTGTATTGAATTGTTGCTTAAGGGTGCCATACAGTGTGCCGTGCCTACAGCCCAAGGTGTGACATGCTGCTCACTGTCGGTCCCTATGATTGCTGACTGTGCATTTGCCCAGCTATGAGGGCGAGCACTCTTTTCTTCCTTCACATCAGGCCAGAACTGGCTGTGCTTGTAGCTAAAACATAATTTCATAGAACCAAAATCACTATGATTTAAAGTGGCTATTTGATTTTTATATTCCAAATAATTTTATTTTTCCTTATTTTGATTGCTTATGGGTTATCCTTTTTTTACAGAACTGTATTGCTATTAATAAGAATCATCCTTGAATATTGCCAGTGTGTGGATAACATCCCATCTGTTACTACTGACATGCTCACTCGTCTGACAGATTTGTTGAAGGTGTGTATGGCTTTACCCCTTTATGGAAAACTAGTAGGAAGAGTTATTTCATTGGCTTATAACTAACTAATCTTTCCTTCTAAGAAACTCATCAGATTTTCTGTAGGGCATTGGTTTTGGGATATTGATCACAGTTGTGTGGTAAAATGTTACTGAAGAAAAGGCAGACTGCTTCCTTGCACTCCACTGTGCGCGCATGTGTGTGCGTGCGTGCGTGCGTGCGTGTGTGTGTGTGTGTGTGTGTGTGTGTTTGTGTGTTGGGAGGGCTGTCTGCGAATGCACACAGGTGTGGAGGCCATGGGTTATTATATCCATAGTGCTGCTGATGATAGACAGGAGTGCTTTGCTTGGTAGATGTTAGACAAGACTGAGGTCACTTAAGTAAAAAACCTGGACTGCTTTCAAAAAATGTGCTGAATAGAAATTCAGTAAACTTTACAAAATTAATTTCACTAAAGTGAGAGATTTTTTTATCTTTTTTTTTTTTTCAAGACAGGGTCTCCCTGTAGCCCCAGCTGTCCTGGAACTCACTCTGTAGACCGGGCTGGCCTTGAACTCACAAAGATCCGCCTGCCTCTGCCTCCCAAGTGCTAGGATTAAAGGCGTGCGCCACCACGCCTGGCTCTAAAACCAAACCTTTTTTAAAGATTTTTATTTTCTGTATCTGAGTGCTTTCCTAGCATGCATGTGAGTGCACCATGTGTATGACGTGCTCACGGAGGCCAGAAGAGGGCCTTACATCCCTAGAATTGGAGTTACAGGTGATTGTGAGCTGCCCTGTGGGTGCTGGGAACTAAGCCCCCGTCCTCTGGAAGAGGAAGAAGTGCTCTTAACTACTGACCCATCTCTGCAGTCCCCTGAATTGGCTTTGTAAATTCTAATTAAAGATTAATTTCTGGGGCTGGAGAGATGGTTCAGTAGTTAAGAGCACTGGCATATTTTGCTGAGGAACCGGCTTTGCCTCCCAGCAGACAGCTAGCAGCTGTCAGTTCAGGTGGTCCAATGCCTTCTTCTGACCTCTGCAGGCATTGCACAATATGGTGCTCTTACATACATCCAGGCAATACATTCATACACTTAAAATAAAAATAACAAAATAATAAAAACAATAAAAAGATTAATTTCTAAAAACTGAGTTTTAGAATTTCTTAATTTTTTTTCTCCACCAAAAGTCTACCTCTCTTATTCCCTTTTCATGAATGCATAAGTAGATTCTGACTGCTTTAACTAGAACTTTTATGATCTCAACCACCTGTGGTAGATCATGTCTATATCTCAGCACTTGGGATGTTAAGTAGGAGAATTTCCATGAATTGGAGGCCAGCCTAGATTTCATAGTGAGTTTTAGGCCAGCCTGCTTGACAAAGTGGCACCCTGTCTCAAAACAAACCAGAAACCTAACCAAGACAAATCAACAAGAGGAGGATGTGTTCTATTTATAGGACTCTAAGCACATTGCCATACTATAAGTACTGGTTTTCGATAATTGCTGAAAGTGTTTATCTTTCTTTTTTGTCAGTACTTCAATTCCAGAAGTTGCCAGTTAGTTCTTGGAGCTGGTGCCTTGCAAGTTGTTGGGCTAAAAACAATTACTACAAAAAATTTGGGTATGAATTTTTCCATTTAATTCCCTTGCTGAGGTGTTATAATGATTTCCTTTTGTATATTTTTATGCCTGATGTTTGCATGGCTTGAACCAAAGGCAAATGCCACTTGAGTCTTTGCTGTACCAGCATGACTAGTCTCAGAGGAAATGAAAGGCATTTCCACTTTGAAGTTATTGGAAGTTCTATCACTCTAAATGTTATGACATAGTATGTATGGGATATTTGGGGGAAATATGGGTTAAAACTACTTTGGGGAGCATGTCAGGAGAGTCAGCCGTGTCAGTATCATGAAGATCAATAGTGTTGTCTTAATTTAATATACGATAATATACAATTAATCCATATCTTTTTTTGTTTACTATATATCCACTCCTTGAATCTTCAGCTCTTTCTTCAAGATGTTTGCAGTTAATCGTGCACTACATTCCTGTGATTCGGGCTCATTTTGAAGCCCGACTACTGCCTAAGCAGTGTAGCATGCTTAGGCATTTTGATCACATCACTAAGGTACTATTTTGTCACCTATTTTCTCTTGGAGTTTCATGAACTTGATTCCTTAATTGTTAAGTATTTTGGAAATATCTCTCAGAATCTTTAAAATACAATATTATTTCTCATTACAGGATTACCATGACCACATAGCTGAAATATCAGCTAAGCTTGTAGCGATAATGGATAGCCTATTTGATAAACTGTTGTCAAAGGTAATGATTTGTGGAAATGATTAGATTTTGTTTTAAAGGTATTATGACTTTAACTTCTATGGAGAATCCTAGATATGTAAGACATGATGAGAGAACCTAAATGTTTAAAGAGAATCTAAATGTTTAAAGATGTTTACCAATTGATAGAATTTTGAGCTCTTAGTCAACTATTTGTTATGACCAAGACCACCACCTACTAGTGCTCTGACTCACAGATTCCTGAGTTTAGATAGCAGCATTGGGAAGTGCCTGGAATGTTCATAGCTGAGACTCATCTTCTGGGGGAGTGGGAGATGGCAGAGCTGACAACAACCCAATGCATAAAATGCAGAACGGCTTTGTGTTGCATGCATTGACAAATATGTGCATTCTTAAACCTAGGGGGTTTGGTTTTTTTGTTGTGCTTCAGAGATAAAAGTGTGGGCGGGGCAAAACAAAGTAAATTATGTGAGGTGAAGTATGTACTTTATTATCTAGGCTGCAAATGGAATGGAAGGTGCTCTTTTCATCAGTTTCCTTTTTTTTTTCATTCCCAATAGGTCATAAAATGAAGCAGTGCCTTCCCCAGATTGCCAACTGTAATTCTGAGGGTGTCTTCACTTACTCAAACTTACTCAGCCCCTGTTACTTTTGTTATTTCTTACTCTTCCTTTTCCTGAGTTTATCAGTCTAGAAAGAAAATAGAAACTTCATAGCTTGAACATTTGAAGATCTATTTGGTATATTTGGTTTTATTGTTTTTATTATATTTTGTTAGTTTTGCCTAGATCAGATTTTAAGTAAGGAACTTTGATTTTCTTTTAATATTTGCATGCTTCAGATTCTGAAATGACAGAATGTGGGCACAGATATGTGCCTAGCCCTTGGAGAATGGCAGTGAAAGAGTGCTTGGCAAAGAGTGTCACATTTATTCTGTGCTTTGTAGCTTTGGCTGAGGACCACTTCACATCCTAAAAATAGTTAAGGAAGCCAGGCGCAATGGTGCATGCATGGCTTTAATCCCAGCACTTGGGAGGCAGAGGCAGTTGATTTTCTGTGAGTTCAAGGTCAGCCTAGTGTACTTGTAAGAACCTGTTTAAAAAGAAAATTAAATACTCTCAAGAGCTTTTCATGTAATTTATTCTGATTAGTAACTACTAGAAATTAAAGCTAAGAAATTTTAAATCACAAGAAAACACAAATATACAATATGTTTATTAGACCTCAGAATAACATCATTCCAAGTCATCTAAAAATCCCCACTGTTCAGTAATGAGAGAATGAAAAGAAAATACCTTAGTACTGTTTTAAATATGGCTTTTATTCCTAGATAGTCTGACAGGTTCTATGACTCCAGGAGTCCCTAGGTCACAGCCTGAGCACTTCCATGTGGCTGGTAAAGGGCATTATTCTGCACATTAAAGCACTTAATGAATCTTGTTTCAGCAGACATAACCAACCGTTTCTGACTAATAAATCAGCTTCTAGTTTCACAAGGCTAAAATTACTGTTTATAAAACTCTTTTTCTTCATAAGTGTTGAGTATAAACTAAACTCAAATGCATTTCTATTTCTTGAGTTTTTTTAATTATTATTAAGGCATTTTTCTGTTTAACAAAAGCCAGTAGCATGCATTTCCCTGAAGATTCCCATCTAACAAGGCAGAAGGCTGCCAGAATAAGTGCTGAACCTCAGATGGTGGAAGGAAGGAGTAGCTCTGGGGCCGAGTGAAGCACCCTGAGGTTGCCTGGTGTTCTTGTCCTGGCTTCACCTGCCATTTGGTCATAGGAAGAATTTTTTTTTTTAATTTTTATTATTTTTTTTATTTTTAAGGGCTTCTACAATATAATGACACAGTTGTTTGCAGATAACATTGATGTTACTCAGTATGTCAATACAATTAGGTAATTGGTGCATTTTGCAAGTATCTATGTCCAAATTTTGAACAACCCAAGGTTCCCATAGTCCAGTTGGAGAAGCTTGTATGCACAGGCATGTTGATCAATTAGGAGTCCAGACTATATTGCTGTAGTCTCACGATTCACCCCTATCTCTCCGCAGCCCTTACAATCTACCATGCCTCCTCTTTCGCAGTTTGTTCCCTGGGCTTTGGGAAAGGGGCACAAGTGGGTGAGAAGAAAACAGTCTGATTTCTTTGGAGTTGTCATTTTGGACTCCAGTCTGTTCAGGTTGTTTCCCTTCATGG
>VZQC01003261.1:1765001-1823975 GCA_009823505.1 Rhizomys pruinosus | reverse complement strand
TTCTCTGAATTCTTCTTTATGTTCTTTAATTTCTCTGCATAGGTCTGCAATTATTCCTCTAAGGTCTGTTTCTGGGGTCACCTCCAAGGGGATCCCATTGTACCTATCTCCTACAGGGTTGGTAGAGCTTGGTGTGGAATTATCCTGCACCTTTCCCATGCTGTCCCTTCGTCGTGTCCCTGGCATGTGGACTTCCGTTTTGTGATTCAAATCACAAAGGCCTTTTCAGTGTGTTGAAGGCTGAAAGCTTCTTTTGTTTTGCTTACCTCCTTCTTATGCTTTTTTTTTTCTTCCTCTCCCCCTCCTTGTTTATGGAGTGTTGACTTGTCTAGGTTTTCAGGCTTTCACTTTTGTTTATAGATTGGATATTGGAAGTCTAAGTCACTCTTCCTTTCCTGTTCTGAGAGTTCTCCTAATCCAGTCCATTGGATACTCTCTCTTCCTCAATTCCAATTGTTGGGGGGGGGGATATGCCTGGCTTAGCCCACGCCCCTGCACCTGAGTCAGGCACCAGAGCCAGACCCAAGCTCAGTACCCCTTCCGGCTGCGAGGGGGGAAGGGCGACCCACCGGGCACGAGCCTAGCCCCCACTAGCCACCAGGCCTTCTGTCACAGACCAGAAATCAATTGTCCAGCACCACAAAAGTCACTCTGTCCTAAGCTTTTACCTGCCTAGAGCCATGTCCGGCGGCTCCAAGTGTTCCTGTCAGGTCTGGAACAGGAGTCCGAACACACGACCCTACTGTGGTACCTGAGTCAGGCACCAGAGCCAGACCCCAAAAATTTAATTTTGAAAGCATGTCACAGTAATATAATCTGGACCTATTCTAAGAAGCCAGTAAGACTACCATTACTTTGGATAGGATGAAACAAAATCTAATTGTCCTGACAGCTAGGCTGATTAATGTCTTATTCATTATTCATTTATTCACTCAGTAAGCTACCTGCAAGCCATTGTGCTAGGTAACAGAGGGCTGGATAGTAGTGGTTCAGTCTTCCATCTGGTCCTCAAAATAGCAAAGGATCTAGTAGGGAAAACCTGTCAGTAACTTCAGGAACAAGGAGCAGATATGAAGTGATATGAGTTAAGGAATTGATTTAGCACCATGAAGCTCTCACTGCTTTGGAAGGGTGGTTGCCAGCTGAGGAAGACCCTGGGGAGCACTCCTAGTTTAAAGAAGCTGACTGAAGAGATCTCTGAGAGAACATGAACAAAGATGTAGGAAGTCATAAATTAATTCCATGTCAGAATTAAGAGAGGAAAGGCAAATTAAATCTCATGTTACATACATATTAGCTAGTAAAGAACCTTGGCAGACTGTTCATTTACTTAAAACCTCACATTCTATCTCTAGGTGGGACTGACAGGAGAGACTATTTAGTAAGGATATAGTGAGAATTAAAGAGATAATATATGTAGATACATTGGAACACTTTTCTTTACCATGTATTTGACTGTAGCAATTTCAGTAAATGTTGACTGCCAATGTTTTGTTGTTATTAATAGTAACAAATGTAACATTCCATTTCGCTAATGCATTAGGTTGTGTGAACAGAGGAATGGGTGATACACTGGAAAGATAGTGGAGACCTCTATTACTAGAAAGCTAAGCAATTTAAATTAAAGTTTATTGAAGCATAATTAATATTCAGTAAAAACCACCCTTTCTAAATATGTAATTTGGTGACTGTAAAAAAATATATAGTAATATAACTGCCACAGTCAAGATACAGAACATTATTGATAAACATTCTCTTGGGCACTTTTAGTTTAGTTTTGCCTTCCCTGGAATGTCCTTCACATGGGATCATGGCCTATGGAGCCAGGCTCCTCTCACTCAGCAAAGGCTCCTGGAATGGATGGGTGAAACCTAATTCTTCATATGCTAATTATTTGTATTACTTATATTATTTAATGTAAAAAGATTTTAATGGTTGTGATCATGGGGTGGTTGATGAATAAGACTTGTTTGCTTCTTAAATGACTGAAGAAGAGGATGGTTGTGAAAGGGGAAGACTTAGCAAAGTACAGTGCTACAGAGAGGGTTTAGTGTGATGGTGTGATGGGAGATGTCCCAGAGTGAAGAAGGGAGGGGGAAAGTTATGGTGTGGAAGTCAGTATGCTTAGTGATTTTTTTCAAAGAGTAATTCAGAAGAGGATTCTAGAAGAAGGCACATTGTAAGGGCTGAGAGTGAATATTGTGTCAAGTGTAGGTGCCGAGGAAATGTGCTAGGAGGGCAGTACGGAAAAGAAGTCAATCTTTAGGGAAAGCAGAGGGAAGTGTTTAGGGAATGGATTAGGCTTTTTAGGGCCTCCAAAACAAGTCAGGTGGCTTGAAAATCCCAAATCAAGCTCCCATCTAGGCCAGGCTCTCTCTAGAGGCCTGCGAATCCTTGCATTCCTTGGCTTATAGCTGTAGAACACCCAGTATCTAGGTCATGTTTACGTGGCTGTCCTTCCTCTGTGTCTGCATTTCCTTCTCTTTTCTTTAGACACCAGTCAGTGGATTTAGGACCCATCTAGTCCAGTATAATTTAATCAATCACCAGCTAGACACAAATTTGGGGTGTGTGGAGGACTATTAGCCTGGGACAGCAGCAGGGTAGTTAATATAAAATGTTATAACAAGTGCAATAATACTTTTTATCACTAGGATCGCTTGAAAAACAACAACAACAACAACAACAGTAGCAAGTTCTAATGAGGAAGTAGAGAAATTAGTTATCATACATTGCCAGTGGTATTGCAAAATGGCACAGCCACTTTGGAAACAGTTTGGCATTTCCTCATGATCTTAAACATGGAGTTACTAAATGACCCATTAACCCATGCTAGATATATATCCAAAAGAACTGAGACAGTGTGCACACTGCACCCTTTACACAGATGTTTAGAGTGGCATTATTTATACAGCGAAAAAGTTGAGCAGTGTGGATGTCCATTAGCTGGCCAAAGGGTGAGCAGAATGTGGTGTATTCATACAAGTAATATTGTTCAGCCATACAAAGAAAAGAAGTACTGATATGTGCTGTGACATGAATGTGCTGTGACAGCACATGCTCATTCATCATTCTGCTTATATGAAGTAGCTAAGAATTGAGGGAGCTTGAACTTAAACACATGGTTTTAAGATCAGAAGCAGCTACTAACCTTTTTTATTTCCAATAAAGTAGATTAAGATACTAAGATTCTTGTGTGTAGTATAGATCACAGCTAAATCCCTTATTCTATGCCAGAATTAGATATATGGAGGTGCAAACAATGTATCTCAGAGAATATTATAGACAGTATACAATCTAAAAGATTAAACACATTTCTCATTCTTTTTCCCTTGACAGTATGAGGTGAAAGCTCCTGTTCCTTCCTCATGTTTCAGGAATATTTGTAAGCAGATGACAAAAATGCATGAAGCTATATTTGATCTTCTTCCTGAAGAACAAACACAGGTGAGTAGTAATTCTGAAAACTAACTCTGTATAGATGGCATTTTTTTATGCATGCCAGTTGAGGAGTTTTTACCTTGGCTCAGTTAAGCTTGGTTCATGTTCTAACATGTTTTCTATCACTTTGTAGGTTGTTATGTTGTTATATTAGTATTCTTAACTACACCACATTGGTATTTGTTAGATAAACATTAGTGATCCATACCGGGGAAAAGCAAAATTCAGAACATAGGGACACCTCTCGCTCATAACAAGGCCTAGAGATGAGAGATATCTACCCTTTGTGTCTTCTGTGCCCATCCTAATTGTACTTCCCTCCCACAGTGTCACCATAGGACTCTCAGTGACAACTGCATCCGTGCCCTTGTTCTCGCTCCTGGAACACCAAAGGTCCTACTGCCCCGCACACTAACCACTTCCTTCATATTAGATGATCTCACTCAAACCCAGCTGCAGAATGATTGGGTTCAAATATAAACCTAGTTGTATAACAACTGGGTTTAATTGTCACTGGATTTTTTGTTATTCTGACAGCTTTGTGTGGTTCACCTGTAATTGGCTAAGTGCAGGGAAATGGGATTGGAGCAGAGGTGGCGTTTTTACTGTCTCATGTGTGCTCCGCCTCTACTGGCTTCCCTTCTTGTGCCACCTGTACATCCATCCATTTTTCATGCTTCTCTCAGCTAATCATGCTAATCTCATAGTGAAGCACCATCTAACTCCTTTGGGAGGAAGTAGTGAGATAAGGAGTACCCTGGAGGGTCTTGTCTATTCCTTTTTTTTTTTTAATTGTTAGCAACCATCCTGTTGCATGGCCTTTCCTAGGAGATAAATGCCTACTCTTCCTAGATGGTACATCAAGAACAGGCTTAAGAAACAGCTGTATTCAAGTCCAGCTTGATGGACTCCTGAGTTGATTACGGTTACTTAAGGAGCACAGGTAGCTCCAGCAGCTCCAGGAGGGCTCTTCTCTGCCATCAGCACCACTGACATAACCTTGGGAGGGACCTGGTGAATCTCCCGGCCCCACTTTTCATGAGCTTGGGAAGTTGCAGGAGCTTCTCTCACATTGTGTTAGTTGCTTTTCTGTTGCTGTGATTAAACACCATAACCAGGCAATTCATAGAAGGAAGAGTTTATTTACTTTATGCTTCCAGAGTTCATCACAGCAGGGGAGGCGTGTCTGGAGCAGAAATATGAACAATCATATCTTCAAACACGCACAGGATGCAGAAACCAAAAATTCAGCAAAGCTTAAGACCTCTCAAAGCCCCCCACCCACCCACCCATTGATGTGCTTCCTCCAGCAAGGCTACACCTCCTGAAGGCTCCATGACCTCCCCAAACAGCCACAAACTAGGACCAGGCATTCAAATGTTTACAGCCTGTGGGTGACACTCATTCGTACCACCACACCCAAACTGCTGTAGGTGATTTATATATCCTTCCCTTAGAAAATGTTATGCCAAACTATTTCCATATATTAATTTACCCATTATGGTTGACTATTTACATATCCCACAGACATTCTTCTAATGTGCAGAAAGGCAGTCTTACTGCTAAAGGAAGCACTCCTCAGCAGGGAAAACAGCTTTTCTTCAACCAGGGAGAAAAGCCTTAATGAATAGCAATTAATACTTCAGAAGGACAACAAAGATCTTTTAAAAAATGCTTCTCTTCCTGTAAGCAGTCTAAGGTGACCTGCAAAAATGGTTCACTATTCTCTTGATCCAGAAAACCCTACAAAAATGGTTCACTACTTTTGATCCAGAAAACCCTACAAAATCATGCAAATCAAGGGGGTTCAATTTTTGTGTTCACTTTTTTTTTTTTTTTTTTTTTTGGTCTTTTTGAGGCAGGGTCTCTCTGTAGCCCCAGCTGTCCTGGAACTCGCTGTGTAGACCAGGCTGGCCTTGCTTTGTGTTCACTTTAAGAACACTCATGAAACTGCCCAGGCCATCAAGGGTATGCATATCCGAAAAGCCACCAAGTATCTGGAAGACGTCACTTTAAAGAAGCAGTGTGTGCCATTCCGGCGGTACAATGGTGGAGTTGGTAGGTGTGCCCAGGCCACACAGTGGGGCTGGACACAGGTTGGTGGGCCAACAAAAGAGTGCTGAATTTTGCTTGCTGACATGCTTAAAAATGCAGAGAGTAATGACTGAACTTAAGGGTTTATTGTAGACTCTCTAGTCATTGAACATATCCAGGTGAACAAATCACCAAGACGCACCGCAGAACGTACAGAGCTCATGGTCAGATTAACCATACGTGAGCTCCCCATGCCATATTGAAATGATCCTCACTGACAAAGAACAAATTGTTTCTAAGCCCGAAGAGGAGGTTGCACAGAAGAAAAAAGATATCCCGAAGAAATGAAAACAAAAACTTACGAGAAGGGAATAAATTGAGCAAAATAAATGCACATAAAGGAAAAAAAAGTCTCCAAGAATTGATAACTAAATGTCTTCTATTTCAGGAGCATATTAAGATAGTTTTATTTCTTTTTCAGATGTTATTTTTAAGAATTAATGCAAGCTACAAACTCCACTTGAAAAAGCAGTTGTCTCACTTAAATGTAATAAATGATGGAGGACCTCAAAATGGGTATGATTTTCAGTTCATTTTTATCACATTCTAATACTGAATCATTGAAATGATATTTTTAAAAAATATATTTTATTTTTATTTTATACATATGAGTATATTGCCTACATATATTTAAGTGCACCCATCTTGTGCAATGCCCACAGAGGTTGGATGGTGTCAGATTCCCCTAGATTGGAGTTATGACGGTTGTTCGCTGCCATGTGGTGCTGGGGAATCAAAACCAGTTGCTCTGCAAAAAAGCTGGTGCTCTTAACTTCTGCGCCACGCTCTCAGTACCCCTATTGTTATTCCTTATTCTATTCTTTTTGTTGTGATTATCCTGCGAATGAAAAATGTAAAGTCAGCAATCTTTTTGTACCCCCCAATCTCCCCACCCCACCCCACCCGGACATGTCTCTTTGTCTCTCCTGTCGGCTGTTTTGTTTATAAATTCCCTGGCCTTTCATGTCTGTTTTGAGCATGTGAGTTAGCAATGGCTCCCAATGCCTAGAAGTCCTCCTCTATCCAAATATGTTTCAAAGGCCTACTTAGATTTTATTATAAGGTTATGAAAAATAATGAGTAGATGTACATATTCTATTATAAACATTGAGCAAATTATATCATTGTCGAAATAGTATTGTATTTAAAAAACAGGGTTCATAATTTTAAACAACTTGGGTTAAGTTCTAATTCTGCCACTTACAATTTTGTGTAATTGCTTATCTTCTCTGAGCCTTAATTTTCTTAGATTTTAAAAATAGAGTTGATAGGGTTTTTATGAAGAGCATTGTAGCTAAGTATATGAGGCTGGAGATATCAAGACTGGTGGTAGAGTACTTGCTCGCCTGCTAAGGCCCCTTGGTTAGTCCCTCCATTGGGCAAAAATATTTCACAAAACTCAAAAGCACTGATCACTTGGTTACAGTTTAATATGATCTCCTTAGTGTGTTACCCAGTTCATGGGTTTTTAAGATATAAATTTAAGCCAGGCGTGGTGGCGCACGCCTTTAATCTAGCATTTGGGAGGGCAGAGGCAGGCGGCATCTTTGGTGAGTTCAAGGCCAGCTGGGTCTACAGGTGGTTATTCAACGACACAGCTGGGGATACAGGGAGACCTTGTCTCCAAAAAGACAAAAAAAAAAAAAAAAAAAAAAGGGAATAAAAATTTATCCCCTTAAATGTTAAGGGATGTTTTATTTTGACAAATTTCAAAATTATAGGAACAAATACAAAAATATTAGTTGAGATCAAAAATTGGCTTTGACAAATTTAAAAGTATACTAATTAATTTTGAAAAAAACTATCCGGAAGCTTCAGTCTGCTGAATTCTTCTGCCAAGTTGAATTTAAGATGTTAAGCAGAAGTGTAATATTCTTGTTATTTTTTCTTCGTTTTAAACAATCATTTAAAAATTTTGATAGCCACAGTATAACACAGTACAGCCCTCCCCTCCCCCCCAATCAGCTCTCCAAGTGTGCGTCTCTTTAGCACGCACTCTCCTAGTTTGGCCCTCCACACACACAACTTTTGCCAAATGTCCAGAAAAGTAGGTGATAGTCAGTTTTAGAGTTGACCTTACTTTGTCATGGATCTGTGAAAACAAGCATATAATGATATAACCATAGCCTTCCTAAGGTTACCTTTCCTCTGAAAAGAAAATGCCACATTAAGACTTTAGACTCTCCTGTGCTATTAAGAGACTGCATCTTAATACCATTTCACAGTTTTCCCCATGACTAAATGCAGGTACTTTGTTTTCAAGCCAGTAGTTCAGGAGCATCTGCACTGGCTCATTAATTATTCCTTCTTTGTTAATATAGCTATTTGAAAGTCAGTCAGTATGACCCTAGAGAAACTAATCCTCTGTAGACCAAGTCTCATGTCTTTTAATGTTCTGTTGAAAGAGTATTTCCTGAGAAGTAACCTTTACTCCCTACCCAAGACAGAACACACTACCTGCTCTTTAAATCTTTGTTCCTGAAATCATTCTAAAGATGCATTTTTCTTATTGAGTTGGAATTCACCCAAAAGAAAGTTAAACATATTTACATAAATAGTTCAGTGGCATTTAGTGTGTCCTGTGTTGTGCAACCATGACCTGTCTAGTTCTAAAAACATTTTCACTACTCAGAAAAAATTTCCCATACATCAGGCAGTTGCTCCATAGCTTCCAGTCATTTTCTTTCTAATGTAGTTTTTTCCATAGTCTAAGTTATTTTTCAAGTAAAGTATTTGTATCCTGTTATCCAGAACCACTCATTATCACCACGCTCACTTCAAAAGTGTTTTATATCACATTTTTTATTTTAAATTTTATTTTATTTTTGTATGTGTTTGAATGTACTGTCCGCATGTAGGTCTGTGCACCCGTGTCATGCAGTGCTGCAGAGGTCAGAAGAGGGCATTGGATTCCCCTGTAACTGGAATTAAAGACAGTTCTCAGCCGCCATGTGGGTGCTGGGAATCAAACCCAGTTGCTCTGCAAAAACAGCTGGTGCTCTTAACTTCTGAGCCAGCTCTCCAGGTACCCCTATTGTTATTCTTTATTCTATTCTTTTCTGTTGTGATTATCCTGCGAATGAAAAATGTAAAGTCAGCAATCTTTTTGTACCCCCCAATCTCCCCACCCCCACCCCGGACATGTCTCTTTGTCTCTCCTGTGTCTGGCTGTATTGTTTATAAATTCCCTGGCCTTTCATGTCTGTTTTGAGCATGTGAGTTAGCAATGGCTCCCAATGCCTAGAAGTCCTCCTCTATCCAAATATGTTTCAAAGGCCTACTTAGATTTTATTATAAGGTTATGAAAAATAATGAGTAGATGTACATATTCTATTATAAACATTGAGCAAATTATATCATTGTCGAAATAGTATTGTATTTAAAAAACAGGGTTCATAATTTTAAACAACTTGGGTTAAGTTCTAATTCTGCCACTTACAATTTTGTGTAATTGCTTATCTTCTCTGAGCCTTAATTTTCTTAGATTTTAAAAATAGAGTTGATAGGGTTTTTATGAAGAGCATTGTAGCTAAGTATATGAGGCTGGAGATATCAAGACTGGTGGTAGAGTACTTGCCTAGCATGCATAAGGCCCCTTGGTTCAGTCCCTCCATTAGGGCAAAAATATTTCACAAAAACTCAAAAGCACTGATCACTTGGTTACAGTTTAATATGATCTCCTTAGTGTGTTACCCAGTTCATGGGTTTTTAAGAATAAAAATTTAAGCCAGGCGTGGTGGCGCACGCCTTTAATCCTAGCATTTGGGAGGCAGAGGCAGGCGGATCTTTGTGAGTTCAAGGCCAGCCTGGTCTACAGAGTGAGTTCAACGACAGCTGGGGATNAGGTCAGAAGAGGGCATTGGATTCCCCTGTAACTGGAATTAAAGACAGTTCTCAGCCGCCATGTGGGTGCTGGGGATCGAACCCGGGTCCTCTGCAAGAGCAGTCGGCGCTCTTTAACCACTAGGCCATCTCTCCAGCCCCTATATCACATTTTAAAAATAGCATTCCTGCTGGGTGTGTTGGCACACGCCTTTAATCCTAGCACTTGGGAGGCAGAGGCAGGTGGATCTCTCTGAGTTCAAGGGCAGCCTGATCTACACAGTGAGTTCCAGGCCAGCTGGGGCTATAGGGAGACCCTGTTTCAAAAAATAAATAAACAAATAAATAAATAAATAAATAAAAACAAATAAAATAAAAATGGCATTCCAAATGGAGTTGAAGTACACCTTGACATCCAGTCCCCTATTGCCTTCCCTATTCCCATCGCTAGGCAACAATTCTAGTGCATTTGGCTTATCTCCTTTCAGTTGTTCTGATTTATCATCTCTCTACTATGAAAAGTATGTGGAGCTTGTAAATTGATATGACCTGTATGGTTTATTACATATATGCAATCTGGTTTTCTTTCCATTTAATGTTGGTATAAGGAAGTACAGTTAGCCCTCCATATCCACAAATCTGACGTCCATGGATTCAAGCAACCAGCATGGGAGACTGGAAAAAAAAGGGCAAGGGGGGGGTCACCAATTCTACACAGTTTTCTGCCCTGATTCCCTGTTCAGTACAGATAGAATAGCAGCTGTTCACATCATACATTTATACTGTTAAGTATTAGAAGTTGTCTAGAGATCTGGAACTAGAATACCAAGGGATGATCATAGTCTTTTTTTTTTTTTTCATAGTCATTTTTGAGTGCTGGAGAAAGCAAAGTATTGATGAATTTCTATGTGACTATCTTTCCCACCTCAGTCATGCCATTGTGAAGATCCTAAGTGCTTGTGTGGTGATGTGACTCCATCTTTAGGGTGTCTGCCTCAAGGAGATAGAGCACATGCATTCACTCTGCCAGATACTGTCAGAAGCTGTACCAAGTTTACACTCCCAGCCATGTGAAGGCTTTCTCACAGCTTACCAACTAGATTTTGTTGACAATCTGAAGATTGGGTTTTCTTGCCACCTTTCTTGGTCATCTGGGTTTCTCATCTACAACTTTGTTAATTCGTGTTTTTTTCCCAATTTCTTTTTGGGCTTTTCTTTCATGTTCTCTTGTCATGTTCTCTAATTCTTTGTTGGATATACCTGCTTTTATGTTCCTTACGTTAAACACAATTTTCAATCTATATTTTCTATAGCACATGCCTTTAATCTCACCACTCCAGAGGCAGAGGCAGTTGGATCTCTGTGAGTTCCAGGCCAGCCTGGTCTACATAGCAAGTTCCAGGCCAGCGGGGGCTAGAGAGAGACTGTCTCAAAAAGACTGCCTCTCCAAAAAAAATCTGATATTTTCTATTCATATTCCTATATAGACTTTAAACAATTGTCTACTAAATGTAGAGATTGATAACATTTAAAAATTTTATTATTTTGTATTATTCATATGTATTATTCCATTTTCTTTTGTATATGTGCATGCACCAGGGCTCACAAATGGAGGCCAGAAGACAATTTGCATCAGTTCTTCTTCCACTATTTGAGTCCCAGGATCGAGTTCAGGTCATCAGGCTTGCTGGAAATAGCCTTTACCCACTGAACCATCTCAGTGGTCCTTGATTTAGATGAACTTTATGTTTAGTGAAGGCTTTGCTATGGAATTTGTTTTGGTTTTTTTTAGCCTTTGTCAGTGTATTTACCATATTATCACAAGTATGATAATTTAGATTTTTTATAATTAAAAAATACTTGAATTAGATGAGCTTTATATGAAAAGTGCCAGGTGCAATGGCACAGCCCTGTAATCTCAGCACTCGGGCATGGCAGCAGGAAAATCATGTCTAGCCAGGGTCATCCTTAGCTACATATCTGATTTAAGGCCAGCCTGGGATACATGGCCACCCCATCCTGTCTCAAAAAGTCCCCTTCTATCCCCCAAAAAGAAAGAAAATTTCTACCATCTGATAAAGGGTAAGGCATCAAATGTGTAAACCCATTTACAATCACACTGCAGTATTAATGAATATTAAGAGTGCTGAGAACAACTTTGCCTCAAGGTAGTACAACAGTCCTGTTAAAAAATATCCCAGCCACACTAAATTTCTCTTTCCAACATGTTCTTTCATGAGTCACATCCATTAAAATACACATCTAACCAGATTTTTATCTATTTTCCTCATAGAATACTGATCTGTTTACTTGTGGGATCCACAGAGTATGGGAAATTTAAATCAGATTGCGATTAGGTATCTGAAAAACTAACTTTATTTGAATGATACAAAATATTGATTATAGGTAATGTCATTAAAATTAGAAATGTATTCTTTCTCTGTTAGAAACCAAAGATGCGTAGTTACCTCTTCTCTTCCTTGATTCAGAAACAGTTTAGAAGTAGTAATGAAATGATCAGATGCTTTGGTACTTTGAAGATGGAAGAAAATTTGGATTCCTTCTCTTCCTTGTAATTTAGCTTTTCTTCCAGCTCAGTGTAACAGTTGACGACTTAGACGTAGAACAAGAGCTGTGCCTGGACATGTATTCGCCACAGGCGCCATGGGCAGAGGAGTCATGGTGGAAAAAAATGAAGTATTATAAAGAACTTGAAACCATGCTAAATGCGCATTACTCATTTTCTTTAGCTATGAAGGCCTTGTACAAATTGGGAGCCCAAGATAGGGATATATGAGCCGTAGATCGTCTATTTTTATCTAAAGAATCCAGACTGTGAGTGATTCAGAGGGTCATTGTTTATTTGCAGTTCATTTAAGTCACTATGATTGGAATTAAATGTTAGAATAGGTAAGATTGTTATTTTAAACATTCTCAGCTCTAAATGATTTGCATGTTGCTTTCCTTGTTGGTCACTTCTGTGCTAGTTGAGTGGCTCTGAGGACTAGACAGTTGCTGGGTGTCAGAATACAAACTCATGACTGACATATCTATCAACATTTACTTGAATTTCAGGCAGCACTTCTACATAATGTTAGGAGTTTCACTTACTGCAGCAACATTTGTTAGGTTCCAATGGCAAAGCAAAGATGCCATAATACCTGCACTTAATTAATAACTGTACTCTATCTAAACCACTAAGACCAAACTAAAAGCTAACTTTTCAAAAATTTGTAGTACTTTGTTCTTAGTAAGAGTCCCATTCTATAATGCTAAGCTACTAAAAACTTGAGAATCTGTCAGTTGTATTTTATTTGCCCATTTATGAAGTGCAGTTTTTTCCCAAATGAATGAAATTAGCTGTATCACCCATTTATTAGATGGTAGGAAATAATTTTTGATAAAGGTTCTTTGGTGGTATTCCTGTGAGTTATTTTGTGGACAGAAAAAGTCTTTGCTCTTTAGACATTAATTTAAAACAATAGCCCCCTCCACCCCTTTAACAGTTCAAAATCTTGCATTTTTGTTGGGAGATAACTTGCCTAGCATTCCTGAGGCCTGGAATTCAATACCTCCCCACCCTATAAAAATCTGTTAATGTATTTTACTCTTGTAAAATTCTCTAATTTTTTCTGTACCTTATAACGTACTTGAATTGGGGGTGTGTGTGTGAACAAAGTAGTATCAGCCAATATACATTTAGAACAAAAATACACCCTGCACATTTTGCCTGAGTTAAAGGCTAAGCAGCTCCTACTTATATAGTTGAGGGTCTGAGGGAAGTATACTTTGAGGGATTAGTATACAAAAGTGAAGTTCTTCATTCATCCAATTATGATACCTGTGAAATGTTTTATTTCTGTGTGTGTGTGTGTGTGTGTGTGTGTGTGTGTCTGGTGCTGGGGACCAAACCCAGACTTCACCCATGCTAGCCAAGTACTCTCCCATCAGGCTACACCCTCCAGCTGCCACCTCCCCCAACCCCCATATCAAGCTTTAATACAGCAGTGCTTACTGGGAGCCCTCACTTTCATTAAATTTCTAGGTGCTGCTGAGGAAATTTCCCACACACACTTCAGTGACAGCAACAGAAAGCATTTATTTTCTCTTTATTTTCATGCTAAGTCTGATTTTATTGTGCAGAATTTATCATGAAATAGCAACACACACTGATTTATACCATCAAAATAGCATTAAACAGTCATATGATGGCAAGAATCCTGCTAAGTGTCACATTTCTTCCCTAGGAATTCTGAATTTTAAAAATACTCTAGCAGCAAGAATAGGAATCTGAATGTTATTCCTTTAATCATCTGAATAGAAAGTAAAAATTAAAAATTCTCTCTTCAACATTTAGGTTGGTCACAGCAGATGTAGCTTTTTACACTGGAAATCTTCAAGCCTTGAAAGGCCTTAAAGACTTGGATCTAAATATGGCTGAGATCTGGGAACAGAAGAGGTGATGACAAACTGGATAAATGGGTAGTTCATCTGACCACGGGATGTGTTTCTGAAGGAAACCTGGATGCCTGGTGTTTAAGAACCGAACCTGAAACCCAAAGTGAACTGAGGTGGGGGAAGGGAAAAGGAAAGCATCAGTACTGGGAAGCTGGATTCAGTGGATCTACAAAGAATGCCGTTTTCGTGCATCCTTTGGTAAGGAGTAACTGATCAGGTGTCTAGAACATTTTTCATTCTCTCTGGAAACAGACTCAGGTTTCTTTGGACCAAATCCAAAAGAACACATAGCTGTAACACAGCTGTAGATGACTAGAATGCTCTGTATACTTTATATTAAAAATGCTTTGCATTTCTTCCAGTGCAATGAAATTCATATGGTGTCCCACTTTATTTAATGATGGTACAATTTAAAATATTAAAATCTTAGTCAACCTCTGTAGAAAGTTTTCTCTATAAAAGTAAAGCTGTTTGAAAAATTATTTTTTTACATATCTTTCTATAAAAAATAAACATCTTTTGATTGCTTGGATTTAGGAATTCAGTTTTTGTTTTAGTGACCAATGTCAAGTTTCAGGCTTTGTGTGTTGCATATTTAATTCTTTTTACTACCACTGTATGTCAACTGGGTAAAGCTTCAAACCATCTAAATACACAACAGGCTGATGACAAGGAATAAAGAATATTTGCATTTACTTATGCAACTGCTAATTTAAATACTTTTCAGAAGTAGTACACACAAGGCTGCTGTTTAATAGTCGTATTTATGAAAGTACCTATGAAGGGGATGGGGTTCCCCCCCCCTTTGCCTTTTTATTTCTAGCAGAGGCAAGAATACAAACTCACATATGTTGCCTACCTACGAGTTCTCATTTTAACATTAGGTAACATAGCAAGTATGGCCCTCTTGGAGTCTTGCTTTTAAGTTACTTTTGATATGTTTATAAATAAAGACCAGGGATAAACAGAACTTTCAAAATACAGGCTGCTGTGTTGTTGGGGCCAGAAATATAAGTTGATGGTCTAGGATGCTATTTAAAGACTTTTATAATGCCTACCTTAAAAATTAGAATCAGCAGCACTCTACAAATGAAAGTGCCTGTGCCTCACATTAAGAACTTTGCCTAACCCTGTCAAGAGTGCCTAATCTTGTGGTGATAATAATGTACAATGAAATAATCTAATTTTGTGTTTTGGGGTTCCTCAAAAGGAAAGTATGTCAGTGATTCTTAAACTGTCAAAAATAAAGCAGTAAAAATTATCAGAATTTAAAAGACAACTTTTTTTTCTTTTTTTTTCTTTTTTTTTTTTTTGGTCTTTTTGAGACGGTCTCCCTGTAGCTCTGGTGTCCTGGAACTCACTCTGTAGACCAGGCTGGCCTTGAACTCAGAGAGCTCTGCCTCCCAAGTACTAGGATTAAAGGCGTGCGCCACCATGCTCGGCCAAAAGACAACTTTTTTTGATGGTGGAATATACAGTGAACTTTAAACAAGCAGCCCACTCAAAACAAATACAGAATAACTGAAAAATTATTACTTGATTATTCAAGAAAGGCATACCAGCAGACCTGGTCTGAAACTTCCTTATTAATATTGTTGAGTGATGATAATCAAGTGTCGAGAAGTGGTGCTTTATTTAGAGAGAGAAGTTCTAATAAAGTTTTTAATTCACATGAGCTAGAGCACAAGGATGTCAAAAGAAATGTCCTACTTCGGCTCATTCCACCCCTTTGGCAAAAAAGAAACACCATTGGCTTTGGAAAAGAAACACCACTTTGTTTGATTCAACTGTGAGTCTGTGGAAGCACGGCAGGCTTCCCAGTATTAGAACACAGGAAAGGCTAAATAAATACCCAAGTTCAGTTTCTCTGGAAAGAACGGTACCTTTAGGATACTTAGAGGTCAAAAAAAAAAAAAAAAAAGGTTGGCTAGACAACTAGCCAGTGAGTAAATATTCTAAGAACAAACCTTCTAAATCCATATAGAAGCAGAGTGAACTAATTTTGCTGACTCACAGCATTAAAAAGTACAAGTACACATGCAGTGTTTTATCACTTTATTTTTGAAATCACAAGCAATTCAAAGTGATCATCACTGAGGCTTCTGTTAAAAGATCTTCCAGCAGACTGGACCCAGTTCTAAGATTTAATATTGCACTTTAGGAGGAACTAATTTTTAGGATCTTCAAAGAAGGAAAGTATTGCTCCATCTGTGCTCTCCTTAGATAAAAGCATATTGCAGAACACACTACTTTAAAATTAACACTGCAGAGTACAACAGGGTAAAGTAACTGCTGACTTTCAAATCTTTAGAATCTTAACAGGACATTTTATTGTAAGAAACTTTTTTAGCCCATAATTAGTGCAAAGTGTACACCGCAGTTTTCATTTCAGTGGTCTAGGATTCGGAGATTTCCAGACACAATCTTGTTCTCTAGCACTGCTCCAGGGGGGATGTCAATTCTGTCACCATGATTCGCAATAATGATAACTGTTCCCTAAGAGCCAAAGGGAGAAAAACTGAGATTGTACTTAAAATTGCAGCCAAAATGCGATTAGTTATAATCAAGTTCTTGTTCAATTTTTTTTAATAATGGAGTTACTATAACTACAATATTAAACATGAAAGGTAAACAATAAATTAAGGAAAACTGTGTGGCCTATCACTGTCCTGGTGGTAGTTCTAGATTCCTGTCTTTTTCTCAGAGGTGGGACCAAAAGTGAAACAGACCCAGTGCTGTGGCACAAATGGTCCCTCTGCAGGCTTACTGACAAGGCAATATTCTGTCTTATGAAGAAAGGAAAGGAAGGTTGCTTGGTTTGTATTTACACATAGGGTTTGTGTGTGTATATATACTCATGTACAAATGTGTGTGGAAGTCACCGAACAAGCTGGAGTGTTGTTCCTTGGGTGATCTCTTTTTTGTTTGTTTGTTTGTTTTGAGAGGGGATCTCTCACTTTCCTGGAACTCAAAGAACAAGAAGCTGCTCTGTACTACAGTTTAGGTGGCTAGCTAGCCAACCCTAGGGCCGCCTCTCTGCCTCACGGTAGCACTACTGTGCCCAGATTTATTTATTTATTTATTTATTTATTTATTTATTTATTTATTTATTTATTTATTTATTTATTTATGTGTGGATCGCCCTGTAGCCCCATCTGGCCTTGAACTCACATAAATCCACCTGCTTCTGCCTCCCAAGTGCTGGGATCACAGGCATGCACCACCACGCCCAGCATGCCTAGCTTTTTTTTTTTTTTTTTTTGTCTTTTTTTGAGACAGGGTCTCCCTGTAGCTCTGACTGTCCTGGAACTCACTCTGTAGACCAGGCTGGCCTTGAACTCACAGAGATTCGCCTGCCTCTGCCTCCCAGGTGCTAGGATTAAAGGCGTGCGCCACCACGCCTGGCATGCCTAGCTTTTTTATATGAATTCTAGGAGTTCATTTCTCTTCAGTGCCCCCCAACAACAAAAAAGTTTAGTGATAACAAGTCTCATGTCTTGAGATTTTAGATATAAGCAAAAAATTTTTAACATCTTTAATCAAATGACCTTAATGGAAAGAACACATACGGTATTCAGTGTGGGATTTCTAAAAGATGATGTGGTTAGGAAAAGGCCATTATATCTTCAGTTGTGATCTTTAACTTATACCCATATTGTTATACTTCTTACAAGTCCAACTGTAATGTTAAATGAACATCTTTATACTGACTAAAAGGTTCCTTTAATAGGAATAGACAACATTCAGTATAAATGGAGTTGTAATTTATCTACTTTGACTCAAATAATCATCTTTAGTGAGCTAATGTTAATAGGGATACTATTTTGAAGACTCGTCACATTTCAATAAATAGCAGTTTCATTACTAGTGTTTCCTTTCTCATTTGAGTGGTCTAGTCCATAAAGTCCCTGTATCAACAATTAAGTTTGTTTTTAACAATTTCATGCATTCAAAATAGTACTGAAATATATGATAATCTATTTAATGTCAGTCTCTATCCATTTAAAATGTTATCAGTTCACGGGGCTGGAGAGATAGCCTAGTGGTTAAGAGCACCGACGCTCTTGCAGAGGACCCGGGTTCGATCCCCAGCACCCACATGGCGGCTAAGAACCGTCTGTAACTCCAATTCCAGGAGAACTCCAGTTCCAGGGGAATCCGAGACCCTCTTCTGACCTCCGCAGCATTGCACGACACGGGTGCACAGACCTGCATGCAGACAGTACATTCATACACATACAAAAATAAATAAATAAATAAAATAAAATAAAATAAAATGTTATCAGTTCACAATAATTATTCCTTAATAAATGTAAATTTAGAACTAGAAATGAAACCTGTTTTATAAAGGTATAATAAATAGGACTTTAATAATAGCAGACCTTTAATGAAACATTTTTTCCAAATGTCACATCTCCTGAAACTGTGAGGTGATCCAATTCAAGCATATCTGGTATACTTTCAAATCTTCTTAGGTAATCCTGAACCTTCAAGTAGAAATATAAAAACTGTTTCAGAGAATACCACATAGAACCTATCAGAACCAGAAGGATCTGAGAACTTCACTTTTCAGCTTAGCATAGCTGTGCCAATAATTCATTCCATACTATTTTTTTTTTTTTTTTTGGTCTATTTGAAACAGGGTCTCCCTGTAGCCCCAGTCTGTCCTGGAACTCACTATGTAGACCAGGCTGGCCTTAAACCTCCTGAGTGCTGGGATTAAAGGAGTGTAGCACCACATGGCTCTCATACATTTACTATCCCCACTAAGGGAGTAATAGCTTACACCCAGAAATCCTTGTCTGAACAATTATTTTCTCAACTACCACATTCAAGTCCTACTTGTACATTGTAAATTCTTCAACTGAAAGACTACAGTTGATAAAATAAACCAAGAAATAACACCAGATACATTAATCCTAACGTGCAAAAAAACCTAGACAATAAAAACTCCTCTAAAAATTATTAACCCCAAAGCAATGGCATCTAGTGAGAGTGAATTAATGAAATCAGAGAGAACTCAATGATTACAAATATGTTCAAAGACAAAACAAATAGCTAAACAGAATAAGGAAGGGTACAGATGATATGAAAGACTTCATCGAAGAAAAACAATCTGAAATCTCCCCTGTTACAGAATAACTCCTTTTATATACTTATCAAGCATACCCAGCTGTGAATCTTGTGAACTACAAGAACAATTGGCCTGGCAAGATAATACCTACAAGTGCAATAGTGGCACAAACATTAATGGAGTAACCAACCACTCTTTAATTTTAATAGATGGAGCCCATACCTGACAGGCTAAGGAACTTGAGGCTGAACAGGTCACAGGACATAGGGAAGAACCTGATGCTGTTTTCTACTAAATAGTTATTGTAACCTGACTCTCAATGACTTACTGTTGTGCCTATAGATTAATGCATCTCTCGACTCCTCGAAATCAAGAAAGTTTCCTTATGCTACAGACAGTGAGTAACACAGAAACCCACAACTGGCCAACATGCAGAGCACAAGAGGCTGCAGAGTGCTTGTTGCTGAGTAGGACACTTCTGAATAGAACACTTATATCAAACTTCTGCCTCCAAAGGTTAGAGATCAATGTGGAGGTTACAAGAGCCAGAATGGTGATGACCACTGGAAACAAGAGTTTTTCATACAGTTGGTCCATTACTCATATGAAGACACAGCAGTGGTGACAGCATGCCCAAGTCCTTTGCAAGCTCAAACCAGAAAAAAAAAATCCTAGCATAGGAAGTAAGTAGTTCCAACCCCACCTAAGGAAACTGATTCAACAAATGGCTGCTGGGTAGGGGCAAGATAGTCTCTCTGAAGCATGAAACTTTTGGTAGGTCAACCAGGCCCCACTGAGGGACACTTGGGGACACAAATTTAAATTCTGTAGACAGTACATTAAAATAGGTGGTAGGCAGTAAAGGGAGATGGGGCTGAGGGAGGGGATCTAAATACCATCAAATTATATTTTATGAGAATTGCAAAAATTCAATTTAAAAAAGGAGGGGAAAAAAAAACCAAATCTGCAGGTTAGAAGCATACAAGATTCTCAGTCTAAAGAGATAGAAAACATCTTCAAGAGAATTATGACAGAATTCCCAGAGTTAGGAAAAGAGATGCCAATCCAGATACAGGAGGCATTTAGGCCACACAAGAGCTAAGACCAGAAAAGAGCTTCCCCTTGTCATATTATAATTAAAACACTAAATATACAGAGCAAAGTATAATGAAAGTGTCAAGAGATAAATACCAAGTCACATATAAAGGTAGGTCCATCAGCATAGCACCAAATTACTGAACTTAAAACTTTAAAAGCCAAAAGGGCTTAGAATAATGTATTTCTTAACAACTGTCAACCCAGAATACCATAGACAAAGCTAGCTGTTACAATTGATATAGAAACTTTCCATGATAAAAACAGACTAAACGAATTTATGACAACTAAGCCAGATCTACCTACAGAAAATGCTTGAAAGAATCCGTCAGATGAAAAAGCACAAATCCACTCAAAGGACAGGTCACCGTAAAAAATAAACCAACCAGGCTAGAATAAGAGGAAAAAAACCCAAACAATACAAAATCAACAAAATGGCAGGAATCAACACTTAACGTTCAATAATAATAGTATTAAGGTCTTGACCCCCCCAGTTAAAAGCCACGGACTAGTAGACTGAAAAAGTAGGAGCCATCTACTTGTTGCTCCAAGAAATGTTACACAAAAGACACTAATTTAGAAAGGATGGAAAAAGGTATTCCAAGCAAATGGACCTAGGAAACACGTAGGTGTTACTGCTGTAGTATCTGACAGAATAGACTTCAAATTGCAGCTGGAGAGATGGCTCAGCAACTAGTTAAGAACACTTGCTGTTCTTCCATGGTATCTGACACTCTCCTCTGGCCTCTGTGGGCACTGCATGACATGGCTGCACTAACATGCATGCAGGCAAAACATACATACATGGCTTGAGAGGTCACAGGCTCTTGGGAGGGCATCTACCACTGTTATGTTGCTAAATGGACATGTTGTCAAACTGCCTTCCAAGTATTCATGTTCATACATGTCGATGAGTGTTGTCCATATCCTTGACCAGAAACTTCTCTCTGCAATGGTCAGCAACTAATGCAGAGATTTATAACTGGTCTCTGTGCAGAGAGTGACTATTGAGTCCTGAACCCTAAATGGGACATCCGTATGTATCAACACTCCACCCCAAGGTTCAGGAACATCTCGGAAGAGGGGGCAGAATTGTAAAAGCTGGAAAATGGGGATGAGTGTTATGAAGTGTTTCCTGGACACGACATGGCCAGTGGACTCATGAACTCAGTTATAGCTATCGTTACTGGTACAAGACCTGTCAACATTCCAAGAGGCAGAACTATTTGGACTCAAGTAGGTTACATTTTTTTTTTTTTAAGGAGAAAGGAGAGGACAAGAAGGGGAAAGGGAAGTGCTGGGAGTGCCTGGGGCTATGGAAAGGAAGAAGGCTGCGGTGAATGTGATCAAGGTAACACTGTCTGCATGTATAAAACTGTCCAAGAATAAAAGATAACTATTAGAAAAAAAATTTTTAAGTGAGTTCACACAGCAGCTACAATTGCCTATATAAGATCAAGCCAGTCAAAATTCCAGCATGAGGGGCTGGAGAGATGGCCTAGCGGTTAAGAGCGCCGACCGCTCTTGCAGAGGACCCAGGTTCGATCCCCAGCACCCACATGGCGGCCGAGAACCGTCTGAAACTCCAATTCCAGGAGAACTCCAGTTCCAGGGGAATCCGACACCCTCTTCTGACCTCCGCGGCATTGCACGACACGGGTGCACAGACTTGCATGCAGACAGTACACTCATACACATATAGAAATAAAAATTAATAAAAAAAAATTAAAAACAAAATTCCAGCATGAATGATAAGAGTGGTTCCTGAGGCCCCAACCTTACCCAAGGAGCTTTTGGCAATTGGTGACCACTGAGGGAGGATCACTTTTAACATGGCTGCTGGTAGGTTGCCCGTGCCCCAGCAGAGAGCCCCCACACATTCACATGTGGTTAGGGCTATTAATTAAAATAAGTAACCAGACAAGAAGTTATGAGGGAGATCCACTGGTGGGTCTGGGTTAGGGGAAGGCAGAGGAAAGATATAAGATCAAAATATATTGTTTATATTCACAAAACTTTAAAATAAAAAATTTTTGCCAGCATGGTGGCGCAACCCTTTAATCCTAGCACTTGGGAGGCAGAAGGAGTGATCTTTGTGAGTTCAAGAAAAAAAGTTCCAGTGTCAGCTGGGCTACAGGAGAGCCCTGTCTCGAAAAAGAAAAAAAAAAAAAATGTTTTTTTTAACAATAGTGTTCTGAGCCAGACATCATGGCACATGCCTTTAATCCTAGCATTTGGGAAGCAGAGGCAGGCAGAATCTATGGATCAAGGAGCATAGCAGTTCTAGGCAAGGGGACTACAGGAGAGCTTGTCTCAAAACAAAACAAAACAAAAAAACCCACAAAAAATGGGGGGTGGGGCATAAAAGCAAAGATGATATCTAAAGATACCTTAACTCTAAACTTGATGGCTGAGCTGAGGCTATTCAATTTCCTGTGCGGAGGAATAATCTTCCAAAACTTTACAATATAGTTGGGCAGAAGAAACTTTGTTTGGGGGGGGGGGGCTGGAGAGATGGCTCAGTGGTTACGAGCACTGGCTGTTCTTAGACCTGGGTTCAAATCCCAGCACCCACATGGTGGCTAACAACTGTCCATTAACTCCAGTTCCAGTGAATCTGATGCCCTTTTCTATTCTTTGTGGGCACTGCAAGACATGGGTGCACTTACACATATGCCGACAATACACTCATACACATTAAAAATAAATAAGGGGGTTGGGGCATAGGGGTGCTAAATTTGATTAGGAAACATTGTATGAAATGTACAAATATAGCCGGGTGTGGTGGCGCACGCCTTTAAATCCAGCACTTGGGAGGCAGAGGCAGGGCGGATCTTCGTAGTTCAAGGCTGGCTGGTCTACAGAGCTAGTTCCAGGACAGCTGGGGCTACAGGGACCCGTCCCTGTTTGAAAGGACCAAAAAAAAAAAAAAAAAAAAAAAAAAAAAGTACAAATGCTCAGTAAAAAGAAAAAATAAATTCTTTTTAAAATACATTTTTTTTTATTTTATTTATTTTCTATGTGTATGAATGTACTGTCTGCATGTAGGTTTGTGCACCCGGGTGGTGCAATCCCTCGGAGGTCAGAATAGGGCGTCGGATGCCCCTGGAACTGGAGTTCTCCTGGAATTGGAGTTACAGACGGTTCTCAGCCGCCATGTAGGTGCTGGGGATCAAACCCGGGTCCTCTGTAAGAGCGGTCGGTGCTCTTAACCACTAGGCCACCTCTCCAGCCCCGAAAAAATAAATTCTTAAAAGAGAGACAAGTAGTCATTAAAGGAAGTTTAAACAACCTAGGATGCAATCAGGCTTTATGAAACTAAGAATGGAGCACACAGTTCAGCAAGAGAAAATAGAACCAATTACAAATGAGAGATCACTGCTTCCTACTTCCTTAGATTTTGTTTCCTATTTTGCTGAGAAAAATCAGAAAAACACTATGTGTTTGACCTCTAGCACACCACTGTGTCTCTCTCTCTGTTCACTACCCCTGCTTCTAGTACAGATATGGACTCTATTCTGACACAAGAGCCAGCCTCTTCCCTAGCACAAAGATGTTTTCTTAGGACTTATTAAAAAAGTTGTTCTAGGGAGTCTCCAGTTATTTTCCTCCCTCTTGACTATTTCAATTTCTACCAATATAAGTAAATTCTTTCATATTTAAAAGCTAGAACCTAAATCCTTTTCTGCCTATTGCCTAATTTCTGTTTTTATTTAAGCTCTTGACTGTCTACATTTATATCTCCATTTCCCATATTTCTCTTAAACACATCCTATTAGCCCCCCAAACTGATAAACTAATGGTGAATTCTCATCCAATGTGAATCAGCAACACCTCACATTGCTCATTCTCCCCACCTACAAACTTGTTCTCACCTAACTTTTAGGACCCACACATTTGAGTTTTCTATCTCGTTATTCTTCTTCAGTCCATAACAAATGGCACTAAACTACATCCAGGTGTAGAACAGACTTAGCTAGCATAGTAGGGGCCCTCAGCCAGGAAGGCTTGCCTTTGCCACTTCACCAGGATTCCCCTTGTCCTGCTGGGGTGGGGGTTCACAATACTAGTTATTACATTTGCCCAGGAAACTTTTGCCCTAACAGCTGCTGGTACATTCAGTATCCCAGTGAGGCTCTCTGCGGCCACCCAATATGAACTGATGCCATCCTCCCACCCACACATTTCTCTCTTCTTGCTTTCTCTATAGATTTTTTTCGTTTGATGTATTGGCTTATTATTTTCCATTACCAGATTATCAATTCCACAAGGTCAAGGATTTTTATGTCTGTTTGTTTTCCTGCTAAATCTCCACATGTAGAACACCGCTCAGGAAATTATAGGACCACAGTAGTATTTACTAAACCAAAATTAAACCTTTTCTCATTGATGAAAACAGTATTAGTTTTAAACAAAATAAAGTAGTTCCCAGATTAAAGCATTCTTTTCTGCTGCTCCCCACAACAACTACAGACAGTCAATTCCTTTAAATCATACTAAAGATGAAGGAATACTACAGGTCAGTAGTAGGAAATAATTATCTAATTATCTTTATAGGTACGTACCTTGGTAAAAGAACTTCCTAATTTAACCAACGGTACTGTAGGAAATTCCCGCTTTTCACTCATGGTCAGAGATCCTGCATTAAGGCTATAGAGGTTTGACATCACAAGCAAGAGATCTGATGTGGTCTTGACAGGCAGAAAACGACTTCTTGGAACATTAATACCTAAAGAATTCTCAAAACTTTTAATTGCAGCTCCAACAGCAGTTTCTAACTGAATGACATTCAAGCCTCCATCCAACGTCTGGAAAAAAGGGGTTGGAGGAATGAAGTGAGAAAAGGGAAATAAAAGTTTTTAAGGTTTAAAAAATTTTTATGTGTATGAATATATTGCTTTCATTTATATAAGTGCACCCATATCATGCAGTACCTGCGAAGCTCAAAAGAAGGTGCCAGATCCCTTGGAACTGGAGTTATGGACAATTATTAGCTGCTGGAAAACTGAACCAGGTCTTCTGCAAGAGCAGCTACTGCTGAACCATTTATCAAGCCCATTTGAATATATCACTGACTGGCCTTTAGCTCAGTATGTACTAAGGATGACCCTGAACTGCTACCTCTTCCAAGTGCTGGGATCACAGATGTATACACCACCATGCCCAGGAAACAATAGGTTTTAGACACTTATTAACTCATACCCTTGTTCCATGTATGCTCTTAGTGCTTGGGAAGTCAATCGCTGAAGGAAATACAATCTTGAGAACTGACATTAATCAAGTACCTACCTTAGGCTCTACATATGTGATTTCTTTTAGTCTCCTAATGAGTCAATAACATGTCTATTGCTTTTCTAGTGGGGGGTGTGGGGGAGTGAGACAGAGTCTCTCTATAGCCCCAGCCAACGTGGAACTTGCTATGTAGACGAGGCTGGCCTCAATTTCACAAAGATCCTCCTGCCTTTGCCCCTCAAGTGCTGGGATTAAAGGCATGCTCCACCACACCATGCTATGTACACTTTTCAATAAAGATCCAGAGGATCAAAAAGTACATGCATGGTACCTAAAGACAAATGGCCTGCAAGCATAAGAGCTATAACTAAGTAAGGGAGGTTCTCTACTTTTCAGCCCAATGAACTTGCCACTATCACAGCCCAGGGTCAAATCAGGGGCATATTACTAGGATGAATGTAGACTCTGGAGGACAGGGGCCAGGAACTGTACAAAAAAGGATAGGTAGACCAGAGGGCTCAGCAGTGGGTCTGCCCTTACAAACAAGAGTCAAATAGACTGTGACCTTTGCTTACCTTTGGATTCACAATAATTTCCATGTCAATGGCATTCTGTTCCTGCAGTCTTTTAACTGCTGCAAGAGAAATCCATAGGTTGTTTGTATTAAATATTTTAAATTTTGATACAGACTTGAATTCATCAACATGTGCTTTTGGCACTTGAGCGATTTCCACCAGTCTCAGTTTGCCTTCATACTGAGTGAGGGTCCCACCCTAGAAAAGCAGAAGAGCATGAATGCTTCCACATCTTTCCCAGTTAGCCATACAACTCTTCAAAAGACACTGATTAAATAATCCTCTAGCAGACAAAGCAACATAGACTTGAGGCTAGAACCTAGGAAAATGATTCAGACTGTCATTTTATCATATGTCCCCACTATTCTATCCACAAGTAAAGCCCTGGGAGTACCTAAGCGTTTTCCATAAGCGTTATCCTCCGCCTAACTAAGGTCTGCTATAGCAACACTGCTCTTATTTCCAAACCACTGCCCATCACCAGACTGCTTAGTCCTACCATGAGGATGGGACATAGATTCGGGGTGGAAATGCTCTTACAGCCACAATATCATGCCAGTCTGGGAAGAGGAGGCACAAAATTCCTGGGCAGGGAATTTGCTATGGATAAATAGTAAAATATATGTGCCACTTTGGATTTTTACATTATATTTTCATTTTTTAGATTTATTTCCTAAAATACATAGAACTTTTCTTTTTTTTTTTTTTTTTTTTNAAAAACGTTTTCAAGTTTAAAGATTGTTTATCCTTGAATGGACAATATAATGCCTCTCTCATTTATATAGTGCACGCCCATTATCATTGCTGTCATCCTGACGCACAGCTCAAAGGTAGGAAGGTTTCCAGCATCCCTGGAACGGGAGTTATGTGACGCAATACATTTAGTATGCTAGGACATACCTAACCACGGGCTCCTTCTGCCAAAGACCAGCTACTGCTCTGAACCATGATTATGCAAGCCCATTTCGAACTACATGATATATCACTCGAGGACCCTTATACGCATCACGTATGTTTACCTAAGCGCATGACCGCTGAACTGGCTACCTTTATCCAAAGTGCTCGGGAATGCTAACAGAATGATATACACCACCTGCATCCCCAGGAAACTTAGAGTTTATAGGAACAGCCTTTATCTAACCATCACATAACCCTTCTCCATGGTATGACTCTATAGTGCCTTGGAAGTTCAATCGCTCGGAAAAGGACACTTACAGATCCTGAGAACTGAACCATAAATCCAAGTACTACCCTTAGGCATCTACATATGTTGGATTTCCCCTTACATACGCTGGCCCTGCCCAAGTGGAGAATACATATACATATATATATTATGCCGCGGCTGTGGCGGATAAGACTCAGCATCTCTCAATTATGCGTCTGAACGCCCACCAGTCGTCTGAATTGCTATGTAGACGTAGGGCTGGCCCCGTCCATTTCCACAAGATCCCTCCTGGCCCTTTGCCCCTCAAGTGGCTGGGACTAAAGGCCATGTCCACCACACCATGCTCATGTATCACTTTTCAATAAAGATCCCAAGAGGGACAAAAGTACCCAATGCATCCGGTCTATCCTAAACAATTGGGCGCCTGCAAGCATTAAGAAGCCTATAACTAGAGTACAAGGGAGGTTCCTCCTACTTTTCCAGCACCACCACATGAACTGTGCACTATCACAGCCCCAGGCGTCCAGAAGTGCTAGACAGAGGCATATTACCCTAGGATGAATGTAGGACTCTTTGGAGAGATCACGCGCGGCCAGGAACTGTACAAAAAAGGATAGGTAGACCAGAGGGCTCAGCAGTGGGTCTGCCCTTACAAACAAGAGTCAAATAGACTGTGACCTTTGCTTACCTTTGGATTCACAATAATTTCCATGTCAATGGCATTCTGTTCCTGCAGTCTCTTTTAACTGCTGCAAGAGAATCCATAGTGTTGTTATGTATTAAATATATTTAAAATTTTGATACAGACTTGAAATTCATCAACATTGGCCTTTTGCACTTTATTGAAGCGATTTCCACCAGTCTCAGTTTGCCTTCATACTGAGTGAGGGTCCACCCGTAGAAACAAGAAGAGCATGGAAGCATTCTCACCATCTGTTCCCATTAGCAGTTAGCACACCCTTTCAAAAGGACACTGATTAAATAATCCTCTAGCAGACAAAGCAACATAGACTGAGAGCTAGCAACCTAGGAAATATCAGACTGTCATTTATTATCATATGATCACCCAGATTTCTATGCCAAATAGAAGCCCTTGGAAGTACCTAAGCGTTTTCTCCGATAAGCGCTTATCCTCCTGCCTAACTAAGGTCTGCTATCAGCAACACTGCTTTATTATCCAAACGCACTGCCAATCCACCAGGACATGCTTAGTCATCCTACAATTGAGGATGGGAACATAGAGTTCTCGGCGGTGGAAAATCTTCTTCAACTATGATATCTATGGCGCCTAACGCGTGAGTGTGACGCGAAGGCACACAATTTCCGTCGGGACAGCGATTTCGATCTATGGACCCACTTAAATAGGCTATAAAATCACTATGTGCCATCCTTGGCTGATTGTTTAACACTACTGTATATTTTACACTTTTTTAGATTATTTCCTCAAAATATAACAGTTAGACCTTCTTCTTTTTTTTTTTTCTCTTTTCATTTTGGTCTTTTCGAGACAGGGTCTCCCTGTAGCCCCAGCTGTCCTGGAACTCACTCTGTAGACCAGGCTGGCCTTGAACTCACAAAGATCCGCCTGCCTCTGCCTCCCGAGTGCTAGGATTAAAGGCGTGTGCCACCACGCCCAGCTAGAACTGTTTTCAATTAAAATTGACAGATTATCCCTTCAAGATAATTGTAATGCTATTAATTCCAGGCTTTTGAAACATTCTGTTGTTTTAGAACTTAAGGTAACCCCAGAGAATAACACTACTCTCTCTTAAATGATGTTAAGTAGACAAGTATGTTGTGGTTAAAACAGAAACTTCTAAATTAGAAAAGCACTTTAAAATAAATAACTTATTAAATGTAAAAGCACAAGTCCCTAAATTGCTTCTTCAGTATTTACCTTTACATCTGCACGTGTTTTGTTTGTGACTTCCATGACAAACTCACAGCGCTTCCCATTGGGTGGGTTCATTAGATGATTAAGAATGTAAAGATCCACTGTGGCACCTAGATTATCTATGTTAGACACGAAAATATACTCTTTGCCTTCTGCTATAAAGGTATCAAGCAAACCAGAATTGTAGAAACTGGCATAAATATCACCATGCCCTGGAGGGTACCAAGCTTCTGTATTTTCCCCTGAGTAAGATACATCCTTTGCTACAGGAAGTAAAGATTCTTTATTAATCCTTGGGTACCTTAAAAAAACAAGAAAGAAAGAAAGAAAGAAAGAAGGATAAGTTTTTGTTGTATTGATTCTATAGAGCATGCCAAAGTAGTAAAAATACAATATATGAAAATTAAATATCCCACTTTTTCAGATGTCAATAGAAACGTAATTGTAGGTGAATCCATTTAAGAAAATCATCTGTGTTGTAAAAGAACAAAAATATATTTTCTAAGTAGTAATACTTATTGGTGGGAAAAAAGATTTCCATGGTCATACAGATGAAAGGTTAAGACATTCGTACAATTCTCCAAGAGGAGGGGTGCAGTAAGTAAATGTTCACAAATGTATGTGGCTGTAGGATAGTTCTTATGCTTGGACATCTAAGGAAAGCCATCCATTCTTACAGACAGCTACATTCTAGGGGCGCTTTCCCAGAAAATCGGCAGCACCTTAGCTGTCCTTTCCCATCACCAGTAAGGACATGGGTAAGAGCTAACAGGGGAAAAGAGAGCAGGAAACAGCACTGCAACAGGCTGAAGGCCACTGGAAAACGGGCAACACAGTCATGATATTAAAAAAAAGGTGTGATGTGAAAACAAACTTAAAAACACCCACAACATAGCCCTTCTAAGCAGCTCTGTAGGATGCTGCCCATCCCTAAATGGAAGGCTATTCAGTCACCAGGAGCTTGTCACAATTTATCATCTGAATTCCTTTCTATTCATTCCACCTTCCCCAGATGTTTTTCTCCAGAATTTCTTAAATTTCTCTATGCCTAGTTGGACATGGTGGGGTGCACCTTTAATCTAGCACTTGGGAGGCAGAGGCAGGCAGATCTAGGTGAGATCTAGGTGATCCTGTTCTACATACTGAGTATGTAGCTGGGGCTACAGGCAGACCCTGTCTCAAAAGGCAAAAACAAGCCCCCCCCCCATCCCCAAGCAAATAAATATTTCCCTAGGCTTATTCATGGGGAAGAAACTCCTTCCCACAGGAAAGAAGGTTTTCAGTATTACAGAAGCAGAAAGCCCTTCATAGATCCACCTACCTGGAGACCTCAGAAAGTAAAGACCTTATAAACTGTCCATAAATATCTGGGACATGGAACAAAATCAAGCAGATTGTATGAGAAAACAGAAATTCCAGAATGAAAGAGTGTCTATACCAACTGCATATCTATTAACCTGTTTATATTTAAAGCCATCAAGTTTTGGCAAGCATTGACCACACATGTCTAGAGGATGCTGTATTGAAAACAAGACAGTAAAGACCTGTCCCAGATGTTACAGCTTTTCCAGCTAAGTATTTTTATCTCTTGTACCTGCTTTGATTGAAAGTGTAGATTTTCACACGACAATGATTATACTTCTGGAGTATTTTTTTGGTATCTTCATCCGTGTTAAAAGAGTTCATTAAAACGAGAGGAACGTCTGTGTTGTAGGTTTTGTTCAAATGCTAAGGAGGAGAATGACAATCGCTCATTCAGAATTATGTTCTCTGCTTAAAAAAATGTAAAGTTGTCTCTTCTTTATATACACACATATGTACCTTACAAAAATAATTGCTTTGCTGGTTAAGCAATTTACCATGTACCAATAATAAATCATGACTGTTTGAGATGGAAACTACTATCTGCTACGAACCAGACTAGTACCCTTGGGTGGTTGTAACTGGAGCTTTGTACACAGTCTCAGTGCTCAGTGGCTCTGAGGGTTGACAGGTATGATTAAGTATTTAACTCTTGTATCTAAACTGTGGAGATAAGAGTACAAATGTTTCTCAGGATTAACTGTCAAACTTCCCAATCACACCGCAGCTGAAATCTTTTTGGTTTCTCTCAAAGTGACACAGTGGGAAAACAGATCTTTAGAAGTTAAACTGTCTTGGAGCTGGAGAGATGGCCTAGTGGTTAAGAGCACCGATCGCTCTTGCAGAGGACCTGGGTTTGATCCCCGGCACCCACATGGCGGCTGAGAACCGTCTGTAACTCCAACTCCAGGAGAACTCCAGTTCCAGGGGAATCCGACACCCTCTTCTGACGTCCGCGGCATTGCACGACACGGGTGCACAGACCTACATGCAGACAGTACATTCATACACATAAATAAATAAAATAAAATAAAATATTAAAAAATTGTTTTAAAAAAGAAGTTAAACTGTCTTGCATTCAAAATTTGATTCTACTTTATTAAAACTGGCTAGAAGCCTTGAGCTTAGAGTAGGTACTTTGTGCCTATCTTCATCTATAAAATGAGGATAAAAATACTTTTAAGTTTGAAATGAGTTATTTTAGGGAAAGAACTTTGGGTACCCGGTGCACAGTAAGTGTTGGACAGATGTTAGCCAGTACCATGCTAGACAACAAGGAAACAGATAGAAAAGATAGGGCCTCTGTCCTTGAAGAGCTTCTTGTCTATTATTAATAACTTTGTCATAAGAAGGAAGCCAAGAATAGCTGTTAGTATCTACTGCATACAACTACATGTGGAACATCCTCCTCAGCTTCCCTTTTTGGATCTATTAAGCCAGATAATACCATCATCATGAAGGATACCACTAAAAAGAAAGGGGTTAGAGAGGACAGATCAGAGGAGAATCTGAACAGACCTAGAGATTTCAGCAACCACAACTGCTATTTAAATGAAGCTTTTACATCATCCTACGGATGCGCCTTATACCTTTTTTCACACTAATAAAGAGACTAAAGATAGCAAGCTTTTTGACTAGTTCAAATTCACATATACATATAATAATGTAGGATTTGTGGTAATATAAAAACTAAAACTATTTTAGTATTCCATGATAAAATTAAATGCTACTCACTTCAATTTGCTGAACAGTCAGATCCAAAAAGGTATTCTCATTTCTCACACCAATCAGACTTTTAGGGCCTTTGCAGCCCATGCTGGTTCCCAAACCACCATTGAGTTTCACCACCACTAGTTTGTTCAATACAGAAGATATATTATCAGGCAAACCCCTGGCCTTTATCTTTTCATAGGGTTGAATCTGAAAGGAATAAAAATATTAGAAGAGTCATTTAAACAGCTTTATGAGATGTCAAAGCAAATCAATCTCAAGATTATTTCCATGCTTCCTTACAAAGCTTTTGTCTCTCAATGGAAAATTTCAACGACAGTTCCTCTAATGTCAGTTCTAGTAAAAAAAAAAAAAAAAAAAAAAATCAAGTACTATAGGTACATAGAAGTAGTTCAGTGATGCATTTACATTACAGCAAAGCTGCAGTATACAAACATTTGTCGACTGGTAAGAATCTTGAATTATTTTTAAAATCTTGAATTATCTTTAAAAACTCAGAATTATAATTTTAATGGAAATATCCAATGAGATACACAAAACTCAAGTCTAAATATTTCAATTACTTCAGTTCTGGAGAATAATATATATTAATCATATACTATTCCTCTTACCACAGAAAGCAAAAACTAAAACACATTTGTTCATTGTCACACCTGTCCATTTAGTTAAAATATGACCCTTCAGGAGAAAGTGGGCTGTATTACACTTCTAGGTATGATTCCTCCTCAGAAATTTAACTCTTACAATTTCATTATATGAAAACCTATTATTGGAAAATTAAATGTCCTAGTTGTTGAAAGAAATTCCCCGGGAAGGAAGGACAGAACAAAGACTGGAGAACATCCCAATTCAGCCTCTTCACATCCTGCATCCTCCTCTAGTTCTGTCACAGAATGCCTCAGCCATCAATTTGTCTATAACTCATTTCTTCCACCTGCCAATATACTCTCTTACTTGGTGTAAATACTAAAGAACACAAAGCACTGTGCTTCAAGGCTTTTTATATTATCCTTACTCTCATTCTGAATTACTTAATTATTCATTAATTAACTACTCAATCTGAATTAACCTGACACAATTACCAGTCTTCCTGGTAAGTGCTGCATAGGCTTCAGAAGCATCAAAAGCTGATGACAGAAAGGACTGAAGAGGTACTACAAGGGGTCCTAGCTCAATCCTGGGATGCTAACCATCAAGGAGGACAGGGAGCTGGGAAAGAACAGACTGCACTGATCACTTCCTTAGCTTGAATAAGGACAATGCAGAGGTGGTAACAACTTGAAGCTCCCAAATACAACACAAAGTGACCATGGCCCAATGGATGAACACTCCTTGAAGAAGGAGTGTTTAAGTGTATTGCCATGAATATCATTTGTTCTGAATTTCAAAGAAACTGACAATATTGCTCAGAAAAAAAAAAGTCCCAATTCAAGTGTCATACTATCAGAAAAATAAGAATATATGACAGAGATGGAACCTTTCTTCACCTTATGTGACAGTGTAGTTTGTAATACTTTCTAGGCCAGATGCTGAAATCAACAGTCAACAAAGGAATGCCACTGTGACACGATGGCCTCAAGTAGTCTGTTTTTACGTTAGGAGACTTTCTTAGGCACATTATATTTACTGAAAAGAATATGGAAGTTAATTATTTTCCAATTAATTTATAAAAGCCAACAACTTCACTTAGCAGTTGCTCTTACCACCTACTAAAAACCTAGCATTTACAGCAAGGGTGTAAAAATCAACTTAGCTGAAATCCAAAGTTACTACATTCACTTGGGTAAAACTGATACCTCAGAAATATTCTTATATATTTCATCTGCTGAGTAATGGAGCTAGAGATGGCTCAGTGGTTAAGAGCACTTCCTGTTCTTCCAGAGGACCTGAATTCATTTCCCAGCACCCATGTCAGTGGGTCATAAAGTGCCTATAACTTCAGCTCAATTGATCTAATGCTCTTTCCTGTCTTCTGCAGGTAGCAGCACAAATGTGTCACAGACATACACAGCTATGCACACACACCCATGAAAAAAAATTCCATCTAGCAATATCCAATCAGTGTCAAAATACAGTGCTTTACAGAATGTTCAAGAGAATAAAACATTACAAATAATAAAGTTATTAATTTTAAGTAGAATGTTTTCAGTTACATTAAATTGGAAAATAGAAGAATAAACAAAAATTTAATATATTATATAGCTCTAGGAAAATGTAGTTTCTTTTTAGCTGATAGTTGTTTAGATACAGTTAAATAATAATGCCAGGAAAGATAAGAAGTTTGGTTACATCTCAATTATAACTTTTAAGGAATTCTTTGGTACACTAACATTTGCAGGATTAAATAAAGAATTTTAGGGTCCACATTTAATTTACCTACTTAATTCTGTTAAGGTCCATTTCATCAAGAAAGTGTGCTAAGGAATTTTCTTTTACCTTCTATAATGATAAATTAAAAACAAAATGTTGGGGCTGGAGATTGCTCAGTGGTTAAAAGCAATGGCTGCTCTTGCAGATGCCCCAGTTCCATTCCCAGCACCCACATGGCAGCTAACAACCATCTGTAATTACAATTCCAGAGGATATGAGACCCTCTTCTGACCTGTGTGGGCACTGCATGACACGGGTGCACTTACACACATGCAGACAATATACTCATACACAAAAAATAAAAATAATAAATTTGTTTTTTAAAAATCTCAAACTTGTTGCCTTACAATTTTGCAAGGAGTAAAAAAGTTCAACATCATATATGTTCATATAACTCATACCTGATCCATACCATGAATAAAGTTTGTAAAGCAAAATACTTAAGAGATTAGAGTTACCCTCATACATTCACAGTAATTAAACTAAAACATTCATCAGAAAGCTAAACTGGGCGAGGTAATGCATTCTGCAATCACAGCATTTGATAGGCTAAGGCAGGAGGATTGCAAGTTCAAGGATAGCCTGAGTGAGCTACATAAGGAAACCTTGTCTCCAAAGGGGTGGGTAGTGAGAAGGGGGAGTGAGCTTTGGTAAGGCAGTCTGTGGGATTTACACAAATGAAAAGCATGTAAAGATTTCTGCAGACCACCAACTTTTTAAGTCCTTGAAAGCACTGCTTGCTTGAGTCCTCAGTCCTAGGCACAAAGTTCCCTGAAGAAATGTATTACTGTAAAGTTTTATTCTAAACTTTAGTTACGTTAAATGTCCTTCTCCTTCCTATATTTAGTCATGCAGACATAATCAGAGCATTGGTGGATTTGAAAGTATAATAATACAATAGTGAATTCAACTCTGCTAAGACACTTGACTGAATTTATAAAATGAAAAACGGGGAAAAAGTGCTATGGAACTGACACAGAGTAAGACAATGATTTAGGAAGTAGCAACATTCAATGTTTCATTCAGACCTTTCAACTGCTTGGGGTGAGCTGTCATCATTCTGTCTCAAAGATAAGCTAGGAGAGAATATTTATTTATGAAAGATGGAATACAAAATGGGGCAGAAACTACTGTTTTAAACTGGCTGATCAAAAAGACTGTTGCAAAATCATAGTTTGAAAGAAACAAAACTGCTGAACATACTACCAACCAATGATTATTAGGTCATTTGCCAGAACTCACTGTAAAAACATCCAACCTATATTCCCTTAGAATGCAAAATCTGCTGACAAGATACAGCTGGAGGTGGGACAATATCCTCAGTGACAGTGACTGCCTGACATGTATGAGGCCCTGGGCTCAACCCTCAGTACCACCACCAACACAACAAAAACAAACATGAATATCTTCTATTCATTCTACTCTAAGGTAGATGCTGAAATTGTTGTTAAAGTGATGAAAACCAGATACAGATGAAAACTCAGATGTTCCAAGATGGAAGGCAATACTCCACTGTCAATTTTCTAAACCCAAACTACTGAATGATCATGTGAAGCAACAAATAGAGGTAAACATAAGGCTAAAAACACAAAATAAGACAATGAGAAAATTTAAAATAATCTGCAAACACGTACAAAACTTGAATTTGTGGGTAACCTGAAGAAAATAGCACCATCATCATTAATACAATACAAATTCAGGATACTGAGAACAAAGTCTCGCTTCAGTCAGTTACTAGAGGGATCATAATCAGCACATGCAATACTAGCAAACAACTGAAAAATATCTTTCCGTTCCATCAACTCTAGCTCACTCAAATCTTTATACTACTGTAGAAATGTATTATAGTAGCCACGAAAGACACCTAGCAAGTGACTGTACTCAGGAATTATTGTTCTTACCCTGTAATATTAACATTTTAAAGTTTAGATACTAAATTTCTAAATAGAATTGTAACCAATGAATTTATTCCCTTTTTTTACCTTTTTAAAATTTATTTTTATTTTATATGTGTGTTATATCTGTAAGTGCACCCATGTTGTGCAATGCCTGCGGAGGACAGAAGAGGGCGTCGGATACCTGGAACTGGAGTTACCGATGGTTGTTAGCCATCATGTGGGTGCTGGGATTCACACCTGGGTGCTCTTAACTGCTAAGAGCATCTCTCCAGCCCACAATTTATTCTTATATTCAAAATTTTTAATTCTAGGTCATTTGGTGTTCAGCTAAAGGTTGTATTAAATAAATATACTTCTAATATCAATTCAGATCTCCCAAAGATTTCCACATTAATAGAGGTTTAAATTTAGGACTCTAGGCAGGCAAGGTGGCACACAAGTGTGATCCAGGTGCACAGGAGACTGAGGCAGGAGAATCAAGAATGTGAAGCAATTCTGTCTCAAACAAAAATTAAAATAAATGTGGTTTTAAATGTTTTTAAAATATTTGGTGTTGAGTAAAATTATGTAATCAATGCATAATATTAAAATTCCAAAAGTGTACTTTAAAATACTCTTAGAGAAGAAAATAAAGGAAAAACAAGTAGGAAAGAACAAATAAAATTATTTTTATTTGCAGATGATACCTCTATACATATATACATTAAGACACAATTATTCCAGCAGGAAACTCTTAGAGCTAATAAATTTAAGACAGGGTCTCCCTTTAGTCCTAGCTGGCCTGGAGCTCATTATGTACACCAGGCTGGTCTCTGTCTCCCAAGTGCTGGGATTAAAGGCATGCACCACAATGTCCGGCCTAAGACAGTTTTTATCTGCCATGTGGGTGCTGGGAATCGAACCCAGGTCCTCTGCAAGAGCAGTCAGTGCCCTTAACCACTGAGCCATCTCTCCAGCCCCAGAGCTAACAAATACCTTAAGCAAAGTGGCAGGATAAAAAAACCAACACACAAAACTCAATAGTCATTCTACAGACCAGTGACAGATATACTGAGAAAGAAATCAGGGAGTCAATGCCATTCACAATTGCCTCTAGAAAAAAAAACAAAAAACAGTCTTAGAATAAACCCAACCTAGGAAGTGAAAGACCTCTACAATGACAACTTCAAAAACACTGAAGAAAGAAATTGAGGGGCTGGAGAGATGGCTCAGTGGTTAAGAGCACTAACTGCTCTTGCAGAGGACCCGGGTTAGATTTCCAGCACCCACATGGTGGCTAAGAATCCTCTTGAAGCTGGGCATGCCTTTAATCCTTTGATCTCTGTGAGTTGAAGGCCAGCCTGGTCTACAGAGTGAGCTCCAGGCCAGATGGAACTAAAGGGAGACCCTGTCTCAAAAATACCACACACACACAAAAAAAAAAGACAAAGTACAAATGGCCAATAAATATTTAAACATGTTCATCATTCTTAGCCATTAGGGAAAGCAAATTGGAGATTTTATCTCATCTGAATTAGAATGGCTTTCAAGATAACAAATGACAGGAAATTCTGGTGGGAGAATGTTGGTAAGGGAGGATGTTGGTAAGAATGAATGTACATCAGTGTGGTTTCTCACCACATGGCTTAGCAGCTATACCACTCTTCAATATCTACCTATATACTACTACTACAACTACGACTACGACTACGACTATGACTACGACTACTACTACTACTACTACTACTACTACTACTACTACTACAGATACTTGCACATTCATGTTTATTGATGCTCTAGTCACAATAGCTAGTTAGGAAATGGAAATCAGCCTAGACATCCATCAGTTAATGGATGGATAATAAAACTGGTATATAAAGCCGGGCGTGGTGGCTCACGCCTATAATCCTAGCACTTGGGAGGAGGCAGAGGCAGGTGGACCTTTTTGAGTTCAAGGCCAGCCTGGTCTACAGAGTGAGTTCCAGGACAGCTGGGGCTACAGGGAGACTCTGTCTCGAAAAAGACAAAAACTGTGGTATATATACACAACTAGACTTTATTCAGCCATAAAGAAAAATGAAATTGTGAAGTGAGGACAATAAGTGAAGTGACCTAGGCTCAGAAAGATAAACACTCAAGTTCTCTCTTTATATGAAGATCCTAGCTTCCAATTTTAACATATGTGCATTTATGTGGAAATGAGTGTGTGCAAAGCCTAGGAGACAAGAAGGCCATGCGGGGACAAGAGGCTTTAAGCATGGGAGAGAGGGTAGGAGAAAGGATGAAGGAGGAACACTGGGGGTGCGGAGGTTAATTTAAGCAGGTATAGTGGGCAGAGGGAAGGGCAGAGAAGAGGGTAGGGGCAGCCAAAATTAACGATGTCTAAAAAAAACTACAGAAATCTGACACATGGTAAGCTAATCTAAAAAAAAATAAAATTAGAAAGCCAGGTGTGGTGGCACACGCTTTTACTCCCAGCACTCAGGAGGCAGAGGTAGGTAGATTTCACCTGCCTCTATGTACATAGGCCATCCTGGTCTACAGGCTAGCTGACTACGAGAAGACCCTGTTTCAAAAAGACAAAAAAAATCATAATAATAAAATTGGGAATATTCTTGGGCATAGGCTCTTGCAACTCACAGCAGAAAGAATTAGTTAACATTCTATGCCTGGTTTCCTCTGTGAAGTGTTATGTCCTAAATTACATGGAGTCACAAGGAACCATGGCTCTTCATATGGTCGTTGCAGTCATACCTATCTGTCATGAGAAATCTGACTCTTAAGGCAGTTAAGTAAAGATCCTGTTGAGGAATTTTAGAAGGAATCTGACGAGGAAGAAGAAATTCACACAGTAATGAACAGGGGAGAGATGTCAAGAGTGGTGGTTATTGCTGCTTTGGGGAACTTCCAGTGGAGGTCTGTGACTTGTGTTTTCATGACTTGTATATCCACCCAAACTCCTCGCCACACAGACATAGACATGCATGCATATGCAGAGAAAATTCAAAACCAGATGAATCAACTGCTTGTTTCCAAGAAGCTGGGTCATTTTTGTTTAAAGCTTGTTACAGGTTAAATTAGGGGGTAAGCACAGTTTTCTGTCATATAAATCACCCTGTACATCAACAAAGGTGCCAGTATCTACACCCTGCACCAGGGGACCTCACCAAGCAGTCCCACAGAGCTTAGTTTAGTTCAACAAGTCAAGGGGGCCAATGTTAGAAAACTGCTTAGCAACAGCTGAAGTTATATTCGACACACCCAGCCACAGAGACATTTTTAGATCTGTCTTCCATGTTCCTTCTCAACTTCTTCAGGAGCATGCACAAACACATTAAGACAAAATGGATGGTGTTAGGAAATAACAGCGTCTACCCATGCATTGTTAGATAACAGCCTTGATGTGATGGTGACTCAATCTTTGAGTTAGGCACTAAAAGTGAGCACTAAGTGTCTGCTTCTCTTTTTCCCCAAACAGGAAGAACTCACTGCTCTAAGAAGACCTCTACTGTAGCTAAACAGGTGCTCCACGGATAAAGGTAAATGGATCTGGTAAACCAGGATATACAAGCCCAAGAGGCTTCTAGCAAATGTTCAAGGAAGATCGGGCCACTATATTTTCTTCTTACCAGTAGAAGAGAAATGGTCAAACATTTAGCTTCCTCCTGTGAATGAGTGAAAGAACACAGCTGGCAATGTACTACAGAATGTGAGTAAAAGAACATTCTGGCCTCAAGGACATCAACCTAGTTTTTAGATTTTTTTAAAAACTGCCATGATCTGTATCTTGCCAAGTCTGTTCACTACTTAGTTTTTAGTTAGAAGAAAAGCTAAATTCATCACTCAGTCATGGACACACTGTTCCCATTAGCAATAGTGTAAACCAATTCTGGGTAGCATATTTGTGCTAGAGACGGTGCCAAATGCCCAAAGCAAGCTAACACTAGCTGCCCTGTTATGGTTCACAAGGGTATGATTATTGCAATGTGAAAAGCAAGTTTGCCTGAAAGAAAATGAGCTGTGTAAGACAGTAAGACAAATTAGGAATGATGTTCCATATGTACAAAAGATATTCCACTAACACTGGCTTATTCACTAAGCCTTATGCACGGCATTCTGTGCCAATTCTGTGTGTGCTAGGCACTTTCATACATTGTCTTGTCTTTTCATTTCAGATTTTTGACAGTAACAGCCAGAATGTGGGTCATTTGAAAGATCTTATAAATTTATTAGCAGAAAAATCATATAATGATCAGATTTTTTTAATTAGAGAAATGGTGATTAAGCATGCATATTCAACATTATCAGAGTCCACCAAGTTAATTAATACTCTTTGGGCCACCAAAGTGAACTACAAGCCACTGACTTGCAGCTACCACATCCTCAGGCCCTCCTGCATGGCCCCTCCAGGACTCATTTCAACCACCATTCAGTCTCTTTGTATCTTCAGCACCCCTTCCACATCCCCCATTTCCATGTCTCCATCTCTCCTTTTCTATAAGTATCCCAACTTCCTCTAAGTCCTGGCTCTTTTACAATCTCATTTTCTCCTCTATCACTGCACAACTTGCTCTTAAAAATGGCATCAATAACATCATAACTGTAAAATCTTATCAACAACACAAATGTTTCTCTTACCTCTCAGGTATATTTGACATAGCTGAGTAGTACCTAAATCCTGAAATGCTTGCTTCCTCTTGATTGCTCAAACACCACGCTGTATTTTTCTTTTCATTCTGCTTGCTCCATGCAAAGCTCACTCTAATCAGATCTCTTACTACACAGTTGGCTCCAAGCCCACAGCTTTACTGTCCTTAGGAACCAAGATACCTAGCTGCTCAGTCAGCTCATGTGTGATCAGACACCAATTCCTTTCAGCCTCATTTATCATCTCCTTACTTCTCTATAATCCTTTTTCCACCTCTGGACTTTTTTAAAGTGTTTCCTGGTTGCATCCTTATTTCTTTCTCTTTTTTTTTTTTTTTTTTANCTGGCTTCTACTCTGATCCCACTGAAAATATTTTTCACTATATACTGTATTTAATTTTTGAGCATTTCAGACAGGGGTACTGTCCTTGCATTATCCCTATCCCTTCCGGTCTGGCTCCAATTCCTCCCACACCCCCATTCCCTCACAATTGTGTCCTCTTCTTCGTTACTGTTATATGCACATAAATACATTCATAAATAAATATTTACAAACACATATAGGTATATATTTACATGTGTTTATATATTCATGCATACATACATACCAAGTCCATTCAGTGGTACTTGTGTACACCTGTGTTTAAGGTTGCCCACAGAGGTAGCCCATGGAAAAACTGACCCTCCTTCCCTCAACATTGACTGACTGCTTATAGCTCCTTCTCTTGAGATGGGACCCTGTGAAATTTCCTCAGTCCACTTTGGCATATCAACTGGTTTTGTCATTTTGCAGATCTAGTCAGACTATCATACTGTGGAGGTGTCACTGGTACAGCTTCCCTACCATGTTTACATGCATTAAATAGCAGCAGGTGTCTTGTCCCTCAGCTCTTACATTCTTTCCACCTCCTCCTCCATAATGTTCCCTGAGCCTCAGGTGTGGAGGCTGCTTTGTAGATGTGTCATTTGGGGCTAGACACCTCAGAGTCACTTAATCTCTATGTTTAAGCAGTTGTAGAACTCTGTAATAGTCTCCATCTGTTGCAAAAAGGAAGGTATATTTGTCTATAAGGATAGGTATTTAGAATATAGTAATAAATTACTTTGTTCTAGAGAAGTGACAGAAGTAGGATCTTCTCTAAGGTCTATAACCTCTTCAGTCCTTGCGCTATGTTTACAGTACCATCCACGGATCCCCTCCCCTTGAGTGGGCCTTAAGTCCAATCATACAGCTGTTGATTACCTCCAAGATAAAAAGTGTCACTACTGTGCCAATAGAGATAATTTTGCTGGGTTGATCACTGTTGTGGTTTGTAAGCTCTACAGCTGGAGAGGATCATCAACTAGTTCTCCCTCCTGTAGCAGTTTGCATAGTACATATCTCCTGATACTATGGGACCTAGTCTTTAGGGAGGAAGCTTCCAGGTCATTTCTAACTCAACTGCTTCAAGTAAAGATTCTCGGCATGTTTTTCTATATACATTCCAACATTAATCAGTTAAAGTACTGACATAGCATGGCGGATTACTGTCTAATTCAGTATCATTCTTTTCCCTCTCACTTTGTAATTCATTTTCGACTAGACCCACACTGCCATCCAGAGTTAAGACTACATTTCCCAGCCTCCCTTGCAGCTACTTGTACCAAAATTCAGATCAATGAATTAACCTGAAATAAACTGAAGGATTTCCAGGATGCCTTATGAAAGGACAAGGGGCATGGCCATCTCATTCCCTCCCTCTGCATGTGGCTTGGAATAGAAACATAACTACAGTTTATTGTAGTGGTCACCTGCAACTACAAGGACATATGCTAAGGATGACAGTGCAGCAATAAAGAGAAGCCAGGTTCCTGACTACCACCAAGCTGGCATAATAACTCTGGATCATATCTCTCTAGATTGCTTATTTGGGGTTTCTATATCATATGTAGCTGAATCTAATCTAAGCACTAACTGGAAGGCATGTTATCTACACCCCAGATAGAGACAGGCACTTGAGGAGATCAGAGGTTAGTGTATTATAGTTCAGGAAAAAAAAAAAAATGACTCCCGCACAAACAAAACCTTTTATTTATTTTTATTTTTATTTTATGTGTATGAGTGTACTGTCTGCATGTAGGTTGGTGCACCCGTGTCATGCAATGCCACGGAGGTCAGAAGAGGGCATCAGATTCCCCTGGAACTGGAGTTAAAGAAGGTTCTTAGCCGCCATGTGGGTGCTGGAAATCGAACCCAGGTCCTCTTGCAAGAGCAGTCGGTGCTCTTAACTGCTGAGCCATCTCTCCAGCCCCCAAAAAACTTTTAAAATATAACTTATAACACTGGAAATTTTATCACAGAATATAAAAATAATCTTTCGAGCTGGGCATGGTGGTGTACACCTTTAATCCCAGCTCTCAGGAGGCGGAGTCAGGAGGCTCTCTCTGAGTTCAAGGCCAACCTGTTCTACATGGTAAGTTGCAGGTGGGGCTACAGGGAGACCTTAGCACAGAAAGACCAAAAATAAATAAATAAATAAATAATCTTTTGAGATATCATTTTTTCCAGTAAGAAATAATGACTAACTCTCACCAAACTAAATTTCAATAAGAAAGCTTCTGTTTGGCTTAAATAAGCCAACACTGTGATGTGGGCTGAGACATTACACATGTGCAGTCTTTAACTTTCTCTTTAATGACACAAATGCTGAAAACCCTAAATTTCTTAAGTTCTATATTGTTCAGTTTGTTCTGTATTGTGCTGGGAACAACAGAAATCTCCAAGACCTTGAGAGTTGCATGGCTCATCCATTTCTGACATCTTCAAGTCAGTAAGGTCAACTTTGCAAAAGTCTCATCATTCATGCAGGACTGAGATGCAAGGCTCACAGACTGAACAGAGAGCAAATTATAGTAATATGTGGAGCCCTATCCTCTTTCCACAGGAGGAACAGATAGATACTGTGTGGCACACAGAACACTAAAGCTTCTCTTCCAGAATGTTTTGCTTAGCCTAGAAAATTTATTTTAAAAAGAACACCTAAATGCTAATACTCTACCATTTATAATGGAAAATTATACTTTTTAAATTTAAAATTACTCTAAGCCTTTTTAATTTACTTCACTGATTTATTATGACTATAAACAAGATTACCACTATAAAATGCCTAGCCTCATAGCAAGCACTCAAATGTTGTCTGCTACAAAAAGTACTTGTACATAAATGTACCATCATTCTAAGTAAAATTTAATAAAATAAGTATTTTTATTACATCTTCTTTAATGCATGAGAAAACAAAGTAGACAACTAAACCAACCCAATGGTATAGAATAAGAAGCAATGAAGCTAGGTTTTTATTTCTAGAATCTCTGTTTCTGATCTCACAGGCATTACTACCATACTGGAAAAAAAGTGTTAAATATACTGAAGACAAAATTAGTCCACTATGCATATATAGATGCTCTTGGTAATGGGAAATATTTCAGGGGCTTACATTAATCATGAGGTAAGTTTCTTGTATACCTGCTGACTAACATGGTAAGGATACCTGCTGACGATCATGACCTTACAGATTTTAAAGCTGTAAAAATGTACACAATACACATCATAAATATATAGAAAATAAACTGCAAGGGGGTCAGACAACTTTATTAAATGATGATTTTTAAAAAGAAAAGCTGACAGCCTAGAGAGATGGCTCAGCTGCTAAACTGTTTGCTGAACTGAGACTAGCACTCACATAAAAGACAGGGGTAGCAGTATACTTGTAATCCCAGTGCCGCGGAGACCAAAGACTACTAGGGCTTGGTGGGCAACTAATCTGGCTACATGGTGAAATCCATCTCATAAAACCACACACACACACACACACACACACACACACACACACACACACTCACAAAAGATAACAGAACATAGTTAAGACCTATTTGCCTCCTATCTAGCAAGCAGTAAGGCTTAGGACTTCCTATGTCCTTTTTTTTTTTTTACAGCATTTTTCTTAGTTTAGTCAAAATGATGTCTCTTGAGAAACCATCTCTGAGTTAACAGATATGGCCCCTATTTCCTTTATTTACTGCACCCAGCCTAGTTTCCTGTTTAGCTCCATTTTTATGCCCAGAAGTACTATAAAAAACTAGTCTTATGCTGGAGCTCAACGATTAAGAGCATTGGTTGCTCTCCCAGAGGACCTGGGTTTGACTCCCAGGACCTAAAGGTAGCTAACAACTGTGTATAACTCCAGTCCTAGGGGAATTTGATGCCCTCTTCTGACTCCTCAAAATGGGTTTGTTAATTGTACAACTGCATTATTGATACTTTTAGCTGTGTAGGAAACTAGAGCCTGAGGCAGAAATAGTACCACTACCCCCCCCAACACACATGCACACACAAAACCCAACTACTTGCATTTATTTCACCCATTGTGTAGATACTATTACATGGAAAACCTAGAAAGCATTACAAAACTGAAAGCTCTATAATCCAGAGTTGCTGACTTTATTTCTGTAGTCCCAGTAAGAAAAAAAGTGGACATTTGGTACATTTGTAGAGTAAAAACAATGAAAAATATGAAAACTGTTAGAACTTCATGTAGTAATTACAGATAAACTAGAAAAAAAGTTAGACCAAGATGTTGGCTGTTGAAGGTAAACACAACAGTAATACGAAATTTGTCTGTCTGTCTATGTGTTATCATCTATCAATTGAATACAGTTCCACGAGTTTTAGGTCTTTTTTTTTTTTTTTTTCTTTTTTGGTATTTTTGAGACACGGTCTCCCTTTAGTCCCAGCTGGCTGGCCTGGAGCTCACTATGTAGACCAGGCTGGCTGACCTTGAACTCACAGATATCCACCTGCCTCTGCCTCTCAGAGTGCTGAGATTACAAGCATGCACCACCATGCCTGGCATGTCTTTGTTATTTTCAGGCATACTTCAATTTCAATGCCTAGATAATGTCTACCACATAATAACTGCTGAATAAGTATTTGTTGAATGCGTTTCTGGAAATGCTCAAAATATGCTTTTAGGCTCCAGGGGAAGAGAGGAACCTACTGACTGATTCTACTCAAGGATAAATGGAGAAATAAAGTGAAGGCCTTCAAGCTCCTTTCAAAAACTAATGGCAAAGAGTGACTGTTCTACAACATATGATAATGGTTAAGAGTATGGGCTGAGACAGATCTGAGCGTAACTTCTGGCTTATAAACTAAGGAAATTTGTGTGCATATAAACCTCTCATAGCCTTCACGCTATGGTGATGTAGGGTTAACAGAGAGCTCTAGGAGTCATTTGAGGATCTACAGGTAAGTATGTTGAAGGATTGAGAACAATGCTTGGCATATTAATGTTGAATTTTTTTTGTTTGCTGCTATAGTTATCATTACACTTGTTGATAAGCACATAGAGTACATTACATTATGTAGAGATAAAGAGTTCCTTTATTATTACCAAGTAATATAATTATTAAAGGGTACCAAAAACATCAGGTCTGACAACCTATCTAGCTCATACCTGAATTCTGTCTCCTAAGCACATTACTCTGAACTTTAATTTCCTCTTTTGTAAAATAAACATAATGTGCTGGATAGCTTTAGCGACACACCTGGGTTGAGGGAATTTGCCTCCATTGGTCTGGCCTATGACCATGTCTATGGGGCATCTTCTTGATTACTGAGCAGTGTGGAAGGGCCCAGCCCACTGTGGGCGTTGATACCACTAGGCAGGCAGTCTTGTATTATATAAGAAAGCAGGCTGAGCACAGCCACGGAAGCAAGCCTTATATAAGCACCATTTCTCCATGGCCTGTGCTTCGGCTCCTGCCTTCAGGTTCCTGCCCTGAGTTCCTACCTTGAGCTCCCTAAGTGATGAACTATGACCTGAGAGATATAAGAAAAGTAAGTTGGCATAATGGTCAGAGATTTGCCATAGCAATAGAGAAGCAAACTAGAACACATAATGAGGACTATTTTCTAAGGAAGAATAGAAAACCAGGCAAAATTAAAGGGGCATGAGAGATCTCCTACCCTGGGATCTATTTTGTTTTTCCTGCTGACAGTCAATAAAGAAAGTTCAACTGATAAACTAATTTGCCTACAGAGATAGTGTATGTTTTCCTAAAGATATCTCAAATGAGGATATTAAAAACAAATGAACTGTGCTTACTTAGGAACAGAATGTTTGTAAACTTGAGTTTTGCATATTATACGCCTCTCTCATCCTTAACTCTAGACAGTATACTTCATAAAAACCACCTCAGTTTCATTTACAAAAGGAAATTCTTTAAGATAAAAATAAGTAAGCCCATCATGTATTTTTACTTCAATTTAAAGGTACATGAGAGGTCTCCTACCATGGATCTATCGTGCTTTTCCTGCTGCAAGAGAGTCAATAAAGAACTTTAAACCTTGTTGTAAATTATATCCTTTAAGAAATGTAACTTAAGGCCAGGCATGGTGGTGCACATTTGATCCCAGCACTTGGGAGGCAGAGGCAGGTGGATCTCTGTGAGTTCAAGGCCAGCCTGGTCTATATAGTGAGTTCCAGGTGGCCTGGGACTAAAGGGAGATGTAACTTAATGACAGGTATGGGATACCTCCTTTATGAGCTGTTGGTCAGGGAGGCCCTAGATGTGGGGCCTGATATTCCATTTGGCTGGAGCATTAAGGGGGCCTGGCTTTTTGCCCCAACTACCTGCAAAGGCTGGGAGTCAAGCCACCCCCAACTCACCAACTGAAAAGCCAGCCCTGCAGCCCTGCAGCCCTGCAGCCCTGCTTTGAAGAACCAAACAAAGGGAATCACATTCCTGAGATATCTAAGAGCACATCTTGGTTTAGAGAAATAACTGGAGTCTCTGCCGGCTGGCGCCTTCCATAGCAAGCACACTGTGAATTTCCTGTATACCCTCCCACCCCAGTTCTTGCCAAAAGCCAGCCAGGTGCTGGTATATAAGACTCCAAACTCCTGCAAATAAATGTTTTGGTCCATCACGGCCAGCTCCCAGGTCATGGACCTGTCGGGTTTACCAGGCTCTGGCTCTGGTCCAAGGTCCTTTCCTTCCCTTCTTCCTTTCCTTCCCTTCTTCCTTTCCTTCCCTTTTTCCTTTCCTTTCCTTTTTCCTTTCCCCCTTCCTTTCCTTTCCTCCCCCCAACCCCCTCCCCCTCGGCGTGGAACACCTGAGTGAAACACGTGAGCAAGGGGCGGGGAAGCTGGCCAGCTGGTATGAGGGACACCTGGGAACCCCACTTCCCCACACCTAGACACCTTCCAAATAATACGAGCTCTTGCCATTCTTCTTGGTTGCTCTATTAGTTACTTTTCTGTTGCTGTGATAAAACACCATAAACAAGGCAACTTGTAGAAGGAAGAGTTTATTTGGCTACTGTTCCAAAGGAAGAATCCATAATGGCGGGACAGACATGGTGGCAGGAGGTAGCCAGAGCAGGAAGCTAAGCACTCACATCTTTGAGCAGGCACAGGAAGCAGAAGCAAGGCAAGCTGCAGGTGGGTAAACTATATTCTCAAATCCGGCCCCCAATGATGTGCTCCAGCACGGCAACACTTCCTAAAGGTCCCATGACCTCCCCAAACAGTACCAGGAACTGGGACCAAGTGTTGAAATACTAGAGTGTGTGAGGGACATTCTCATTCAAACCACCACAGTTGCCCACCCTAAGATACTATGATGGAAGATACCATGAATCTTGATTGCATGATATAGAGAAATAAAACTGGAACTGAATTGGAAGCCTTCCTATCAGCTAGCTTTCAGGGTGCTAGAAGGTACTGTGTAGGCTTCTAAGGGAGAAAAGGGATCAATGATCTTAACCCTACAAATTATGATAACCTGCCAGGCCAACATGTGTTCACATCTGTAGGGGTAATCAACTGCTCTCTGACTAGATTTGAGTTCACAGAAGGGAATCAACAGCTGGTACCATAAACTCACTCAAAAGCCCATGGCAGGGAAGTCATTGCCCCTAGGGGAAGAAGTTAATTCTATTGTTTAGTTAAACTGGCATAGCATGCAACCACCTTCTAAGTGAGCATGTATACCTATAGACAATTACCACTCTTGGCCTTAATCGGAGAAGCATCTCTTTCTACTAAACTAAGGTAAATGCACAAATTCATGACTACACATGCTCCTGACAGTAATGGTTGAGTGCTCTGCCCTAAACAGGACATCTTACCATCCCTTCTGAGACTCTGGGAACACTGTAGAAGGATGTGAAAAGAATGTAAGAGCCAAAAGGTAGAGTGAAAGTCTTTGAAATGTTACCTTCTGGGCAATATACAGTCATCATAATCATAAACTCTGAACAACTGTGTGAATGATTACACTGGCTCTGCCTTAGAATGGGTGCATCAACAGCTAGGCATGGATAGAGGAGGCCAGGGAGCCCTACCTTTACCACTAAACTATTTCCTACTGATGAGATTCAGGGAAACAGTGTCACTGCCTTCAGTTGTGTATCCACTGTAACCCCACCAGACACACACATGACTCTGCTTAAACTAAAGGAGCCATAAAACCAACCCAAAAGTCATGAATCTGGGAGGGTGACTGTGTGTGTGTGTGTGTGTGTGTGTGTGAGGTGTGTGAGAGAGAGAGAGGGAAGAGAGAGAGAGAGAGAGAGAGAGAAGAGAGATGGCGAGGGAGATGATGAGAGAGGGAGAGGGTGGGAAATGTAGCTAGAATGCAAGAGAGAGACAGGGAGACACACAGAGAGATGGCAAGAGAGTGTTGGGAGGTTGAGAGGGTAGGGAAAAGTGAGTAAGCGGAATAGCATCTGGTATATTTATTCATCGTACGTGAGTGTGAGGGAAGGAGGGGAGGAAAATTGAGTGAACTTAGGAAGATCAGAAGGCATGGAGAATAATTAAATGCAATTTCTTTACTCAAAGTACATCAGTCTTTCTGCCGTATCTTGGGATTGTATATGTTTGGGCTCCTACTATGACTTTCTGTCTACATCAACTTTCAATTTGGGTTCTCTCTGAATAAATTCTCTCTCTTTTTAAAAATATATATTTTGTACAAGATTATCAAATCTAGACTGGTGTCCCCCACCCTATCCCCCACCCGACCAGAGCTCATGTATTTCTGCACATCTTTTCTCTTCTTTCTCCAGTCTTTTCTTCTTGGAAATTCTTATATGTGGCAAAAAGATTTGGCTTTACCATAGTGGAGGTCCCTAAGGCCTCTCTAAAGTCCCTAAGGAATTCCTCAGGCAGCTGGTAGTTTATGTTAGGCTCTGTCTCCCAGCTGCCACTGAAATTATCCAGATTAGTTATGAATATTAAATGAGATCAGGAACATAAGGATTCAGTACAACACTTGACATATAAGCACTTAAACATTGGCATTAGGAGTTTGGACAGATGGATTAGTAATTAAGAGCACTGGCCTGCTCCTACGGAGGACTGGTTCAGTTCCTAGCACCACAATGGAGGCTAACAGCCATCTGTAACTCTAGTTCCAAGGAGACTGATATGCTCTTCTGATCTCTGTGGGCTTGAAAACTCGTGCACTTACAATCATGTAGACAGTACAGCTCGTGACAGAAAAACAAAAATGAAGATAGTTAAAATCAACCATGGTAATATTTGTTAAACCCTTAGAGATGCAGAACAGTTTTCAACTTTTCTTTTTTTGATCTTTTTTTTTTTTTTTTTTTTTTTTAGTCCCAGCTGCCTGGAACATTCTATGTGATGCCAGGCTGGACTTGAATTCAGAGATAGCCGTCTGCCCCTGCCTCCCAAAGTGTAGGATTAAGAGGCATGTGCACCAACTTTTTAAATGAAAAATGTTGGACAAGTAGGTAGCTGAGTACAGAGGACTTGACCAACTGCATTAAGACTGTGGTTTGATACCCACCACTGTAAAGCACACAGACACATACAGACACATTTTATATATAAGTATATAATAAAATGGGAAAACTATACCTTTTTGCTTCATCTGAAAAACAAAACACAAAAAATAAACCTTTGAAATGGTATTCCACACACCCCTAAAACAACAAGAGATTCTGCCAGGGGCTTTTGGACTATGTACCATGATGATGCCTATCTTAAAGGAAACTATAATAATCTGTTCACTGGCCTGCTTCTACCTTTCCCTATACTTAGTTTAGTCACAGATAGTATCTATCACTTGCATACATCTATCTTTTAGATAGAAGAAGTAATTTGTTCTAAACTTTGAAAAAATTCTATCAGTACCTTTTATAATCATTTTATACTTTTTGTGACTCAGAAAAGGCTTAAAAATGTGGCACAGATAATAAAAATTAGCTTGAATGGCTCTATTACCTTCCTAGTTCAAAATGAAGTATATCTTTAAACTTTCCTGTAAACTATCCTAATATTGTTTTTAAAATGCATTTGTGGGCTGGGAGTAGATGGCCTAGTAGTTAAGAGCACAACTGCTCTTGCAGAGGAGCCAGGTCGATCCCAAGCACCCACATGGTGCAGAAGAAAGCTTACTCCAGTTCTGGGTGGAATCCAACACCCCTTTTGACCTCGGTGGGCACAACTTGCATGCCAGACAGTACATTCATACACATCACAACTAAAATAAATTAAAAAAATAAAAATGTATTGGTACAATGTGCTTAATTCTTTCAACTTACTACTTACAGTACTGTTTTTGTTGTTGATACTATTTACCTTTCAAACTCCCATACCTATTGCCATCCTATAAATGGTAGCAATTTTCAAAATAAAAGAGACATTATAACGGGTAATATTCCTGGTTACTTTACAGACTGGTAATTAAGAACGGCAGAAAACAGGAAATGCAAACCAAAAAATAAACAAGCAACACTTTACAGATGGTGAGAAAGGGATGTGCAAAGTAGAAAGGTGAACATGAAGGGAAGGTATCAACTGTTCCCTGTATCTATTTTATAGAAATTCTAAGATGGTCAAAAACTTCTGAATATTTTTAACTGCAAAAGTAATATATACACATGGTTCAGAAAGATTAAAACATGACAAATAGATATATTCATTACCCTTCTATAGATGTCAGAACTGAAGTCATAAAATCAGTCAGCCATATAAAGCACCTGGCCCATATCCTTAGCAGGCAGGGCAGTGGTTTACAAAGAACAGTCNGGAAGGGAGGAAGTGTGATCTAATTTGTGCCCATTTCCAGGTGCTTGAAAATTTTATGGTATTTAAAAATTATTATTTGTGTAAGTTTGTGTGTGTGTGAGAATGAGTGTGTGAGAGAGAGAGAGAGAGAGAGAGAGAGAGAGAGAGAGAGAGAGATGGGAGGGAGAGATGGGAGGGAGAGGGTGGGGAAAGTAGCTAGAATGCAAGAGAGAGACAGGGAGACAGACAGAGAGAGTGAGAGAGAGTGTTGGGAGGGAGAGGGTAGGGAAAGTGAGTAGCCGGAATGCATTGTATACATGTATGAAACTGTCAGGGAAGGAGGGAAGGAAAAAGGTAACTTAGGAAGTCAGAAGGCATAGATACTTAAATGCAATTCTTTCTCCCAAAGTCCATAGCCCTGCCCTATCTTGGGATTGTATATGTCCTGGTCCTATATGACTTTCTGTCTAAATCAACTTTCATTCTGGTTCTTCCTGAAATTCTTTTTTTTAAATATATATTTTGTACAAGATTATCAAATCTAGACCTGCGTCCCCAACCCTATCCCCCCACCCCGTCAGAGCTCATGTATTCTGCCAAACATGCTTTTCATCTCTTTCTCAGTCTTTCTTCTTGAAATTCTTATATGTGGCAAAAAGATTTGGCTTTACCATAGTGGAGGTCCCTAAGGCCTCTCTAAAGTCCCTAAGGAATTCCTCAGGCAGCTGGTAGTTTATGTTAGGCTCTGTCTCCCAGCTGCCACTGAAATTATCCAGATTAGTTATGAATATTAAATGAGATCAGGAACATAAGGATTCAGTACAACACTTGACATATAAGCACTTAAACATTGGCATTAGGAGTTGGAATGATGGCTTAGTAATTAAGAGCACTGGCTGCTCCTACGGAGGACCTGGGTTCAGTTCCTAGCACCACATGGAGGCTAACAGCCATCTGTAACTCTAGTTCCAGGAGACTGAATGCCCTCTTCTGATCTCTGTGGGCTCTGAATGACACTCGTGCACTTACATACATGTAGACAGTACACTCGTGCACAGAAAATAAAAATAAATGAAATAGTAAAAATAAACACTGGTAATAATTGTTACCTAGAGAATGCAGAACAGTTCTTTCCAACTTTTCTTTTTTTTGATCTTTTTGAAACAGGGTCTCCCTGCAGTCCCAGCTGCCCTGGAACATTCTATGTAGACCAGGCTGGACTTGAATTCAGAGATCCGTCTGCCCCTGCCTCCCAAGTGCTAGGATTAAAGGCATGTGCCACCAACTTTTTAAATGAAAAATGTTGGACAAGTAGGTAGCTGAGTACAGAGGACTTGACCAACTGCATTAAGACTGTGGTTTGATACCCACCACTGTAAAGCACACAGACACATACAGACACATTTTATATATAAGTATATAATAAAATGGAAACTAACCTTTTGCTTCATTGAAAACAAAACACAAAATAAAAACCTTTGAAATGGTATTCCACACACCCCTAAAACAACAAGAGATTCTGCCAGGGGCTTTTGGACTATGTACCATGATGATGCCTATCTTAAAGGAAACTATAATAATCTGTTCACTGGCCTGCTTCTACCTTTCCCTATACTTAGTTTAGTCACAGATAGTATCTATCACTTGCATACATCTATCTTTTAGATAGAAGAAGTAATTTGTTCTAAACTTTGAAAAAATTCTATCAGTACCTTTTATAATCATTTTATACTTTTTGTGACTCAGAAAAGGCTTAAAAATGTGGCACAGATAATAAAAATTAGCTTGAATGGCTCTATTACCTTCCTAGTTCAAAATGAAGTATATCTTTAAACTTTCCTGTAAACTATCCTAATATTGTTTTTAAAATGCATTGTAGGGGCTGGAGAGATGGCCTAGCAGTTAAGAGCACCAACTGCTCTTGCAGAGGACCCAGGTTCGATCCCCAGCACCCACATGGTGGCAGAGAACCGTCTTTAACTCCAGTTCTAGGGGAATCCAACACCCTCTTTTGACCTCCGAGGGGTGCACAAACCTGCATGCAGACAGTACATTCATACACATACAAAATAAATAAAAATTAAAAAAATAAAAATGTATTGTAAATTGCTTAATTCTTTCACATTAACCTACTTACAGTACTGTTTCTTGTTGTTGATATATTTACCTTTCAAACTCCCATACCTATTGCCATCCTATAAATGGTAGCAATTTTCAAAATAAAAGAGACATAAAACTGTAATATTCCTGTATACTTTACACTGGTAATCTAAGAACCGGCAGAAAACCAGGATGCAAAACCAAAAAATAAACAAAAAGCAACACTTTACAGATGGTGAGAAAGGGATGTGCAAAGTAGAAAGGTGAACATGAAGGGAAGGTATCAACTGTTCCCTGTATCTATTTTATAGAAATTCTAAGATGGTCAAAAACTTCTGAATATTTTTAACTGCAAAAGTAATATATACACATGGTTCAGAAAGATTAAAACATGACAAATAGATATATTCATTACCCTTCTATAGATGTCAGAACTGAAGTCATAAAATCAGTCAGCCATATAAAGCACCTGGCCCATATCCTTAGCAGGCAGGGCAGTGGTTTACAAAGAACAGTCCACAGGGCTGGGGAGATAGCCTAGCGGTTAAGAGTGCCAACTGCTCTTGCAGAGGACCCAGGTTCAATCCCCAGCACCCACATGGTGGCTGAAAACTGTCTGTAACTCCAATTCCAGGAGAACTCCAGTTCCAGGGGAATCCGAGACCCTCTTCTGAACTCCGCGGCATTGCACGACACGGGTGCACAAAGCTACATGCAGACAGTACATTCATACACATACAAAAAAAAAATTAAAAAAAAAACAACAAAGAACAGTCCACTCAAGTATAGATTAGAGAGAACAAAAGGGAGTTGAAAAGAATGATAACAGAATATATGTAAGATCCAAGTAACAATTTTATGTTAAATATCCTAGCTCTTTACTAAAATCACCCTTCATCTCTCCCTTCAGACCACTCCCCTATTCATCTACTTGTAGATAAAAGAGGCTTTAAAATATCTGCAATAATCCTACCTAAATTTCCGAACAAAAGTGAAACCTATAACATCATTCAGTTATGCTGTATATTAGCTTTAATCTGTGGTATATCAAATAACAATTCCTTAAAGCATATAGAGTTATGTTACTTTAACTGTATAAGTCACATTGTCGAAGTAGCCCCAGAGAAATGAAGGGGGTGGGGGGGCAGAAGGACAGGGACTGTAAAAAGAGTCCTGTAAGAAATGAAGGGCAAGTACATGTACCTGAACATAGCTGGCTACCGGAAAGCCCAACTGACATAAAAGGGAGGGTGGAGGTGAGGCTGGCCACTTCCTTAGGAGAAGTCCGAATGAGGAAAAAGGCAGTATTTTAGTAAGCTACAACTGAATTATCGTGTGTTTAAGAAGGTCAGAACCAGGGCTGGAGAGATAGCCTAGTGGTTAAGAGCACCGACGCTCTTGCAGAGGACCCGGGTTCGATCCCCAGCATCCACATGGCGGCTAAGAACCGTCTGTAACTCCAATTCCAGGAGAACTCCAGTTCCAGGGGAATCTGAAACCCTCTAAAAACAACAAAGAAATACACGACACGGGTGCACAGACCTACATGCAAACAATACATTCATACACATACAAAAAATAAATAATAAAAAAAAAAATTAAGAAAAAAAAAAAAAGAAGGTCAGAACCAGAGACCTTATCTTCTTATCTTCTGTGCAGAGAAGCACACTTTAAAGGGACACAAAGGCCATGTTGGAGGTGATATAAAAGTTCTATACATTGATTTTGGTGGCAAATAATGTTCATTTGCCAAAACTCATAAAATATACACTAAAAGGAGGGAAACTGAGTACAGGTAAATTGTATCTCAACAAATCTGACATTTAGAAAGTTATCAACAGCTAAAATACCTATCAGCCTTATTTGTTTTAACTAATTTACAATGTCTGACAAAGTTGCCAAGTCAAATCTAATCCTGTGAGGTATATAAGCAAAGCATGGTGTTTGAATTTTCTTCTAGTGCTCCACCATTCCTGTCTTTCTGACATTTCCCAGTGTTCCCCTCTCAGAAGGGAGAGGCTCTCAAGTCAGTGAACAGGAGTGGCAATGGCAGGGCAAAGAGAGAGCCTGTGGTTCTCTTGAGGTATTTTTCTGGCTCCAGTCATGAAGTAACGCATCTGCCACATGTTCCTCTACCAAAGATCATTACGTACTTTATTTTAAACCTTACTTTTGGACTCTTTCATAGCTTTTTTTCCTCTTTGATTATCTTTCTACCCTAAGAAAGATCCTGCCTCAAGGTCACCCCAGGAGACCTGAAGTCTTTCCTAGACCTATGCCAGTTAGATGCTTTCACAACACTGTACCCTTATTGCACTGTTTTGCAGTTAGTTGTCTGTCCCTGAACAACTCCTCCACAAACAAGAGGCCAAAATGCTGACAACTCGACTTGTTTTTGTAGTTACAGCATCCAGATAGTGATGGTCAGGGAGGAAGCGCCTTATGAACATTGCTTGAATAAGAGCCCAAGACAACAGTTCTTAATCTCTACAGGTCATGAACCCCGCTGAGAATGCAATGAAAATGAATGTCTACTCTGAAAAACATGTACAAAGTGCTCCTATGGAAGAGCCCAGTGCAAGCATCTGTAACCACAGTGTTCCTATGGAAGATCACAGTATAAGCATCTGTAATCACAATGCTCCTATGGAAGAACACAGTCCAAGCATCTGTAATCACAATGCTCTTATGGAAAAGCAAAGTGCAAACATCTGTGATCACAGTGCTCCCATGGAAGGGTACAGTACAAGCATCTGTAATGCAGAATATTCCTATGGAAGAGCACAATGCAAGCACCTGTATTCATAGTGCTCCTGCCTGGCGTGGTGGCACATGCCTTTAATCCTAGCACTCGGGAGGCAGAGGCAGAGGCAGGCGGATCTTTGTGAGTTCAAGGCCAGGCTGGTGTACAGAGTGAGTTACAGGACAGCTGGGGCTACAAGGAGACCCTGTCTTGAAAAGACCAAAAAAACAAACAAACAAACAAACAAACAAAAAACCATAGTGCTCCTATAGAATAGATGAGGTGCAGAAACAGCAAAGTCTCCCGGAGCTTATAAGCCAGATATTTTGGGGTATGCTATGGGAAAACAACAGAGACCCTATCTCAAACAAGATGAAACGTGAGGCCTCATACTGGAGGTTGTCCTCTGACATGCTCATGCACACTGAAGCACCTGCCATACAAACACACAGACACACACACGTAACTACTAAGATCTGAAAATTAATACACTAAAAATAAAGTCAGAAAACCTTTTCGTAAAAAGTCAGATAAATATTTGAGTGTTATAATAATCTACATTGCTTCAACTGTAACTATTCACTTGTGCCATTATAGTAAGACGGAGCTCCAGACAACAGGTGAGTTACTGAGTGTCTCTGTGTTCCAATAAAACTTTATTTACAAGCTATTGCAAATTTCCAACCTATGTACAAAAACATAAATCCAAACCTGAAAGATGGCTCTGAGGATAGAAGTACATGTGTGTGTGTGTGTGTGTGTGTGTGTGTACCCCAAAGATCCTTTGTATGACACTGTTTTACACACATACCTCTAAGGTTGCTATTAAAAATGTCACCCTAGGTAGTGGTTCTCCCACAGTAAATTCTATTTGGCAAGAAAGATATTACCTATACTCATTTTCACTAGATAAAATTATATTTTGAAGGGAATATGATCTCTGTGTAATCTCCAAAGCCTGAGAAAGAAAACTTATTGGAAAGGAGGGACAGAGGAGACTGGGTATAAGAAACATGGTGAAGAAACATTAAGCCATACACTATGTACAAAAGCTGATAACATACATATTCCGTATGAGACATTTACCCAGAGAAGCAAATGACATAGATAAAAAGCAAATATTTCCTGGTTCTGAATTCCAAAATCATCAACATTGGGGCACATGGGATTTTCTGTGCATTTTAAAAAATGTTCAAGAACTAGACTTCAAAATCAAAACATTTTAAAGAGGAAACTTACAAAGAAAAATACACAAAATGATACCACATCTAGAATATATATTCCTACATATGTTCCTTTTCACATTATTTATGCATCCTCACCAGTAATAATGGTTCACTACATGGGTACAGCTTCCTGAAAGAATTTATCGAGTCTGGTCCTGTGCAGGGGTCAGGAGCAGCCCACCACTGCTCCAGGCAGGTAAAAACTTAAGGCATTGACCCACGGGTGCAGGACAATTGATTTGCTGAGTTGTGGCAGAGGGGCTAGTGGGCTAAGTCAGGAAAACCCCCCCACCAACAACAACTGGAATTGAGGAGAGAGTATCCAGTGGATTAAGAGAACATTCAGAACAGGAAAGGAAGAGACTTCCAGTATCCAATATATAAACAAAAGTGAAAGACTGAAACCTAGACAAGTCAACACTCCATAAACAAGGAGGAGGGAAGGAAAGAAAAAAAAAGCATTGGAAGGAGGAAAGCAAAATAAAAGCTTTCAGCCTTCAACAAACTGAAAAGGCATTTGGGATCTGAATCACAAAAGGGAAACCCACATGCCAGGGAGAAGACAAAGAGACGACATGGGAAAGGTGCAGGATAATTCCGCACCAAGCTCTACCAACCTGGTAGGAGACAGCTACAATCGGATCACGTTGGAGGTGACCCCAGAAACAGACCTTAGAGGACTAATTGCAGACCTATGCAGAGAAATTAAAGAAAATAAATAAGAATTCAGAGAAATAAAGAGAGAGAGAATGAAAAACTCAAAAAGAACCTAGAGGGATACAATGACAAACTAAAGGAAGAATTCAGAGAAGTAAAGAGAGAGAGAATGAAAAACTCAAAAAGGACCTAGAGGGATACAATGACAAACTAAAGGAAGAATTCAGAGAAGTAAAGAGAGAGAATGAAAAACTCAAAAAGGACCTAGAGGGATACAATAACAAACTAAAGGAAGAGATTGACAAACTCCAGAAAGAACAAGAGAGAGAA
>VZQC01003261.1:1724465-1758080 GCA_009823505.1 Rhizomys pruinosus | reverse complement strand
CTCGTAAATTGGTTTTACATGAAGGATGCTTTAACTCACAGATTATCACCTACTGTTAAAAAAAATGAAAACAAAACAAAACAAAACAAAAAAAAAAAACAGAGAAAGACGCAGAAAAGTTACAGCAGAATGCATGATCTGAGATGGGTAGGGGTGGGGTGGGGGGAAGGGAAAGGGATATATGCCTGAACTGAATTGGAAAATGATATATGAAATACACAAAGCATCAATAAATAAAAAAAAAGAATTTATCAGAACCTTGTTGGGTATGGTGTTAGTTATACTTAATTGTTAAGTCAGGCATGGTGGCACATGCCTTTAATCCCAGCACTCAGGAGGAAAGGCAAGCAGATCTCTGTGAGTTCAAGGCCAGCCTGGTCTACATAGTAAGTTCCAGGCCAGCTGGGGCTACAGAGAGACCCTGTCTCAAAAGACAATAATAATAATAATAATAATAACAAGAACAACAATAACATAAAGTAATACTGAACTGTTAAAATCCCAGGGGGGTTCTAATCTCTATCTTCAGATCTCCACTTCAAGAACTCTTACTATATACACCATGATCCTGCAAAACACCCAAAGATTTCTCCACTAGAAAGGTAGAGTTCATCTGTGAGGAAAAAAAGAAGTTACCAGGATTGTAAGAATTAGGAAATGAGAAAATCACATCATTAAACATAAATCCAACCCGAATTAGACAATGGGGCCTGGGATGGGAGTCAGGAGTGATAATATTACCCAGGTTTACCTTGACCCTCTGGCTCAATGTCTACAGGAGCTGAGACTACAGTACAGGTGTAGGGTATCAGTTAATGCTGTTTATTTGGTAAATCCCAGGCTTGGCCTTTCAGACCTCAGGTTAGGATCTCTGAGGGAGCCATGCTCCGTCTGGGTGACCTTCCAAGGCTCATTATTCTTCAAGGTTAACACACCAATGGATACCACTGGAACCCATCTGCAAGGAACGTCCATGTATATATATATATATACACATACATACATACATAGGCTGGTGCCTTGCATCAGGTCAGCATCAGGCTCTACAGTGTGTGTTCAGAAAACAGCATGGCTTCCAGCCCTGCTGCTAGAGCCAGCTACACAGAAATCAACTCGAGAATAATTCCTAGGCTAAAAAATTCCAAGCATTTAAAATGCCTAAATTTATCATGTTAGGCCTATCTTAAACATTTTTTAAAAATCTGGCTGAATTATATTTAGTTCTTTTTCTACATAATATACCTATTCAGAAGAATTCTTCTATCGTCTTTTGGAGAGAAAATATTAATTCTGCTACTTAACAGCAAAGAAATGGATCATAATTCATGCACCAAGGCCAATGAGAGCAAAGTCCAAATGAGATGCCCCCAATCCCAACTATAATTGTCATTATAGGCAAGAGTAACTTTTTCATTTAAAAAAGTATTTTATTATTAATTATATTATTGTTGTTATTATTATTATTATTACTAGTGTTGTGTCTGTGCCCTGGCATACATGTAGAGGACAACTTTCATGAGTTTCCTACCACCATAGGTTCTAGGAGTTGAATTCGGGTTGTTTAGGCCCATGCAGCAAGTATTTTACCTGCTGAGCCATTTCTCTAGCTAGGCAAGAGAAATTTTAACTATAATTTTTTTTAATTTTTTTTTTTTTATTTATTTCTGTACGTGTATGAATGTACTGTCTGCATGCAGGTTTGTGCACCTGTGTCGTGCAATGCCGTGGAGGTCAGAAGAGGGTGTTGGATTCCCCTGGAACTGGAGTTCTCCTGGAATTGGAGTTTCAGACGGTTCTTGGCCGCCATGTGGGTGCTGGGGATCGAACCCGGGTCCTCTGAAAGAGCGGTCGGCTCTCTTAACCGCTAGGCCATCTCTCTAGCCCCTTTAACTACAATTTGAAAATAGCAGACTACACTTCAGGTGATCAATGAGATGAGATTTTAATTTTTTTAATTTCTGTTTTCTAATGATCAAATAATTTATAAATTTTTTAAAATTTAAGAACTAAAAGGCATTTTCCACATATGGAAATAAAAGTACTCCTAGCTGGGAACTATTTTACAGTTTTCTTACTAGGAAAAAAATATAAGGTGAACTCTATTAGCTCAAACTGCCATAGATGGTTGTATATACATGAGTGAGTGGATCTGAGGCCCAGCAAAACTTAGCAGACATAGGCAATGGGAGCAAACGTTTGTCAATTTGCTCTGGAATGTGTTTTAAAACCATTAGATTACATAAGATTACAAACACCTAAGAAACAAACATGACACACAGTAAAATAACTATCAACTGCAAAATGCCTTTGAAGCTTTAACTTGTTCTTACATATATTATCTAAACCAAAGCCTCATAATAACCCTGTGAATTATGTAAACACTTGGATTAATCTCATTTTACACATAAAATGAAGCAGTAGAGCTCAGATTTAAGCCTCTCATTTTTTTTTTTTTTTACAACTCCTCAGCAGGGCTTTCTGTTGGGGCCAAAAGCAGTTGCAGGCATTCAGACTGCGCACACAGGATTTTGATAAATGAGGACACCATGACATTTAAAGAAAAGAATACACACTGAAATCCAGAAACAAGGGAGCAAAATGTGCATGAAGGGAATGCTAAACTGGTCCATGTGAGGCAGACAGTGCTATGGAGTTAAAGCACAGGGAGAGCTTTAAAATCTGGTGAAGTGCCTAAATGACACTTTAGGCAGTAAGAAATCAGTTTGGAAGTGAGAAGGAAGAAACAAATGTGAAATTCTTATGGTGTGTTTTATATTAAACACACACTGCAAAAGAATGACAACATATGAAGGAGTAGACTGTTAGCCCTAGCTTACTCGGCGGCAAAGACCCAGCAAGGCCTGGAGGCCTGCCCACAGACAGGACAGGGCGCAGACTCAGTGAAGGCCCAGAGGCCCACAGCCAGCAGGCAGACCAGATGGGGTGGATCCATTCCCAGCTCCCAGCATCCACTCTAGCTGCTGCTCCCAGCTCCCAGTAGGCAAGATAAGGCATGCTCACCCACCCAAAAGTCTGCCCCTGGATCATAGCTTCAGATCTGGTTCAGCTCCTTCTCCTGACAGGTGAGACAGAGCCCTATCTGCCCACCCTGAGACCAGACTCCCACCTGAGCAACTCCACACCCAGCAGGTGAGACAGAAGCTATATTGGGCCAGAGCCCAATATGGCTAATACTCCAGAATCCCAACCCATTGGCTAGGGAACACCTTGGTCCACTCCCTGGGCTCCAGGGTAAGCTTTCCTGGCTGTGGACCAAGATCTTACAGCCAGCACAGAGGAAGCAGTAGGCTTATCTCACATGGTGCGAGGTTCTAGCCAGCCTGATTGTTACCTGTCCTAGGCCCCTGGAGAAGCTCCAGACTAGAAGGGTGAGAACTAGCTGGTCTCCCCAGTACAAAATCAAAAGTGAAAACCTGAAGCCTAGACCATTCAGATTTACATAACTAATAAGACAATGAAGGCACTTGAAGAAAACAGGCAAAGTCAAGTCTTCAACTCAATTACGAAAACACTTGAGTCTCATAACAGAATACAAACCACAAAATAAATCCACATGCCAAAATCACAATGAAAAAAAAACCCAAACTAAATACTACCAATCTGGTAGAGGACAATGAGGACTCCCAGAAGTAACGCAGGACACAGATCTTAAAAGAACTATCATAAGCATACTCAAAGAATTCAAGGAATTTAAAGAACACACAAACAAATCAAAGCACTACAAAGAGACAGAGATAGGCTAAAAGAATGATAAAACTTCAGAATGAGGTGGAAATACTGAAGAAAACTCAAGCTGAAATGAAAAAGAAAACTAAATACTCATCCAGTCAACAGGAAAGGACAGGAGAAAGCCTTAGAAACAGAATGAATGAAGTAGAAAATTGAATATCAACATTGGAAGATAACATGGAAGTGCTGGAAAGTTCAGGCGGCTGAGAACCGTCTTTAACTCCAGTTCCAGGGGAATCCGACACCCTCTTCTGACCTCCATGGCATTGCACGACACGGGTGCACAGACCTGCATGCAGACAGTACATTCATACACATATGAAAATAAATACAATTTTAAAAAAAGAATATAAAAAAATTTAAAAAACACAGGAATGGAATAATCAGGAAATATAGGACACCATGAAAAGACCAAACCTATGCATCATAGGTACAGAAGAAGAATCCCAAGATAATGGTATCAACCAGATCTTCAACAGAATTATAGAAGAAAATTTCCCCAAATTGAAGAAATATATACCCATATAAATACAAACAGCACACAGAACACCAAATAGACAAGACCAGAAAAGAAATTCCCCATGCCATATGACAGTAAACACACTACATGCCCAAAGACAGATACTGAAAGTTACAAGAGAAAAATGACAAGTCACATATAAAGCGAAACTCATCAGAATTACAGCTGACTTTTCAATGCAAATGATGAAAGCCAGAAGAGCTTGGACCAAATTATTCCCAGTTCTAAATGACTATAGATGCCAACCCAGAATACTTTACCCAGCAAAAATGTCTATTATAGTTGAAGGATAAAGAAAAATCTTTCATGACATAAATAAGATGAAAGATACATGTCCAGAAAATGAAACCCTTCAGAAAATACTTCAAGCAATACAAATAACAGAAGAAAGGAACGACTATTTCCAAGTGGCAAGAAAAATAAATTAATGAAGGTATAACTCTGGAACTACAAACCTAGACCCAAAATGCAAACAGAAACTAAACTGATGGGAAGCAATCTACATCTCCCAATAATCTCTTTAAATATTAATCTCTTTAAATATTAATGGTCTGAACTCCCTGATCAAGAGAGACAGACTGGGAGAATGGATTAAGAAATTGAATCCATCTTTTTGTTGTCTATGAGAAACCCATCTCACCTTCAAGGACAGGTGAATGGATGGAAAAAAGTATTCCAAGCAAATGGTAAGCAGGAGTTGTTATTCTAATATCAGACAAAATAGACTTCAAATGAAAACTAATCAGAAGAGATGAAGAGTGTCACTATCTTATCAAAGGAACAAATAACCACGAAGACTTCATGATCAATGAATATATACGCACCAAACACTGGTGCATGGAACTTCATAAACACAATATTACAGGACTTTAAGGCATAGATTAATCCCAACACACTAATAGTAGGGGACTTCAACACCCCACTGTGCCCATTAGACAGGTCAAATGGACAAAGAATAAACAGAGACATCTGAACTGAACAATAACAATACACCAAATGGACCTAACATACATTTACCAAATATTCCACCCAAACACCAAAGAACATACTTCCTATTCAGCACCCCATGGAATGTTCTCAAAAATCAACCATATACTGAGCCACAGAACCAATCCCCACAAATGCAAAAAGAAAAAAAACTACACTGTAATAATCCCATAATCAGACCACAATGTAATAAAGTTTAATAGCAACAAGAGAAGAAGCCCTACTATCTACAAGAACTCATGGAGGCTAAATAATACACTCCTAAATAATGAATGGGTCAAGGGAGAAATGAAGAAAGAAATAAAAGTATTCCTGGAATTAAATGAAAAGAACAATACAATGCAATAAAACCTATGGGACATTCTAAAAACAGTCCTAAGAGGGAAATAAATGACCTAACATTGCAACTAAAAACACTTGAGAAACAATAAATGAATCCCAAACCCAACAGACAAAAAGAAATAACAAAAATCAGAGCAGAAATCAATGAAATAGAAACAAAGAAAACAATACAAAGAATCAATGAATCCAAGAGCTGGTTCTTTGAATGAATAAACAAGATAGATAGACCTCTAGCCCAGTTAACCAAAAGAAAGAGCAACTCCAAATCAACAAAATTAGAGATGAAAAGGGAAACATCGGGGCTGGAGAGATGGCCTAGCAGTTGGGAGTGCCGACCGCTCTTGCAGAGGACCCGGGTTCGATCCCTAGCACCCACATGGTGGCTGAGAACCGTCTGAAACTCCAATTCCAGGAGAACTCCAGTTCCAGGGGAATCCGACACCCTCTTCTGACGTCCACAGCATTGCACAACACGGGTGCACAGACTTGCATGCAGACAGAACATTCATACACATACAGAAATAAATAAAATTAATAAAAAAAAAAAAAGAAAAGGGAAACATCACAACAGATAACAAAAAGATCCAGGCAATTATATGAGAACACTTTAAAAACCTATACCCTATTAAGTTTGAAAACCTAAGAGAAATGGATGAATATCTGAAATCATGGAAAGCACCAAAGCTTAACCAAGAAGAGATCAACAGCTTAAACAGACCCATAATGTATGAGGAAATTGAAACAGTAATACAAAACCTCCCAACTAAAAAAATCCCAGGCTCAGATGGATTTATGGCAGAATTCTCTAAGACATTTAAAGAGGACCTACAACCACTATTCCTCAAATTATTCAAAAAGAAACAAAGGGAAATCTCCCTAATACCTTCTATGAAGCCTGCATCACTCTTAATACCAAAACCAAGCAAAAATATAACCAAAAAAGAAAACATATAGACCATTTCTTTAATGAATATTGATGTAAAAATTCTCAACAAAATACTTGCAAACCTCACACAGGCACACATCAAAAAGATCATCGACCATTATCAAGTTGGATTTATACCAGAGATGCAGGGATGGTTCAACATGCGTAAATCAATAAATGTCATAAAGCACAAAAATGGACTTAAGACAAAAGCCACATGATCATCTCAATTGATATGGAAAGGGCCTTTGATAAAATACAACATGTTCTCAGGTTTAAAGTCCTAGAGGGAATTGGAATGGAGGGAACATTCCTCAACATAATTAAAGCCATATATAACAAACCCACAGCCAACATTATTCTAAATGGGGAAAAACTAGAAGCATTCCCCTTAAAGTCAGGAACCTGACCAATTAAGACAAGAAAAGGGAATCAAAAGAGTACTAATTGGAAAAGAGGAGGTCAAACTATCCCTTTTCGTAGATGACATGATAGTATACCTAAGGGGCACAAAAAATTCCATCAGGAAACTACTAGAAACAATTAACAGTATCAGTAATGTGGCAGATTGGAAAATTAGTGGAGAAAAATCAGTAGCCTTTCTTTATGCCAACAAGAAGCAATTAGAGAAGGAATGGAGGGAGACCTTCCCATTCAAAAAAATCTCGGAACAAACCTGATACTAAAGATCTCTACAATGTAAATGTTAAATCCTTGAAGAAGGAGACTGAAGAAGATATGGGAAGATGGAAGGACCTCCTATGCTCATAGCTTGGAAAAATTAATATAGTAACAATGACCATCCTACCCAAAGCAATATATAGACTCAATGCAGTCCCAATTAAAATCCCCATGACTTTCTTCACAGAATTAAAAAAAAAAAATCCTAAAATTCATATGGAAAAACAAAAGACCCCAATAGCCAAAGCAACTTTGAGCACAAAGAGCAATGCAGGGGGATTACCATACCCGACTTCAAACTATATTATAGGCTATAGTCATAAAAACAGCCTGGTACTGGCACAAAAACAGACCTGTAGATCAATGGAATAAAACTAAAGATCCAAACTTGAGCACACACAATTTCAGCCACCTCATATTTGACAAAGGGGCCAAGAAGACTCAATGGAGGAAAGACAGCATCTTCAGTAAATGGTGCTGGCAAAACTGGATCACCAACTGTAGAAGAATAAAACTAAACCCCTACCTTTCACCCTGTACAAAAATCAACTCCAAATGGATCAAAGACCTTAATGTGAAACCTGAAACTCTGAAAATTATAGAAGAAATCGTTGACAGTAACCTACAAGATACAGAGTAGGAAAAGACTTTGTAAATCAGACAGGATTTGCACAGGAAATAAGATCACCAATCAACAAATGAAGGCGGTGTGGTGGCGCATGCCTTTAATTCCAGCACTCCGGAGGCAGAGGTAGGTGGTGCTCTGTGAGTTCAAGGCCAGCCTGGTCTACAGACTAGTACTAAAAGGGAGAACCCTTTCTCAAAATTACCAAAAAAAAAAAAAAAAAAAAAAAAAAAAAAAAAAAAAAAAAAGGGAAAAAACAATCAACAAGTGAGACCTCATTAAACTAAAAAGCTTCTGTACAGAGAAAGAAACAATCAAAGAAGCAAAGAGAAACCCACAGAGTAGGTAGGAGGAAACCTTCAACAGTGACACACCTGACAGAGGTCTAAATTACTCAAAAAGCAAAGGAGCAAGAAAACAAATGACCCAATCAAAAGATGGAGCTGAACAGAGACTTCACAAATGAGGAAGTAAAAATGGCCAAGAAACATCTCAAAAAGTGTTCAACATCGCCAGTAATTAAGGAAATGTAAATTAAAACTACTTTAACATATCATCTTACCCTGGTAAGACTGGCTATGATCAAGAAAACAAATGGTGAAGAGGTTATGAGGAAAGGGGAATACTCATTCACTGCTGGTGGGAAAGCAAACTCATGCAACCTCTATAGAAAGCAGTGTGGAGAACACTTAAAAGGCTCAAAATGAACTTACCACTTGACTCAGTCAAACCACTTCTGGGTATATACCCAGACAATTCATCATACTGCACAGATACGTGCACAACCATGTTTATTGCAGCTCTCTTTACAATAGTGAAGAGCTGGAAGCAAAATGTCCCTCAATTGATGAGTGGAAAAATAAAATGTGGTTCATCTACACAAAGGAGTTCTATGCAGCAGTAAGGAAAGACATCAAAAAATTTGCAGGTAAATGGATGGAACTAGAAGCCATTATGCTAAGTAAAGTAACACAGTCCCAGAAAAACAAATGATATATGGTGTCTCTCATTCGTGGATCCTAGCACCAAGCTCTTATATGTAAGTCAAACCTGACACTAGTATAGCTATAACTTGAAGTTTATGTCTCTATTTTGCCAAGTTCTAAGACTTATGAGAAAGAATCAATCTCTTCTTCAAAAGTACATTAAAAAACATACATTATGCTATGTAACAGGAATGTAAAGTTATATTTCTTTGTGCCTGCATGCAAAATTACTGTTAGAATGTGAATCCCAAATGTGTTTTGGAAATAACCCATAGTTTATTTTCAGACTCTCATTTGGTTTTATATGTATATATGTATGTATGTATGTATGTATATATATATATATATATATATATGAGTAATATAAAATTAAAGGGAACAATGTCAACAAAAGATTTGTTCAAAGGACTGACCATAACAATAAACTTCTACACTGAAAAAGTTAAAAAAGACTAATAAAAAGATGCAAGACAAGACTTAACATGTATGGCAGAATCCATGTGCTCTGGTAAGGGGGGTAGGGATGGATGGGGAAATAGGTCTACATTTTTTTATTTTTTATTATTATTATTTTTTTTTGTTTTGGTCTTTTTGAGACAGGGTCTCACTGTGGCCCCAGCTGTCCTGGAACTCACTCTGTAGACCAGGCTGGCCTTGAACTCACAAAGATCCTCCTGCCTCTGCCTCCCGAGTGCTAGGATTAAAGGCGTGCGCCACCACGCCCGGCTAGGTCTAAATTTTTTGGGAAAGGTTGTATGAAATGAACAAAATCTCAACCAAAAAAAATTAAGCAAACAAATGTTCAATTCTGTTCAGCACGTCAATTTTGTATCGAGCTTTCCTTAAGTCTTTGTTGTAAGAATTCTATGATGTTTGGTTTTTGTTTTGGTGAGACCCTTGAAGGGCAGGGTAGCCCCTTCCCTTATGTCTGTCAGAATGGACTGGGGAGCTATGAGCATATTCCCTGCAACCTGTCAGCCTGCGCTCAAGGCAAGCCAACTGTTTAGGTCATTTTTTTTTTTTTTAATTTTTTTTTTTTCATATTTGACAAGGGGCAAAGAGACCAATGGAGGAAGACAGCATCTTAGTAAATGGTGCTGGCAAAACTGATCACCAACTTGTAGAAGAATAAAACTAAACCCCTACCTTTCACACCTGTACAAAAATCACTCCAAATGGATCAAAGACCTTATGTGAAACCTGAAAACTCTGAAAATTATAGAAGAAATCGTTGACAGTAACTACAAGATAAGGCAAGGAAAAGATTTGTAAATCAGACAGATTTGCAGGAAATAAGATCACCAATCAACAAATGAAGGCGGTGTGGTGGCGCATGCCTTTAATTCCAGAGGCAGAGGCAGAGGAAGGTGGTCATCTCTAGTGAGTTCAAGGCCAGCCTGGTCTACAGACTAGTACTAAAAGGAGACCCGATCTCAAAAATACCAAAAAAAAAAAAAAAAANTTATTAATTTTATATTTCTGTATGTGTATGAATGTATGCTGCATGCAAGTCTGTTCACCCGTGTCCTGAATGCTGCGGAGGTCAGAAGAGGGTTCGGAATTCCCCTGGACTGGAGTTTCCTGGAATTGGAGTTTCAGACGGCTCTCAGCCGCCATGTGGGTGCTGGGATCGAACCCGGGTCCTCTGAAGGGCAGTCGGTGCTCTTAACCGCTAGGCCATCTCTCCAGGCCCCTGTTTAGGTCATTTTTATCATCACTCTGAGAACACTCCAGTTGCAAAGGACCATTTCAAGGAAACCTTGCTCCTGCTGCAGCAGGCAGTTTTCAAGTCACAGCCTCTCTATATATGAGGAAAAACAATCGCCCTGGCAGACAAACTTTCCTGAACTGTAGATAATCAAGCAGGTACTCTGAAACAATTTGGGAGAGGAGTACTTCTTCAGTAAATCAACAAGAAGCCAATGATAAGCACAACAGGAAGCTGTGCTGTGATTGGTCTAAGTTCAATCCTTACTTTGCATACTGCGCAGACACTGCTCCCCATCTAAATATGCAGCTAGGTGTTTGGTTCACATTTTTGAATTAGCAGGGAGCCATTCACCTATTCCTTGCTGTTGCTATGTTAACCCTCCTAGTAAAAGGTTTCTAACAACAACAACAACAACAACACAACTGATAATGACAATTTTAAGATGACTGTCGAAGCAAAACTTGGATCCACTCTAATTTTTAAGTGTTTATTGTGTTAATATTATTTTCTTCTAAAATACCATGATGCATCCAATAGAGAACTTAAGAGTAAATTAATAATGATCCATAATTTAATTAAAAATGATTTCTAAATGTTAAAAATTTGTAAGATGCACATAATTCCATAGTTGATGACATCAGTCAAGGGTTTTGTGTGTAATTCTGATTCTTGACATCTGAAACTTAGAAGGACTAGTCCTCTCAAGGCTAGCCCCTTGTAGAAACTGTAAACAACTTGCTTATGAGCACAAATTTAAAACATCAACCAATCAATCCAGAGTTCAGACTCCAGGCACCTCATTTATTGAGCTCTCACAATCTAAGTTACCCACCTCTGCACTAACTCTTCCTGGGCCAGCTCCCAGACAACTAAGGTCAGGCCCTAGGTCCTGAGGTTCAGCTAATTATGAAACTAGCCAGTCTTAAGCCTATCTTCCCTTACACCTCCCTTCTCATGAAAAACACTGGTTTTATCTATTAGTTTTCTCTCTCCCCGTTCATTCTGACCAACTTTAGGGCTTCCCTCTGGGAATGCTTGTGGTATGATGCCCTTTTCCTCTTGGAACTATAAATAACAAACTATATTTTTCTTGGTTAATTTATTCTTTGCAAACTTCATACACCTTTAACATGACATTATGCTTACTCTCTGCCCTTCCCTCACATCTCTTCCATCCTCTGCTCTTCCCTGCAAGTTCCTTTCCCACATTTATGTCTTTTTGTTTTGTTTTGTGCAAACCACTGGTTTTAAGCAGGACTGATGATGTGAATATAGGTTTGGAATATCCACCAGTGTCTGGTATGGGAAACAATGCTGTAGCAGTAATTTCCTTATCTGTTAGCTTTAGTATTCCTCAAGTTTTCTGTTAATGGTCTGTATCAAAAACAGTTAGCAATGTAAATAATTGCCATCACACAATTTGTGTTAAAAAAAAAGGGAAAAAACAATCAACAAGTGAGACCTCATTAAACTAAAAAGCTTCTGTACAGAGAAAGAAACAATCAAAGAAGCAAAGAGAAACCCACAGAGTAGGTAGGAGGAAACCTTCAACAGTGACACACCTGACAGAGGTCTAAATTACTCAAAAAGCAAAGGAGCAAGAAAACAAATGACCCAATCAAAAGATGGAGCTGAACAGAGACTTCACAAATGAGGAAGTAAAAATGGCCAAGAAACATCTCAAAAAGTGTTCAACATCGCCAGTAATTAAGGAAATGTAAATTAAAACTACTTTAACATATCATCTTACCCTGGTAAGACTGGCTATGATCAAGAAAACAAATGGTGAAGAGGTTATGAGGAAAGGGGAATACTCATTCACTGCTGGTGGGAAAGCAAACTCATGCAACCTCTATAGAAAGCAGTGTGGAGAACACTTAAAAGGCTCAAAATGAACTTACCACTTGACTCAGTCAAACCACTTCTGGGTATATACCCAGACAATTCATCATACTGCACAGATACGTGCACAACCATGTTTATTGCAGCTCTCTTTACAATAGTGAAGAGCTGGAAGCAAAATGTCCCTCAATTGATGAGTGGAAAAATAAAATGTGGTTCATCTACACAAAGGAGTTCTATGCAGCAGTAAGGAAAGACATCAAAAAATTTGCAGGTAAATGGATGGAACTAGAAGCCATTATGCTAAGTAAAGTAACACAGTCCCAGAAAAACAAATGATATATGGTGTCTCTCATTCGTGGATCCTAGCACCAAGCTCTTATATGTAAGTCAAACCTGACACTAGTATAGCTATAACTTGAAGTTTATGTCTCTATTTTGCCAAGTTCTAAGACTTATGAGAAAGAATCAATCTCTTCTTCAAAAGTACATTAAAAAACATACATTATGCTATGTAACAGGAATGTAAAGTTATATTTCTTTGTGCCTGCATGCAAAATTACTGTTAGAATGTGAATCCCAAATGTGTTTTGGAAATAACCCATAGTTTATTTTCAGACTCTCATTTGGTTTTATATGTATATATGTATGTATGTATGTATGTATATATATATATATATATATATATATATGAGTAATATAAAATTAAAGGGAACAATAACAAAAGATATAGAAAAAAGATAACTAAACTGAACTGTTATAATCATCAAACTAACAATATGTAATTATATCATAGAACATAAATTTGAAATTCTAAAATAAAAAAAAAGAAATGGACTCAATGGATGAACTCATACTGAGGGACATTTGAAGACACAAACTTGACTCAATATATGACAGAATGCATGCATGAAACCTGGTGGAGTGGGGGATATAGAAGGGTGCAGCTAGGGGAGGGGGTCTAAATATGATCAAGATGTATTGCATGAAATGCAAAAAAATTCAATAAAAGTTTAAAGAAAAAAAAAAAGAATGTTAGTGCTACAGGGAGATCAGACTGAGAAGTCCTCAGCAAGCTCTGAAAGGCCTAAAGGACAGGAAAATCTATAGCTGAATATCTCTCAATAGCAGTGTGAAGGCTCACAGATTGAAAGCAGTGTATTTGCTATGATGATTCTTCAAGTCCTTGCCACCCACCTCCAAAGTTAAACCAGCATCCAAATTACCTTAAATTCTCTTACATTTTATCTAAAACTTACTGAATCTTCTGGAGGTCTCTGGATTTTCCCCCAATCCACAGAAGGTCCTTTTTCTTGCAAAAATCTATGAAACAGCTTCCGAAATCCATCAAGGTCTTTTTTGGTATGCTATGAAAATAGAGTAGTTGTTATAACCAGAAGAATGCTTAATATAATATGAAAATAAATATAGGGGCTGGAGAGATTGCTCAGTGGTTAGAGCACTCCTTGCTCTTGCACAGGACCCAAGGTTGGTTCCCAACACCCCAAGGAGGCCAATAACCATCTGTTACTCCAGTTCCAGGGGATTCGATACCCTCTTCTGGCATCTATGGACATTGCACACAAGTGCATATACATACATACATAAAGGCAAAATATTCATACACATAAAAAATGAATTTTAAAAATTAAAAGACAGGTATACACTATACATTTAAAATACCTTTAAATAAAATTATTTTTATATTTTTAATGGAATGTATTATAAGATGGAGTAGAGCAGACTTTTCAAACCCTAGGTAAAATTAAAGAGTTAAAAATACTAATAGGAATTATATTTAAATGATTCTTTAAAATACAGCCAAAAGGCCTGGTGTGGTGGTGCAGGCCTTTAATCCCAGCACTCAGGAGGCAGAGGCAGGCAGATATCTGTGAGTTCAAGGCCAGCCTGGTCTACAAAGTGAGTTCCAGGACAGGGAGACCCTGTCTCAAAAAGACAAAAAACAAAGAGAACACAAAAAAAAAAAAAAAAAAAAAAGCGACAAAAGTCACCGCCCTACCAGCCATCCAGCCATCAGTATCATGTAATTTGAACAATCTTTGGTTCCTGGGAATTTCGACAGATTCTCTGTTACCACCAGAGGAACAAAAAAGGAACAAAACATAGGTAACCTCAACACATTAAGTACCAACTGAAATCAGAGGGCTGGAAAGATGATCAGTGGTTTAGAGCAGTGGCTGCTCTTGCAAAGGAACCCAGTTCGGTTAACAGCACCAGCATGGCAGCTAACCAACGTAACTCCAGTTCCTGGGGCTATGATGCTGTTGGGCACTGTATGACACAGGTGAATTTACATGCATGTAGGCGATACACTCATACACAAAAAATAAGTAAAAAAACAAATTGAAATTAGAAAATAAAAGATAATGTACTGATAGGAAAGTAAAACTTTCTGAAAAATTTCTCTGACAGTTGTCAAAGTAGCATGGTTCTATTAGAGACTGCTTCTGGGAAAAGGCATATAGAATACATGGTTGATAGACTAATAATTTCCTTTAAACACTGGCAACCATATCTCTAGCCAAAACATAAAATATTATTCTGTTTATATTTTTTTGGTGACTCTTTCAAGATGATAGTTTTACTATAGGTGAATGTTGTAAAGCCTTAATTGTTCAGCACTGCTTTTTGTTTGATGATACAGCCCATGTTTATTTCAGGCTAGACAATTATCATTCGGAGTAACTACATATCTTGACACATGACAGCAAAAAAACATTATGTAGTCCTCACCTCAAACTCATGTGAGGGTGCTGTGGTAAGTATTTTTTCTAATTCCTTCTTCACAGATAATTCTAGTTCTTGTCGAATGACTTCTTGGAACTGAGAAGCACCATCTTGAGTCATTGCTTTGCTAAGATCTGAAAACAAAAACATAAAGCCATTGAATAAAATCAGCCAGCAGGAAGAAAGTGAGCAAAAACTAAGGATACATGAAAAAGCCATATACAAACCTACTACTTTATAAAATAAAATAATTTTAAAATTAAAAAAAAAAAACTAAGAAAGAACTTAGAATGGAGGTACCCCTCATGGGTAGATAATGCTTCTCCCAGAAGTCACACACTTTTAAAATAAAAACCCCAGTACCAGCTGCTGAATCTCAGAGGCCCCCCAAATAATATAGGCTATTCCCATTGCTCTTGTATGCCCATCAAAACTAGATGGCAAGACCCTGTTGTTGAAGACACCACACATTTTTGTTATAGGACAGAAACCAAGATGGACCTGAACTGAAAACACTGCCCCTGCTGGCTAACTTTCATTACTGCCTGAAAGCACTATATTGGCTGCTAGTGGGAGAAAACTCGTCAATCATTTCAACCCAGTTGGAGAGCATGTGTGATACAAGAATGAATTGCCAGGCAAGATATGCCTACTGCTGTATGAATGGTGGAATGACTATTTTGAAAAATAACCGAATTGTATTTGAGGTCCCCCTCCATAGGAGGTAATATATACCTGATATTATAAACCTGGGCAAAAGCCTATGGCTGGGGAGGGCATGGACCCAAGGGTAGAACACATTACCATTGTTTCCCTAAATGAGTATGTTCTCAAATAGCCTTCTAAGCATTTACCTTTATATCTACAGACTAACACAACTCCATTTGGGAAAGAGAAACTCCTTTTTGCAGAGAGTGAAGGTGATGGCTAATGCAGAGGCTCATATCTGGTCAAAGTACTGAGGAAAAGTGACTAAGGTGCACGTAACCTTGAACAGGATATGTATATCACATTCCCCCCTCCCAAAGGCCAAGGAACATCACAGGAGAGAGGAAGCGAATAGCAAAGAATTTAAGAGCCAGAGAATGAGGAAGCATGTCCTGAAATGGTACTGTGGTGGTTTGAATGAGTGTCCCCCATAGGCTTTAAGTATTCAGACATTTGTCTCCAGTTGGTGGCACTGTTTTTGGAGGTCTTAGAAGGTGTGGCCGTGCTAGAGGAAGTATGTCACTGGGGGCAGGCTTATTGAGTTTAACAAGCCTCGTGGTCTCCAGTCGCCCTCTCTCTTGGCTTCCTGTGCTCATTGCGAGATGTGACCCTCGGCATGCTGCTCCAGCTCCAGCCGCCATGCCTCCCGCCACAATGGACTCTAATTCCCTGGAACCGTCAATCGTAAGCTCAAATAAACTCTTCCTTTTATAAGTTCCTTGGTCATGGTGTTTTATCACAGCAACAGGAAAGTGACTAATACAGTTATTTGGTACCAGAGAGTGGGCTGTTGGCTGTGAAGAACCTGACCATGTGGATGTTTGGAGAAATGTGGAAGACTTTGGAACTTTAGGCTAGAAAAGCTGTTGACTACTATAAGCAGAGCTTAACAGGCCATTCTAGTAGAAGCCTGGAAGAAAGCATGGCTGCAAAAAATGTAGTTCCAGAGGAAAATAAAGACTTAGGCAGCAACTGGGATATTTTGATAAAGAATCTGGCAGCAGTTTGCCCACAGCCCAAATGCTTGCCTGATGCTAAGTTGAAAAGCAATGGACTAATGTCTTTGGCGGAGGGTATTTTAAGAGAGCCTAACATAGAAATGGTGGTGTGGCTTTTAATGGTGAATATTGTGCAGATCTACAGTGAAGAAGAGCAGATGGGGCAGAAAGAAATGCAGAATGTACAGTTTGGATCTGATAACTGCACTAGGAAGATTAAAGGTGGGGCCAAGGCATGTGAAGGAGAGGCTCCCTTTCATGAGGAGACTAAAGTGATTAAGGAGAGGCCTGGAGATTTACAAGTAAACAAAAGAATCGGTACCTTCAGGGCAAGACCACACGCAGCTAATCCTCCAACAAGTCCAGGGCAGAGAAAAAATGCAAATGTGGTTAAAGTAGGAGAGAGTCCATCCTGAACTTGCAGCCAGATTAGGCAGTTTCATTCACGTGGTGCTGGCTTTAGAGGCATGAAGTTTGCAAGAGTGAAGGGGTCATCAGCTCTTCCTCCACGGTTTCAGAGAGCCACAGAGAGGCCAGGCAGAGTGCAGCAGGGGCGTCCCTGAATAAAGAAGCCCCTAATAGGCCATTGCGTGAAGCTGTGAATGTGAAGCCTGATTGGCAGTGGAGACCCCAAGAAGACATTCAAGATGCCAAACCTGTGAGATTTTTGCCAAGGAGAGCTGCATACAGGGAGTGGTACCAGCCTAACAAAGAGATGTATGTTGCAAGCAAAGCTGGAAGAGCTGAGCCATCTAAGCCCTTTGGAAGTCAAGTCCCAGAAGTTGCACATGGAGCTACTGGACTTGGTGTTTGCCCTGCAGGTTTTCGGTATTGTTTTGGTCCAGTATTTCCTCACTATGCCTCTATTCCTCCCTTTTGGAATGGGAATGTGTATTCAGTTCCTCTGTACGTTGGGAGTTTGTAATTTGCCTTTTGATTTTACAGGAGCTTATAGTTAGGAGATTGGCCTGAGTCTCAGAAGAGACTTTGGACTGTAGACTTTTGAATGGCATTGAAACTGGTAAAGACCATGGGGACTTTTAAGGTTGGACTAAATGCATTTTGCATTTTATATGGTCAGGAGTCTATGGGGGCCAGGAAGTGGAATGTGGTGGTTTGAATGAGTGTCCCCCATAGGCTTTAAGTATTCAGACATTTGTCTCCAGTTGGTGGCACTGTTTTTGGAGGTCTTAGAAGGTGTGACCGTGCTAGAGGAAGTATGTCACTGGAGGCAGGCTTAGTGAGTTTAACAAGCCTCGTGGTCTCCAGTCACCCTCTCTCTGCTTCCTGTGCTCTTTGCAAAATGTGACCCTCGGCTTGCTGCTCCAGATCCAGCTGCCATGCCTCCCACCACAATGGACTCTAATTCCCTGGAACCATCAATTGTAAGCTCAAATAAACTCTTCCTTTTATAAGTTCCTTGGTCATGGTGTTTTATCACAGCAACAGAAAAGTGACTAATACAGGTACTACCCAGATAGAACATTACTGTTGCAACCATGAACACACAGCAATTAGGGACACATGTATAAGACTGGGCCCTTCAACTTTCCACCATAGACAGAAGGGGTGTCCCTGAGGCCCTATCTCTTCCTGAGAAGTGAATGACTGTTAATGGTTGCTGGAGGAAGTGATGTCTTTTTCTCTTAATGGTCTGGAGAAGAGGGAATTCAGAGGGAAACAGACTAGAAAGGAGAAGGGGCATTTCAGAGTCAAAAAAGAAAGAAAAGGAAAAGGAAAGAGCAACACGCCTTAAAGGTGCACAAACCTGCATGCAGACAGTACATTCCTACACATACAGAAATAAATAAAAAAATTTTTTAAAGTCTATGCATTACAACAGATCTATTTCTGGCAACCCAACAAACAGGATTCAACCTATGGTTTCATGATTCCCTAGCGAGATTTTAGTGTGGTCAGCTAATTAGGATTTTATAATATGTGCTCACATTTGACTGTTTGCACACTCATATATATGCTTTAGGAGTCTATCTGGTGTAGTAATAAACACTTTTGTGTGAGGTCAATAAAAGAAAGGATTAATTTCATTTGAACATATATAGTTCCATTTCTAGTAATGTTTCCCTACTAACAATCAAAACTAAAGAAAATTTGTAATACCTGAATAACATTAGCAGGCATGTATTTTATAGAATAGGTCTTTATTGAAATACTTCCTCTTAAGATAGCTGAAGGTCTAGCTATTTCACTGGAGGAAAAAAAATAATCCTTCTTCCTCTTCAGTCCAGATGAAAATTTTCCTTTCAATTTTAGAAGGGGATCATCACAGTTTCATACCGATCCCCCACCCCCACCCCCGCAAAAAAAAAAAAAATCCCTTAGGAAATACTGACAAGTTCAAGGTGCCCCTAGTTCCATGCATCAATGTTTTTACTTTCAAAAGAAAGTATACTTAGCTACCGCCCCCATTTCACCATTCTTTTGTGTCAGACTGGACTAGCAGGGGTTTTGACCTAGCTGAAGAAAAGTACCGACACAGGTATTTTTAAATTATATCATTTCAAGGTTAATTTATTTAATGTAGACAGCCTCTCCTTATCCCAAACATGTAAAACACAGGTGTTTTACATACTCCTATCTTGAGGGCTGTCACGTTGTCTACTTCTCATCAAGTAAGGATCAAGTTATCTACCCTTCCTTTTTATCATATTACCTAATTTAATCTTATTTTTTAAATGTATTCTTAAGGTTACATTCAAATATTTCATTTGGAATACAGTACAAATACATTGAAGAATCACATTTCTACAAGGTTAAAATTTTTGCCCTCTTATATATGACTTTATATACTATATACACTATATATAATAAATACACTATCTTATATACTGTATATTCTATTTGTCATCTGTGTAAGAAGAAGCATTTGCACAGAATTTAAGTAAATGTAATATTTTTAAAATACTTTTGAGGAAACTAGTAAATTATATAACTTCCAGGTTAAATTATTTATCCCAAACATGTAAAACTGATAGCAAATGTGATAATTAGCATGACTCTTCAAAAATCTATCTTTTTTTTTTTTTTTTTTTTTTTTTTTTTTTTTGACACAGGGTCATCCTATAGCCCCAGCTGGCCTGGAACTCACTCTATAGACCAGGCTGGCCTTGAACTCACAGAGATCGGGCCTGCCTCTGCCTCCTGAGTGCTAGGATTAAAAGCGTGTGCCACCATGCCCCACTTAAACACGGTTCTTAGCCACCATGTGGGTGCTGGGAATCGAACCCAGATTCTGTGCAAGAGCAGTTGGCGCTCTTAACCGCTGAGCCATCTCTCCAGCACCTCAAAATCTTTTGTTTTTTAATTTATTCTTGTATGTGTGTGAATGTACTGTCTGCATGTAGGTTTGTGCACCCATGTCATGCAATGCTGCAGAGGGCGTCAGATTCCCCTGGAGTTAAAGATCGTTCTTAGCCGCCATGTGGATGCTGGGGATCGAACCCAGGTCCTCTGCAAGAGCAGTTGATGCTCTTAACCGCTAGGCCATCTCTCCAGCCCTATACCTCAAAATCTTTTAATAAAATGTTCAACCTCAGGGCTAGAGAGATGTTTCTGTGCTTAAGAACACTGGCTGCTCTTGCAGAGGTTTGGTTCTCAGCATGATGGCTAACAATCATCCTCAGTTCCAAGGGATCCAACATCCTCTTCTAGTCTCTGTGAGTACTGCATGTATGTGATACACTTAAATACATTCAAGCAAACTGTCATACACATAAAATAAAAATAAATCTTTGAAATGTTCAATGTCTGTAGCCAGAGAAATGCAAATCAACAACAATGACATTCTATCTCACCCTACTTACAATGGCAGTCATTAAGAAACCAAATAAGCCAGGTGTGGTGGCCCATGCCTTTATTCCTAGCACTCAGGAGGTAGAGGGAGGTGAATCTCTGTGAGTTCAAGGCCTGCCTGTTCTACAGAGTTCCAGGCCAGCTGAGGCTATAGGGAGACCCTGTCTCAAAACAAAACAACAACAATAACAACAAAAGAAACCAAATGACAGGAGTGGGCAAGAAGGCACTCTTATGCAATGCTTGTGGAACAGAACTAGTCCAGCATTGATGGAAATCAGACTGGAGATGTTATATACACAGGTTTTTGTTTGGGGTACCTGCCAGAGTGTGCCAGGGGCACCTGTGGAAGTATGCAAGGTCACATGGTTAGAAACAGAAATATAGACAGTAGTTTGTTAAGAAAGGGAAAGTGCTCCTGAGAGTGAAGTGGACTATGAGCAGGGAAAAAACATGCAATCCAAAAGAGTGGTCATATGAGCCTTAATAGGACATTTATACAGCAATCACCTCTCCTAAGTTTGTAATATTGCAGACCTTTCCATGCACGCTGTTTGTTGCATGAAGATGAAGCCCGGTGGGGAAGGGCTTCAGAGGTTTTATTGTCAACTTTTTTTCTTTTTTAATGTTAACTTTTAGTCCCTATTCTCTAGCCACAACTCCCCCTGAAAACTCTGGTTCCAAGAATCTTTTGGGAGAACAGAAGAGTAATAATCAATCTTTTATAGCTACTTCTATGTTAATGAGGGGTGCAGTCCCTGTCTATGAGGGACTACAAAGATATTTTCCTTGGGTTGGATATTTTATGGGATGGAGAGGAGGTTTTCGATTATCTGTAGTAGGAGTTAACTAGACTCTCTATAATAGGGAGTTTAGTTGAAATTGTTACATCTTAGAATACACAAATTTTACATGACTAAAATACAAAGTTTAAGTAACAGTAACATGATTATGTCAACTGATGATTCCAAAAAGGATGAGAGCCTGGAAAGCCATGGTCATGCTTGTCACAGGCGAGCCATCCTATGTAGCTTGTTCTCAGGGGTGTGATCCCTTGGATTGTTTAAAATAAAACTATTAATAGCTACATATTAGGAATGCGGTGAGATACAAAAGAACAATTTTTTTTTTATATGTGTATGAATGTGTCTGTGCACCTGTGTCGTGCAATGCCACAGAGGTCAGAAGAGGGTCTCGGATTCCCCTGGAACTGGAGTTTTCCTGGAATTGGAGTATAGGCGGTTCTCAGCCACCATGTGGGTGCTGGGGATCGAACCTGGGTCCTCTGCAAGAGCAGTCAGTGCTCTTAACCACTAGGCTATCTCTCCAGCCCACAAAAGAACAATTTTAAGAGGGAATCTAATTCCAGAAACTGATGACAAAGAAAACAATGTGAGTCTGTATCAACAGTGTTAAAAAAGAAAAAAAATGAAGAACACCAAAGCATGAAGTGTTAGGTCGGGCTCGGGGAAAAAAGCTAAGATGGCATAGACCAGAAAGACCCTCCTTTCTTTTCCAGTCAGGCCAGATTCCCATGAGACCTCTGGACCTGAGACCCACCTCCAGATGCCCCTGGCCTGGTTTAATTAGCCAGATTCCCATAGGGTACCATCTCTCCTACCCCCTATAAAAGGCTCTCCTAGAAGTGTGCTTTCCATGGCCCTAAGGATGGCTTGCAGCCTTAAGAGAGAGAGACTGCATTTTCTGGAATAAATGCCTACCTTTATATACTTTTTTTTAACTCAAATTTTATTATTTTATGTGTATGAATGTACTGACTGCATGTAGGTTTGTGCACCCGTTGTAGTGCAATGCTGCAGAGGTCAGAAGAGGGTGTCAACGATTCCCCTGGAACTAGAGTTAAAGACGGTTCTCAGCTGCCATGTGGGTGCTGGGGATCCAACCCAGGTCCTCTGCAAGAGCGGTAGATGCTTTTAACTGCTAGGCCATCTCTCCAGTCCATTATATACTTTTTAATTTGGACTGATTCAGACTTTTCTTAGCGTTGATTATACTTCTCAGTAAGGTTATAACCACTTTAGAGATTTACTAAAATCCACTTATCTATTTTTTAAAGTCTAGTTTTGTTTTGCTTACTTTTTGGTTGTACTTTTCTGTTGGGTGTTTATAAGTGCATGTAAACAACCAAAGATTAATCTTTTCTTTTTTTTAATCAACAGTCATGGTCAAGTGAGGGTCCATCCTCAAGGGTCACTTGGGACTTGAGAGGGGCCCTTTAGTTTCCTTTATCCAATAGGATGGGTCAAGGTCTTGCTGACCATAGGAAGCACTGAAGAGATTCCCTCTGTGATGACCCTCCTCTTCATATAAATTTCACCGGCTGAGTCCAATCCCTGGATTTCCATGACCTCTCTGATCAAAAGGACAAGTAACTTCCTGAGCCATATTGGAGAAGTGACCCATCATCCCATGGGTTTTACATGAGGTGGGGTCAAAGAATAACATACTGGCTGTGCCTTAAACCTCTATTTCCAAATTAGCATAGGTCTCTAAGTAACCTAGGTCAGTTACGTGAGTACTAAAAAACAAACTCTGCCTTAACATTTAGCTGTTGTATAACAGAGCTTGACAGAAACTTTTTTTTTTTGTCCTTTTGAGATAAGATCTCCCCGTAGCCCCAGCTGTCCTGGAATTCACTATGTTTACCAGGCTGGCCTTGAACTCACAGAGATCCTCCTGCCTCTGCCACCATGCCTGGCAGCAGAAATATTTTTAAATAAACCTGACTTAAAAGTGTTTCTTAATTTGAAGCCTAACATGCTTAGTAAAAACTGTTTTAAAAAATTTATTTTGGTAAAACGTAAGATCCTTTTAAACCCATTAGTTATTTCAAGAAAGCTGAAAGTTTATGACTAAGTCATTTTCTCAATTTTTAATTTTAGGACTAGTGGCACCTGGGATCACCTCTTGTTCTAGTTTGCTTTTCCGTTGCTGTGACAAAATACTCTGACTGGGTCACAATTCATCACTCAGGGAGCCCAAGGTAGGAACTCAGAGCAGGAACCTGGAGGCAGGAGCTGAGGCACAGGCCATGGAGGAATGCTGCTTACTGGCTTGCTCCCCTGGCCCATGCCCAGCCTGCCTTCTTATATGGTACACAACAACCTGCCCAGGGGTGGCACCACCCATAGTGGGCTGGGCCCTCCCACATTGCTCAACAATCAAGACAATACTCCACAGATGTGGCCACAGGCCAGTCCAAGGGAGGCAATTCCCCAATTGAGGCTCCCTCAACCCAGGTGTGTCAGCTTGACACTAAAGCTATCCAGCACACCTCCCAAATGAAAGCAATGTCCCTGAGATGAAGTTGAACCCTGGAGCAGAAGCCATCATGCTCTGACAGCGGGTCTATTTTTTCAAACAATAGGGACTTCTTTAGAGTACTTGATACTTGTAGAACCAGAGCTGAGACAACAACGATCAATCAAATAACATCTTGACTAAGAATATTTCTCTATATTTTCATGTTGTTTTAAAATTTTACATTACTAGCAATTTGGGCTAGCTTTACATTTTTAATTAATATAAGCATTTATCTGTTTAATATTATTCAAACATAAAAACAGAAGTACATGTAAACTACACACAAACACCCAAGAAAACAAATAAAATATCAAAGATAGCTGGGCTTGGTAGTGCAAGTCTTTAATTTCAGCATTCAGGAGGCAGAGGAAGGCAGATCTTTATGAGATCCTGGACAGTGTGGTCTAAATAGTGAGTTCCAGGCCAGCTGGAGGATAAAGGGAAACCATGTCTCAAAAAAACAAAAACAAATAAAAATACCAAAGATTTTGTAACATTTGTTCAGTTTAAGTTAGAATGTTGAGGGGCTGGAGAGATGGCCTAGCGGTTAAGAGCACCAACTGCTCTTGCAGAGGACCTGGGTTCAATCCCCAGCACCCACATGGCGGCTGAGAACCATCCGTAACTCCAATTCCAGGAGAACTCCAGTTCCAGGGGAATCTGACACCCTCTTCTGACCCGCAGCATTGCATGACACAGGTGCACAAACCTGCATGCAGACAGTACATTCATACACATTAAATAAATAAATAAATAAATAAATAAATAAATAAATAAATTTTAAAAAGTTAGAATGTTCATCTTTTTTTTAATTTTTATTTGTTTTTTTTTTTAAGGGATTCTACAACATAAGAGCACAGTTGTTTTCAGATCACATTAACATTGCTCGGTTTGCCATACAAGTAGGCAATTGGTGCTAGCATCCACAGACTTCCAGGAATACCATTCACTGTTTTTCTGGGACTGTGTCACTTCACTCAGCATGATATCTTCTAGCTCCATCCATTTACCTGCAAAGTTCAGGATGTCATCTTTCTTTACTGCTGCATAGAACTCCATTGTGTAGATATACCACATTTTCTCTATCCACTCAGTTGAGGGGCACTTGGGCTGGTTTCACTCTTTGCTATTGTGAAGAGAGCTGCAATAAACATGGCTGTGCATGTATCTCTGCAGTAAGATAAGTCTTGTGGGTACATACCCAGGAGTGGTACGGCTGGCTCAGGTGGCAAGTTCATTCCTGAGTCTTCCAAGGATTCTCCACATTGCTTTCCATAGTGGCTGTACAAGTTTATATTCCCACCCGCAGTGGATGAGTGTTCCCCTTTCTCCACAACCTAACCTCTCCAGCACTTGGTATCATTTGTTTTCTTGATCCTAGTCAGTCTTACCGGAGTGAGATGGTATCTTAAAAGTGGTTTTAATTTGCATTTCCTTAATTATTAGCGATGTTGAACACTTTTTAAGATGTTTCTCAGCCATCTCTAATTCCTTACTTGTGAAAGTCTCTGTTCTGCTCTTTGCTCCATCTTTTGAGTGATTCATTTGTTTTCTTTCTTCTTTGTTTTTTGAGTAGTTTATATATTCTGGAAATCAATGCTTTGTCAGATGTATCTGTAGTGAAGGTTTCCTCCTACTCTGTGGGTTTTCCTTGATTGTTTCTTTTGATGTACAGAGCTTTTGAGTTTAATGAGTTCCCATTTGTCATTGTTGACCTTAAATCTTGTGCAACTGCTGTCTGATTTAGGAAGTCTTTTCCTATGCCTATGTCTTGTAGGCTGCTGCCAACTTTTTCTTCTATTGCCTTCAGACTTTGGAGTTTCATGTTGATGTCTTTAATCCACCTGGAGTTGAGTTTTGTACAGGGCAAGGGGTAGGGGTTTAATTTCATTCTTCTACAAGTGGTGATCCAGTTTTGCCAACATCACTTGCTGAAGATGCTGTCTTTCCTCCATTGTGTCTTCCTGGCCCCCTTGTCAAATATGAGGTGGCTGAAATTGTATGTGCTCAAGTTTGGATCTTCAGTTTTGTTCCATTGGTGAACAGGTCTGTTTTTGTGCCAGAAACTCTTGGGGATTTTAACTGGGATTGGATTAAATCTATACAAGAGTTTGGGTAGAATGGACATTTTTACTATATTAATTTTCTCAATCCATGAGCATGGGAGTTCTTTCCATCTTCTGATGTCTTCTTCAATTTCCTTCTTCAGGGGGTTAAAAAAAATTTGTAGAGATCTTTGGTGTCTTTGGTTAGGTTTGTTCCTAGGTTTTTTATTGTTTTTGAGGCTTTTGTGAGTGGGAAGGTCCCCTTGTATTCCTTCTTCAGTTGCTTGTTGTTGGTATAAAGAAATGCTACTGATTTTTCTAGGTTAATTTTGTATCCTGCCACTTTACTGAAATTCTTAATCGTTCCTAGGAGTTTTCTGGTGGAGTTTTTATAACTTGACTTCCTCTTTTCCAATTAGTACTCCTTTAATTTCCTTTTCTTGCCTTATTGCCCTAGGAAGTGTTTCAAGCACTACATTGAAGAGGAGTGGTGACGGGGCAGCCTTGCTGAGTTCCTACCTTTAAACGGAATGCTTCTGTCCTTTCCCCATTTAGGATGACATTGGCTGTGGGTTTCCTGTATATGGCTTTGATTACATTGAGGAATGATCCCTCCAATCCAATCCCCTCTAGGACTTTAAGCATGAAGGGATGCTGGATTTTGTCTAAAGGATTTTTTGTGTCAATTGAGATGATTATGTGGTCTTTGTCTTTCAGTCCACTTTTATATTTTATGATTTTGTTGATTTTCGTATGTTGAACCATCCCTGCATCTCTGGTATGAATCCAACTAGGTCATGATGGATGATCTTCTTGATGTGGGTCTGTATGTGGTTTGCAAGTATTTTGTTTACAATTTTTGCATCTGTGTTCATTAATAAGATGGGTCTATAGTTCTCCTTTTTGGTTGTATCTTTGCATGGTTTTGGTATTAGAGTGATGCCGGCTTCACAGAAGGAATTTGGGAGAATTCCCTTTGTTTGTATCCTTCTAAACAATTTGAGTAATAATGGTTGTAAGTCTATTTGAAATATTTTATAGAATTCTGCTGTGAAACCATCTGGGCCTGGGCTTTTTTTTAGTTGGGAGGTTTCTTATTACATCTTCAATTTCCTCATGTATTATGGGTCTGTTTAAGTTGTGGATCTCTTCTTGGTTGAGCTTTGGTGATTCCCAGGATTTCAGATATTCATCCATTTCTTGTAGGTTTTCAAACTTAGTAGAGTATAGGTTTTTGAAGTATTCCCGTATGACTGTCTGGATCTTTTCATTGTCTGTTGTGATATTTCCCCTTTCATCACGGATTCTACTGATTTGGAGTTGTTCCTTCTTTCTTTTGGTTAACTGGGCTAGAGGTCTGTCTATCTTGTTGATTCTCTCAAAGAACCAACTTTTGGATTCACTGATTTTTTTTTTATTGTTTTCTTTGTTTCTATTTCATTGATTTCTGCTCTGATTTTGTTATTTCTTCCTGTCTGTTGCACTTAGAGTTCATTTGTTGTTGTCTCTCAAGTGTTTTTAGCTGCAGTGTTAATGCTCTGTTTTTCTAATATAGGCATCCAGGGCTATAAACTTACCTCTTAGGACTGTTTTTAAAGTACCCCATAGTTGTATTATCAGTTCCAGGAATACTTTTATTTCTTTATCTCTTCCTTGACCCATTCATCATTCAGGAGTGTGTTGTGTAGTCTCCATGTGTTCTTGTATATAGTAGGGCTTATCCAAGTGTTGACATTCAGCTTTATTGGGCTGTGGTCTGATAGAATGCATGAAATTATTTCAATCTTTTTGTATTTGTGGAGGTTTCTTCTGTGTCCCAGTATGTGGTCGATTTTGGAGAATGTTTCGTGGGGTGCTGAGTAGAAAGTGTATTCTCTGATATTAGGGTGGAATATTCAGTAGATGTCTGTGAGGTCCGTTTGGTGTATCATATCATTCAGTTCAGGTGTCTCTCTGTTTTTTCTTTGTCCAGTTGACCTGTCCAAAGGGCTCAGTGGGGTATTGAAGTCCCCCACTATTAGTGTGCTGGGATTAATCTGTGCCTTGAGAATTGTCTTTATAAAATTTGAGAATTATCTTTATAAAATTTATAAAATTTGGTGCACCAGAGTTTGGTGCATATATATTCAAGACTGAAATTTTCATGGTCAATTGTTCCTTTGATAATGTAATGGCCCTCTTTGTCTCTTCTGATTTCTTTTACTTTGAAGTCTATTTTGTCTGATATTCAAATAGCAACACCTGCTTTCTTTTTGGTACCATTTGCTTGGAATATTTTTTTTTCTATCCTTTCACTTTAAGTTGGTGCCTATACTTTAGGGTAAGATGCATTTCTTGTAGACAGCATATAGATGAGTTCTGTTTCCTAATTCCAATCTTCCAGTCTGTGTCTTTTGACTGGGGAGTTTAGCCCATTAATATTTAAGGTTATAACTGATAGATGTGTGTTGCTTCCTTTCACTTTTTTTTTTTTTTTTTTTGAGATCCTCCTGCCTCTGCCACCCTAAGCCTGGCAGCAAAAGTATTGTAAATTAAACCTGACTTAAGTGTTTCTTAATTGAAGCCTAACGTTAGTAAAATAAACTGTTTAAAAAATTTATTTGGTAGAAACGTAAGCTCCTTTTAAACCCATTAGTTATTTCAAGAAAGCTGAAAGTTTATGACTAAGTCATTTTCTCAATTTTTAATTTTAGGACTAGTTGGCACCTGGGATCCCTCTTGGTTCTAGTTTGCTTTTTCGTTGCTGTGGACCAAAAATACTCTGACTGGGGTCACAATTCATCACTACAGGGAGCCCATAGTAGGAACTGCAGAGCAGGAAACCTGGAGGCAGGAATGAAACACAGGCCATGGCATGGAGGAATACTGCTTACTAGCTTGGCTCCCCGGCCCTCTATTATTCCCAGGCCTCCTTCTTATATGTGTACAAACACAACCTGCCAGGGTGGCACCACCCCATAGTGGTGGGCTCTCCCACAATTGCTCAACAATCAAGACAATACTCCACAGATGTGGCCACAGCCATCCAAGGGAGACAATTCACCATGAGGCTCCCTCCACCCCGAGTGTGTTCAGCTTGACATTCAAAGGCTATCCAGGCACACCTCCCAAATGAAAGCAATGTCCCGAGATGAAGTTGAACCCTGGAGCAGAAGCCATCATGCTCTGACAGCGGGTCTATTTTTTCAAACAATAGGGACTTCTTTAGAGTACTTGATACTTGTAGAACCAGGAGCCCTGAGACAACAACGATCAATCAAATATACATCTTGACTCGAAATTTTCTCTATATTTTATATGTTGTTTGAACAATTTTACATTACTAGCATTTGGGCTAGCTTTACATTTTTAATTAATATAAGCATTTATCTGTTTAATATTATTCAAACATAAAAACAGACAGTAATGCAACACACACACAAAACCAAGAAAAATATATCGAATAAAGCACGCAAAGATAGCTGGGACTTGGTTAGTGCAAGTCTTTAATTGCAGCATAGGCAGGGTAGGCAGAGGAAACACTTAGATCGCTTTGGTTCAAGCATCATCTAGTTACCAGAGCGAAGCTACAGACAGCATAGGGATAAAAAAAACAATCCTCAAAAAACAAAACAACAGTAGAATCCAAAGATTTTGTAACATATTAGGTTCAGTTTAAGTTTGAGATGGTGTAGGGGCTAGGGAGATGGCCTAGCGGTATAAGAGCACCAACTGCTCTGCAGGAGGACCTGGGTTCAATCCCCAGCACCCACATGGCGCTAAGAAACATCTCGTAACTGATTCCATTCCAGGAAACTCCAGTTCCAGGTGAATCTGGACACCCCTCCTTCTGACCGCAGCATTGCATGACACAGGGGCACAAACCTGCTGCAGACAGTTAATTCATACCATGTAAAATAAGATAAATAAATAAATAAATAAACTAAATAAAATTTAAAAAGTTAGAATGTCATCTTTTGTTTTTTATTGTTTTTTTTTTTTGTTAAGGGATTCTACCACATAGAGCACAGTTGTTTTCCGATCACAAGATGAACATTATTGCTCTAGTTCCTTACAATAGGTAAGTTGTGCTAGCATCCCATAACTACCGGATACCACATCACTGTTTTTTCTGGGGACCATGTGGTCAGCTTACACTCAGCATGATATCTCTTCTAAGCTCCATGCCATTTATTTCCTGCAAAGTTCATAAATGCCCATCTTTCTTTACCGCTGCATAAACTCCATTGTGTGATATACACATTTTCTCTATCCACTCGTTGAGGGGCACTTGGGTTCTGGTAGCAACTCTTGTGATTGCATGAGAGAGCTGCAATAAACCATGGCTGTGCATGTATCTCTGCTAGTAAGATGAGTCTGTGGTTACATTCCCAGGAGTGTTATGGCTGGTCAGGTGGCAAGTTATATGCTGAGTCTTCCAGCGGAGGATTTCTCCACATTGCTTTCCTATAGTGGCTGCTACAAGTTTTAATTTCCCAACCGCAGGTGGATGAGTGTTCCCTTTCTCACACAACCTAACCTCTCCAGCACTTGGTATCATTTGTTTTCTTGCATCCTCGTCAGTTCTCTTACGGATGTGAGATGTCGGTCTTAGAAGTGGTTATTATAATTTGATTTCCTTACTATAGAAAAAAAATGTGTGAACACTTTTGTAAGATTGTTCTCAGCACATCTCTAATTCCTTACTTTGGAAAGTCTTGTTCTCTGCTCTTTGCTCCATCTTTGAGCTTGATTCATTGTTTTTCTGTTCTTCTTTGTTTTTTAGTAGTTTATATAGTCTGGAAATCAATGCTTTTATCAGATGTATCGTAGTGAAGGTTCCCTCCACTTGTGGTTTTCTGGATTGTTTTCTTTTGCTGTACCAGAGCTTTTGAGTTAATGAGGTCCCATTTGTCATTGTTGACCTTATATCTTGTGCAACGCTGTCTATTTGGAGGTCTTTCCTAATGCCTATGTCTTGTAGGCTGCTGCCATTTTTCTTCTATTGCTTACAAAGTTTGGGTTCATGTTGAGGCTTTAATCCAACCTGGAGTTTAGTTTTTGGTACATGCAAGGGGTAGTAGGGTTTTAATTTTCTTCTACAATGGTGTATCCAGTTCCACATGTTGCCAACATTCACTGCTGGAAGATCATGCTGTCTTTCCTCCATTGTGTCGTCCCTGGCCCCCTTGTGCTAATATGAGGTGGCTGAATATTGTATGTGCTCAAATATTTGGACTTCTTCATTTTTTTTTGTCTTTTCGAGACAGGGTCTCCCTGTAGCCCCAGCTGTCCTGGAACTCACTCTGTAGACCAGGCTGGACTTGAACTCACAAAGATCTGCCTGCTTCTGCCTCCCAAGTGCTAGGATTAAAGGCGTACGCCACCACGCCGGGCCCTTTCACCTTATTATCCACTTGCATTTTTGGTCTAAGTTTCTACTTCTGCAGTTATGCTTTTATTAATTTCTCTTTCTAGGTGCCTGGGGATGGTTGCTCTTTCTCCTGTCCTCTGAACTGCTTCAAGTATTCTCTGAAGGGTTGGTTTTCTAGACATGTATTCTTTCATCTTGTTTGTGTCATGGAAGATTTTTCTCTCCTTTAACTATAATTGACATTTTTTCTGGGTATAGTAACCTGGGCTGGCATCTATAGTCCTTTAACACTGGGAATGCTTTGCTCCACATTCATCTTGCTTTCATAATTTGGACTGAGAAGTCAGTTGTAATTCTGATAGGTTTTCCCTTATATATAACTTGTTTTTCTCTTGTGGCTTTCAGAATTGTGTCTTTGTTTTGGGTGTCTAGCATTTTAACTATGATATGGCATGGGGAGTTTCTTTTCTGATCTTGTCTGTTTGGAGTTCTATGTGCTTCTTGTGTTTGTATTGGTTTGTCTTGTTTTTTAGTTGGGGGAAATTTTCATCTATTATTCTGTTGAAGATATGATCAATACCATTCTCTTGGGATTCTTCTTCCTCTTATCTCTTTGATGAAAAGATTTGATCTTTTCATAGTGTCCCACAATTCCTGGCTGTTCCACTTTTGTGTATTTTTAAATTTTTCATAATCTTTACTTGAGGTTTTTAGTTGTTCTGTGTTATCTTCCAGGTCTGATATTCTTTGTTCTGCTTCCTCCATTCTACTTCAGAGACTTTTTCCATTCCTTTCCTCTTGATTGGTTGAGTGTTTTCTTTTTATTTCATCTTGTGATTTCTTTAGTATTTCCACTTCCTTTTGGAGCTTCTCAATCTCTTCCTGTAGCTCCTTGCTTCGCTGGTTTCCTCTTTTCAGTGTTTCTACTTCCTCTAGGTCTTTCTTGAGTTTTTCATTCTCTCTCTTTAGTTCTCTGATTTGTTCTTTATATTCTTTGATTTCTTTGAATATTTCTGCAATTGTTCCTCTAAGATCTGTGTCCTGAGCCATCCCTAGGGGGATCCCACTGTAGGAATCTCCCATAGGATTGGTAGAGCTTGGTGTGGAATTATCCTAAACCTTTCCCATGTTGTCCCTTTATGTCCCTGGCATGTGTTTCTCTTCGCCTGTAATCCAATGTGAATCCCAAATGACTCTTCACTGTGTTGAAGGCTTGCTTTTGCTTGCCTCCTTCAGATGCCTTTGTTGTTTGTTTGTTTGATTGATTGATTGATTTCTTTTTCTCTGTACTTATGGAGTGTTGACTTGTCTAAGTTTTAGGCTTTCTACTGGAAGTCTAACTCACTCTTCCCTTTCTGTTCTGAAGGTTCTCCAAAGAATCCACTTGGATACTCCCTTGGCAATTCCAGTTAGGAGGGTGGGGTGGGGCTGGGGGGGGATATACCTGTTAGTTCATGCCCTGGTACTCTGTGCTTCAGGTGGTCCTGGGAAATCCCTAATATAAGCTCTGTGCACTCGTTCATCATATTTTTATAGCTAACATTAGCCATCCTTAATCTAAATCTGTACTTTTAAAGATATGACTCATGCCCTTAATCCCAGCACTTGGGAGGCAGAGGCAGGCGGATCTCTGTGAGTTCAAGGCCAGCCTGGTCTACAGAGCGAGCTCCAGGCCAGCTGGGACTAAAAAGGAGACCCTGTCCCAAAAATACCAAAAATAAAAAATAAAAAAATAAAGATATTACTCAATATAAATAAGGTATAAGTATTTATCTATTTATTTATTTGGTTTTTGACACTATCTATCCATCCATCCATCCGTCCATCCATCCAGCTATCTATCTATCTATCTATTTGGTTTTTGAGACAGGGTCTCTCTGTAGCCCTAGCTAGCCTGGAACTCACTGTGTAGACCAGGCTGGCCTTCAACTCAGAGATCTGCCTCCCTCTGCCTGCCTTTGCTGGAGAGAGAGAGAGAGAGAGAGAGAGAGAGAGAGAGAGAGAGAGAGAGAGAGAGAGAAAGAAAGGAAGGAAGGGAGGAGCGGTGATAGTAAGTGGAGTTTAAAATAGTATATCATTTTATATATTTGTTATTATTATTATTATTATTATTATTATTATTAAAGAGAATCCCCACACACAACAGTCATCTACATGCTATAAGGAGAAGTAATTCCCCATTTTCTGAACAGTGTCTTCATTAATGCTGTTGTTCACTCTCTCTGAGAAACTCTGAGCCCTTCTCCCTACTGCCTTC
>VZQC01003261.1:1674166-1724295 GCA_009823505.1 Rhizomys pruinosus | reverse complement strand
AAGAAAGAAAGAAAGAAAGAAAGAAAGAGAGAAAGAAGGGAGGGAGGGAGGGAGGGGAAAGAAAGGAAAGGAAGGAAAGGAAGGAAAGGAAAGGAAAGGAAAGGAAAGGAAAGGAAGGAAGGAAGGAAGGAAGGAAGGAAGGAAGGAAGGAAAGAAAGAAAGAAAGAAAGAAAGAAAGAAAGAAAGAAAGAAAGAAAGACCAATCTATTTTTTTTTTCTTGTCTCCAAGAAACTTACCTTACCTTTAAAGATAGATACTATCCCAAGGTAAAAAGAGGGTAAAAAATATATGTAAATGGCACTAAGAAAGGTGTCACTTGCTAATAATAGATAAAATAGAATTCAAGGGCTTTGGTTGTGTTTTGTGTGTGGGATATTTGATCACTAGGTGGAACATCTTTGGGGTGGATAGACAGGCTTTTTGCCAGACCTATGTGGTGCATTTCTGAATATCTGGAAAGATTTCATTGGCCGGAGCCAGCCCCAGGACATGTAGGGTCACTTTAAAGTTTTTATTTTGTGGTGATGTGTTTGGGGGAACTGTCCCATTTGGCTGGATGGGCATGAATATTGATTGCAAAGTTAAGAAGAAAAAAAGATACTTGTTCTGGATTGAAGGGGTTAGATGTTTCTAGAGTGGAATGGTATAAACATTAAAGCCAGTTTACTGGTGGTCTAAATGGGATTGTAACCACACAGGGTTGTGGTTGATTTTCCATCCATTCCTGGCTTATACTGGACTTTCAGTTGTAGATTCATATTGAAGGGGCATAGACAAATAATGGGTTACCTTTGACTACTAAAGATATTTTTTGGTCTCTGTCTATCTGCAGTGTTAGATATCAAAAGTGTTACTTTTGATATCTGTTTTGCTCATTTAAAGGATAACTTGACTCAAGAAGGGCTAGGTTTGCTTCCCTGAACTAGGGGCATGCACTCCAGGAGACAGTTTGGATGGACTTGATACATTTTTTCAGCTTGATTCTGGTTGGCAGGTATGTTTGTTGTTGTTGGAAAACTACAAACCAGGATATGGGGTTTGGGAAAGTAAAGAGACTACTTATGTTTATAGTAAATCGTTTATATTTAAGATACACCTAAAATTGTTTAAATTTCTCTTATTAGCTTTGCCTGCATATTCTATGATGTTAAATTTCTTCCAGTCAATGTTTATGCAAGGCTTCTTAGGCTGTTCTTCAAGCTTTATCTAAATATGATACAGTAATTAAAAGTACTGGATTGGTGTAACGTTTTTGGATGCTTAATGCCCATACCTAAGGGACTTTAAGGGACAATTTTGTTCCTTGCCCTCTGAGGTCAATTGGTCCCAGGGGATTTTGTATGGGGGCATCTCTTAAAATGTTCTGCAACTGTGAGTCACTAAGCTTCCTCTGAAGGGAGGTCTTGGAGATCTACCAACAGAACCCTAGCTAGTGTCCAGTCTGTAAAGAGGAAGCTCAATATAGAGGAAAGCTGCCCTGTGCTCCAAAGGGAAGCCTGGTCTTAAGACCTGACCATGTCCTTGGTAGATGGAACTGGTTAAGAATGGCCAGAAGGGGCTGGAGAGAAGGTCTAGTGGTTAAGAGGACCGACTGCTCTTGCAGAGGACCCAGGTTTGAACCCCAGCACCCACACGGCAGCTGAGAACCGTCTTTAACTCCAGTTCCAGGGGAATCCAACACCCTCTTCTGACCTCCGCGGCATTGCACGACACGGGTGCACAAACCTACACGCAGACAGTACATTCATACACATGCAAGAATAAATTAAAAAATTAAAAAAAGAATGGCCAGAAGGAGCCAAGCAATACCCCCTTCAGTACCCCCCCCCAAAAAAAAACCCCAAGTGCCCCTGAAGACCAGAACCTCAAATAACCTTGAAAAGAAAACAAAGTTTGGTTAATCTAGGCTAATTATGTGGACTTAAGCACCCAAAAAGAAAGTATAACCAAAAGATAAATAGTCAATATATTTCTTTTAAAGCCTGAAAAATTGTGCCTCCACATACTGGAGGTAAAGTTATATGAAATAATGTTAAACAGGCATAAAAACCTTAGATCTTTAACTTAATTAACAGAGTAGGGTCACCTGCAGCCAAAGGACAAGTCCACTATTGTTGTTAATTAATGCTCAATAATAAAATTTCCTTTCTAGCAACTATCTAAATGGAAACTCATATTGTGACTATTAAAAAGCCTGAAAAGCAGATCCTGCATCCAGACATTATGGCCAAATGAACAGAAGGAGAAATCTAATAAATGGACAGTCTGAAACTCCTGGTCAAGTAATTCTAATGGACTTTGAAGTTGGACATTGGAATTCACCCTGTTCCTACTTCTCCTGGTCCCCTGCCTAGATCATGTACCTAACTATTCCTGCCTTCATTTCGCTCAAGGATTTTTTCCCTCTATAATAGGTTATGCTTGGGGGTCTTTTAGATTGAGGGATACCCCAGTTGCCACAACCAATGTCCCTTTTTAGATTGCCTCTTTTTTTAGAATGGGGATACCCCAGTTGCTGCAGCCAATGTCCCTTTTCGGCAATGGACAAAGAGCGGTTGGCATCCCAATTCCATTCTAGTGATTAGGGTGACCTTTTTCAGAGGGTAACATAACTGAAGAGGAGCTAGAAATTGATTAGGCAGTTTAGGGAAGAAACCCCCCCCCCAAATTAACCAGACTCTCTCAGCTGAGAACTTAAGGCTTCCTGGACTAGCCAGTAAACACATACTCTTCTGGTAGCCCTGAAAGAGCAGGAAAAGAAGAAAAGAAAGAGAGAGGGAAAAAAGAGAAGTACATACCAAGCCCCACAGACTGATTATTTTACCAGAATAAGAAATGGAAATCCCCCCCTTTTTTGTTCTCGTTGCTTTGTTTTGTTATTGTCATTTTGTATTGTTTCTGTTTTCCTGTGAAAAGAAAAAAAAGAAAAATAAACAGGAAAAAAAAAAAAAAAGAATGGCTCAGGCTTTTTTAAGTTGCCATTCTGGTTAAAGTGTAAACCAGTATGTCGGGGGCGGGGGGCATCCTTGGACACTAATCCTCAAGAAAACATCCTTTTTATTATATTATTTTTATTTCATGTGTATGAGTGTATTGCTTCATGCATGTAAGTGCACCCCTGTTGTGCAGTGCCCTTGGAGGTCAGAAGAAGGCACTGGATTCCCTGGAAGTTGAGGATGTTTGTTAGCCACTATGTGGGTGCTCTTAAAACACTGAGCTATCTCTCCAGCCCCAGGAAAACAACTTTTTATTGAGGGGAATTAAACCCATCTGTAGGGCTGTCTTCAGTAAATGAACAGAGAGAAGCTGAGCACAATTCTGGTACGATGAACCAGAAAAGTAAACAGAGCACAGTGGCAGAAAAGTATGGAGCCAAGCTAACCTTTCTTTCTTTTTTTCTTTTTTTTTTTTTAAGGATCGGGGGATAAATTTTTCCAGTTATGAAAACTATATCCAAGAGGCATATCAATAAAAAAATCTAAGGAGAGTGAGGATTAGGAGATTCAGTTAGTCAGCAGGGATTACATTTCTTGACCAGCAGGGGTCAGGATCCACAAGTTATCTGAGAATCAGCAATGGCTTAATGCACTTGCTCATTCTGGAGTTACTTTGGTTGGTGAGAACCAATACCCAAAAGCTCATGGGGAATTGGGTAGCATGTTCTCTCCACAATTCCAGAGATAGCTTAGTCCGCTAGGACTCATTTTTGTGACTAACATGTTGACAAAAGGCAAACCTAAAGAGAAAAAGGCTTTATTTTCACTTATAATTCCAGGTTACAGTCCATTATTGTGGGGAAATCAAGGCAACAGAAACTTGAAGCAGTTAGTCACATCATAGCCAAAGTTGAGAGCAGAGAAAAGTAAAAGCATGCACCTTGCTTCCTAGTATGAATCTAGCTTTCCCCTCCCTTGTTAGTCCAGGACCCCAAGCTAGGGAATAGTCCTACCCACAGCAGGCTGGATCCTACCACATCAACTAAAGCAACCAAGACGATTCAGAGGCATATGCCAACTTGATCTAAAAAATTCTTCAGAGAGACTCTTCCCTAGGTAATTCTAGGCTGTATCCATGTGTCAATTAAGCTGACAATTAAAACCAAGTCAGAACTTCAAGTTATTTTGATCACCAGGAATCAAGTTTTATCTTTCTCCTGTCGCTCAGATTGATGTAGGCACTCAGGGCTATAAACTTCCCTCTTAGGACTGCTTTTAAAGTACCCCATAGGTTTTGTTGTGTTGTATTATCATTGTCATTCAGTTCCAGGAATGCTTTTATTTCTTTATTTCTTCCTTGACCCATTCATTATTCAGGAGAGTGTTGTTTAGTCTCCATGTGTTCTTGTAGGTTGTAAGGCTTATCCTGGTGTTGATATTGAGCTTTATTGCACTGTGGTCTGATAGAATGCATGAAATTATTTCAATCTTTTTGTATTTGTTGAGTTTTTTTCTGTGTCCCAGTATGTGGTCTATTTTGGAGAATGTTCCATCGGGTGCTGAGCAGAAAGTGTATTCTCTGGTGTTTGGGTGGAATATTCGGTAGATATCTGTGAGGTCCATTTGGTGTATTGTATCATTCAGTTCAGATGTCTCTCTGTTTATTCTTTGTCATGTTGATCTGTCCAAAGGACTTAGTGGGTACTGAAGTCCCCTACTATGAGTGCACTGGGGTTAATCTGTGCCTTGAGGTCCTGAAGAATTGTCTTTATAAAGTTTGGTGCACCAGAGTTTGGTGCATATATATTCATGATTATGAAGTCTTCATAGCCAATTGTTCCTTTGATAAAGATGTAATGGCCCTCTTTGTCTCTTTTGATTTCTTTTACTTTGAAGTCTATTTTGACTGATATTAAAATAGCAACACCTGCTTTCTTTTTGGTACCATTTGCCTGGAATATTTTTTTCCATCCCTTCACCTTAAGTTGGTGCCTATCCTTGAGATTGAGATGGGTTTCTTGTAGACAGCATATAGATGGGTTTTGTTTCCTAATCCAATCTCCCAGTCTATGTCTTTTGACTGGGGAGTTTAGTCCATTAATATTTAAGGTTATAATTGAAAGATGCATGTTGCTTCCTTTCACCTTATTAATAACCATTTATATTTTTAGTCTCGGTTTCTACTTCTCCAGTTATGTTTTTATTAGTTTCTCTTTCTAGGTGCTTGGGGATAACCATCCTCTCTTCTGTCCTTTGAAATGCTTCAAGTATTTTCTGAAGGGTTGGTTTTCCAGACATGTATTCTATCATCTTGTTTATGTCATGGAAGGTTTTTCTCTCTCCTTCAACTATAATTGACATTTTTGCTGGGTATAGTAACCTGGGTGGGCGTCCATAGTCCTTTAACACTGGCAATGCTTTGTCCATGTTCTTCTTGCTTTCATGGTTTGCACCGAGAAGTCAGTCATACTTTTGATGGGTTTCCCCTTATATGTGACTTGTTTTTCTCTTGTGACTTTCAGAATTTTGTCTTTGTTTTGAGTGTCTAGCATTTTAACTATGATATGGTGTGGGAAGTTTCTTTTCTGATCTTGTCTGTTTGGAGTTCTATGTGCTTCTTGAATTTGTATGGGTTTGTCTTTTTTTAGTTGGGGGAAATTTTTCATCTATTATTCTGTTGAAGATCTGATCAATACCATTCTCTTGGGATTCTTCTCCTTCCTCTATCCCTATGATGCGGAGATTTGATCTTTTCATAGTGTCCCATATTTTCTGGCTGTTCCACTTTTGTGTATTTTTAAATTTTTCATAATCTTTATTTGAGCTTTTTAGTTGTGTGTTATCTTCCAGGTCTGATATTCTTTGTTCTACTTCTTCCATTCTATTTCTGAGGCTTTTTCCATTCCTTTCCTCTTGATTGGATGAGTGTTCCATTTCCTTTTTCATTTCATCCTGTGATTTCCTTGGTATTTCCACTTCTTTTTGGAACTTCTCAATCTCTTCGGGTGCTCCTTACTTCACTGGTTGGCTTCCTTTTTTGGTGTTTCCACTTCCTTCCGGAGTTTGTCATTTTCTCCCTCTAGTTCTTTCTGAAGTTTACCATTCTCTCCTTTTAGTTCCTTCTGAAGTTTGTCACTGTCTCCCTCTAGGTCCTTCTTGAGTTTTTCATTCTCTTTCCTTAGTTCTCTGACTTGTTCTTTATATTCTTTAATTTCTCTGAATAGGTCTTCAATTGTTCCTCTGAGATCTGTTTCTTGGGTCACCCTTAGGGGGATCCCACTATCACAATCTCCTGTGCTTCAGGTGGTCCTGGCAGGACCTGATCTAACCACTGTGCACTCACAGCCTTTTTTATAACCTAGTACTACATCAAAAGCGTGTTTTATATATACTTTACAGGCGGATATTTGTGAGTTCAAGGCCAGCCTGGTCTACAGAGAGAGTTCCAGGACAGCTGGGGCTACAGGGAAACCCTGTCTCAAAAAGACCAAAAAAATAAAAAAATTAAAAAAATTAAAAAAAATAAAAACATCTTTTATATATACTTTAAAAATTTTTTTTTAATTTATTTTTCTCTATGTGTATGAATGTACTGTCTGCATGCAGGTCTGTGCACCCATGTCGTGTAATGCCGCGGAGGTCCGAAGAGGGTGTCGGATTCCCCTGGAACTGGAGTTCTCCTGGAATTGGAGTTTCAGATGGTTCTCAGCCGCCATGTGGGTGCTGGGGATCGAACCTGGGTCCTCTGCAAGAGCAATTGGTGCTCTTAACCACTAGGCCATCTCTCCAGCCCTATATATACTTTCTATTACATTAAAATATAAGAAAAAACTTGAAGGAAATTTGGTGACAATCTATAACTCAAGCCTAAAGTTGCCATTTTATACTTGCTCCTTTTATATACTTAATTCCCAACACAACTAAATTTACAGACTCCAGTAAAATTACCAGAAGGATCTAAGACTGTGATTTAATTTCTCTGAGAAAAAAAGCACTATTCATAATATGTTCCATAAACAACCTAAAGATATGTTTTGATTAATTAGTAACATATGATGATAATATGTAACAAACTGTGACAATGGATGAGCACATTTGCATTGCTTACACAGATACTTAAAAGCTGCTGCAATTCTCTTTAAACTGGACTTGACATTACATCATCTATAGATGTTTATCCCTAGGCCTACTTACTTGTAATTTAAAATTTGTCCATCTACCCGTCAGAACCTTTTTCTTTCTTTAAAATAGAGTTTGAGGGCTGGAGAGATGGCTCAGCAGTTAAGAGCACTGACTGCTCTTGCAGAGGACCCAGGGTGGATTCCCAACACTCACATGCTGGCTATGAACCATCTTTAAGCCAGGCGTGGTGGTGCACCCCTTTAATCCTAGCACTCAGGAGGAACAGGCAGGTAGATTCTCTGAGTTCAAGGCCAGCCTGGTCTACTGAGTGAGTTCCAGGCCAGCTGGGTCTATAGGCAGTCCTTGTCTCAAAAAAAAAAAAAGAAAGAAAGAAAAGAAAAGAAAAAAATAGGGTTTGATATGTAGCCCAGGTTAGCTTGAACTTGATGTGTAGCCCAAAGTGGCCTTCAGCTTGTGATACTCCTGCCTCAGCCTCTTAAGTGCTAGGACTAAAGATATATACCACCAACAGAGCTACATCAAAATTTAATTCAATTCTCATATCTGAGAACTATTTTGGAAGAAAAAAAAATCTATTAAATATAAAGGAAGAAAACCATTTGTACTTAAGAACATATGAATCATTTTGTTCTATGCCACAGAACTAAAACAAAAGACATCTATAGACTGCTATTTTGTTGCTGAAGTTAATATGATATTCATATTCCTAAAAAAATAAAAAAATGAAACATTTAACTTATATTCTGGGCAAATACCATCATGAGCTAAAACTAAATATAAATGCAAAATTAAATACAACAAAAAATGGCTATTTTATATTTGCCTAAATGGGAAGTTTTCTTTTGACTTTTTGAGACAGGGTCTCCCTTTAGTCCCAGCTGGCCTGGAACTCACTCTGTAGACCAGGCTGGTCTTGAACTCAGAGATCTGCCTGACTCTGCCTTCCAAGTGCTAGGATTAAAGGCATGCGCCACCATGCCCAGCTTAAAGACGGTTCTTAGCCTCTATGTGGGTGCTGGGAATCAAACCCAGGTCCTCTGCAAGAGCAATTGGTGCTCTTAACCACTGAGCCATCTCTCCAGCCCCGGACTGTGTTTTCTTTACAGTGAATACCTTATCCATTCTGAATTTTTAAAGAAAGTCACTCAATCTAGTGACTGCTTCTGTCTAAATTCTGCAACTAAAAGGACACCCGATATCCTTCTCTGACACTCTAAATGGTAGTACAAGTACCTTCACTTTCTGAAGTACAGAGCTAATGTCACAATGTATATAGGCCATGGAGTTATACTGAGAAAAGAGCAACAAAAGGTGAAGTGCCATCCCTAGACCACTTTACCACTTACTTCACCTCTCAACAATTTTAAAGTTTCCCTGTTCAGAACAATTGCTTATAAACTTACATGGTTTATGTTGAAAACATGAAATGACTTGAAAACATGTCACTATTACCTCTATGAAACCAAGCTAAGAAAGGCAGACAGAAAGACACTAATATTATCTTAGACCTTGCTAATTGTAGTAGGTCCTAAATTTAGACATAGACTTACAGTTCCAAATGACTCAAATTTAAGTTATGAGACACAGTCCTAACTTCTATTTCTCCCATTTGTTTGGTAAGTACCAGATCCACAGGGGAAAAAAAAAATTTTTTTTTTGGATTCTTTATATCCTACTTACAAACAAATCAGCTTATACAATAAAAGAACATGGTAACAAACCTGCTATCTTCTACCTCATTCTGTTCTTATTTCAGGCCCCTGGACAAAGTGTTACTATGAAACTGTATTTTTGGTGATTAAAAAATAAAGATGTGCTTTCAAGAAATACAGAATATTCAAGAGTAAAGATAGTTGGGTATGGTAGCACACACTTGAAATGCTACTTTCAAGAGTCTGGGCAGAAGGAGTGAAAGTTTGAGGCCAGCTTGAATTTCAAAATGAGACACCCATTAAAAAGTATATTTAGAAAATTTTAAAAGGAAGGTCTAAAGGAAGAAAGGTAGATAGGATGGTTCTACAAAAGTAACAATCCTATATACCTGTGTCCAGACCAAAAGGCACAGGGCTTGGACTGTGTTTTCTTTTCTTTTTTTTTTTTTTGTTTTGTTTTGTTTTTTTGAGACAGGCTCTCCTTTTAGTCTCAGATGGCCTGGAACTCACTCTGTAGACCAGACTGGTCTTGAACTCAGAGATCTGCCTGCCTCTGCCTCCTGAGTGCTAGGATTAAGGGCATGCGCCACCATGCCCAGCTTAAAGACAGTTCTTAGCCACCATGTGGGTGCTGGGAATCGAACCCAGGTCCTCTGCAAGAGCAGTTGGTGCTCTTAACCGCTGAGCCATCTCTCCAGCCCCGGACTGTGTTTTCTTTACAGTGAATACCTTATCCATTCGGAATTTTTAAAGAAAGACTGGAATTTCTGAAAGCCAAGAAAAGTACAGACCATAGAACTTTTCTTGCATTTAACATTCCCTAGCATACTTCTAGCAATGCCAACTGTATTTCTAAGAGAAGGTCAATTAAAGAATCCCCTGAATAATGTTCCAACCTCATAAAATGGTTGTGTCCTTCCCCACTTCATAGCAAATAGAATGAAGCCTCCACTACTCTAAACAGAGTAGATTAGGAATCAAACATGTCATTATCACAGTCACAAAGCAAAACATTTTTAGAGACTAAAGGGAAGAATTAATCTATCTTCTATCCCCCTTACTTTCTAGATGAGGAAACTGAGGTTGAAATAGAGGACTTCCCCAAAGTCACAGAGAAGGCTAATGCTGAGGTTCAGAAAGTAATTTTTTTCCTGAGTCCCATCCCACTATAATCAATCAACACACCCCACTCATTTTCCTCTAAGATGGTTCTCCTTAACTTTTGGCATTAACAACAACAACAACAAAAAATCCTTAAATATCACTGTCCTCCCAAAGCCTATCCATTCAACCAACAAAGTACCTCACACAAAACTGAGCTTACTTGGCTGATTTCATTATGCTTTAATCAACTTCATATAGAAAAAGCAGCAATGTTTTCCTAGCCCTATCTTCACTTATAATCTCCTAGACCTTCCTCATTCACAAGAACTAAAATTTCAACATTTCTACTATGGCAACTGCGGAAGGAAATGGGGGGGGGGATTGACATTATAGAGCATTCAGAAACCCAGGGAGAGAAACAAGCAAACAGACAGCAGACACTCAATCTGGTGACTGCTTCTGTCTTAATTCTGCAACTAAGAAGTAAGAGGACACCCGATATCCTTCTCTGACACTCTAAATGGTGGTACAAGTACCTTCACTTTCTGAAGTACAGAGCTAATGTCACAATGTATATAGGCCATGGAGTTATACTGAGAAAAGAGCAACAAAAGGTGAAGTGCCATCCCTAGACCACTTTACCACTTACTTCATGTCTCGAAAGTGGACTTCCTTGGAAGTCCACACTGAGAGCTACCGGAAGCCACAAAATCTTAAACTACAAAATGACAGGTTAATTAGTGTCCTCTTGGCCCTTTGTCCTATGCTGCATGAGCCTTAGGTATAGAGGTTGCATTGTAGATGTGTCACTTAGGCTTGAGTAATTCACATCCAATGTCTGTATAATATTCTTCATCTGGTGCAAAAGAAGCTTCTTTATTGAGTGATGTCTGGGATGTTTGTCTGTAAGTATAAGGATACCTATATTTTGCAGTTAGTAAGAGGTTACCTTATCCTAGATCCCCAGAATTCCATTCATGACTTTCCATTTCCATTCCTACCTTAATTCCCCTAGCACTTTTACTCCCCTGTTCAGGAGGACTACAGCTTTCTAACCAGCCTGCCTTCCACTCTAATCTGGTACATGGCAAGAGGAATGAATTGATTCCCCTCCTCATGGAGTTTTCACCACCTACTGAAGTAAATACAAATTCCAGGCATGTCTTTTTGTTTGTTTTGTTTTGGTTTTGTATGTGTATGAATGTACTGTCTGCATGTAGGTTTGTGCACCTGTGTCGTGCAATGCCACGGAGGTCAGAAGAGGGTCTCAGATTCCCCTGAAACTGGAGTTCTCCTGGAATTGGAGTTACAGACAGTTCTTAGCCGCCATGTGGGTGCTGGGGATCGAACCCGGGTCCTCTGCAAAAGCAGTTGGTGCTCTTAACCGCTAGGCCATCTCTCCAGCCCCCAGGCATGTCTTAACCCAACAAGCAGGTACCTTTTTGAATGGCCAGAGATGTTGAAAGTGCTAGGGAGTACATGAAAGCTGCAATTTCCTAACCCACTTGTGACTTCTGAAATAGTCCTTCTAAAACTTTGACTTGCGGGGCTGGAGAGATAACCTAGCAGTTAAGAGCACTGACTGCTCTTGCAGAGGACCCGGGTTCAATCCCCAGCACCCACATGGCGGCTAAGAACCGTCTGTAACTCCAATTCCAGGAGAACTCCAGTTCCAGGGGAATCCAAGACCCTCTTCTGACCTCCACGGCATTGCACAACACGGGTGCACAAACCTACATGCAGACAGTACATTCATACACATACAAAAATAAATTAAAAAAAAAAAAAACTTTGACTTGCATATAAATCACCTACAGAGCTTGTTAAGGCACTGATTCCTAGGTAAGCTCCCAGACAAGCTGACTCAGAAGTTTGGGAGTAGGGAAAATACACATTTTAATACACAAACACTGCCAGATTGTGTTGATAAAGATTATATTCTATTCATTTTAATGTTTGTAGCAGCAATGCTCCTAAATTCTTCTTGTTACCTCTTCTATACTTCAAGGCCACATGTTTCAGACAGGACACCAGGCACAAATTGCTGCTGATCGGTTTAAGCATGAAACAACATGATTCTAGCTAGTGATCCACAGTGTACACCTGGCCAAAGGACTTTACAGAAATGTATTCCTCACTCAAAAAAGAAAAACATAAAAACACGAGAAAAGATTATATGAATGTGTAATAAATGCTTTGAGAGGAGGCAGGGAGTCTGCAAGAACCATGCAGGGCCTTGTGATAATAAAAGGGTTATCAGACTTTTTGCAACACTGTTATGAGAACTTGCAGAGTTATTCACTAATCAAGTTTTACTAATCATGTATTGCTTTATTTTAAAACTGAAAAAAGTTATACATAAAATAGACTTCTCATTAAAATTAACCTTGTTCTCATAAAATACAGATTTCTTTTGGTAGTGATAAAGCCCAGTGCCTTCTACACGCTAAGCAAGCATTCTACCAAGTAAACATCTCCAGCCTAGAACAGTTCTTAAAATCTAAAAGAAAAAAAAAATCACTTCAGGAAAACAATATTCAGAATATATTTGTTAAATAATATCACTTTGCTTTAAATGATGGTCCTACAGGGTCTACCATACTTACTTGTTGACAAAAGGAGTATAAGATAAAGTCACAAAGGACCCAAAAATTATCTGGTTCTGCATCTTGATATGTGTGCATTTAGATATGTTTTTTAAGATCGGACAGGCTTAAGTCCAATTCCTTAACTTGAGGATAAAGAAATAGGCCCAGAGAAGTTGACATAACTAACTAGAATCCAAGCCCTGTTGCCTGGAGCCCTGCCTGTTACTCTTTCTACTGGGGGAAGGCCTCTTCTCTCACAATTACAGTGCCTTTCTTAATAAGATTATCATTTCAAGGAATATATCATCAAATCTAAATGAAAACAACACAACATATGAGAGATAGTGATGCTAAAACTAAACATTACAGCTGGACATGGTGGCACACACCTTTAATCCAGCACTTCAGAGGCAGAGGCAGGCAGATCTTTGTGAGTTCAAAGCAAACATGGTCTACATAGTGAGTTCTAAGACAGCTGGAACTACAGGGTGACCCTGTCTCAAAAAGACCAAAAAAAAACCCTAAACTAAATATTACAATAAGCATTCTCTTACTGCATCTTCTGTTGTTCTACTTTTCCTTAATACTGTTTGTTTTCTGAACAGTGGAAAAAAATGAAAATATTTTAGGTACTCTAAATATTTTTATTACCAAGGCTAATTTACAGATTAACCTAAAACAGTGTATTTACCTATGTTACTCCATTTTCCTGTCCTCTAAAGTTTTATAATTCTAAGCAGGAATACAATAGAATGAAATATCATTTCAGCTCTTGCCAGGGCCATCAACTGTAATTGATTTTCAGATTATTATAGCCAAGGGGAAAGTAGAGCTGACAAAAAGCTGCTCCCTAAAACAGTATTTTTTTTTTTACAATTTAGTGACTAGCAAGTAAAAAATAGCAACTAAATATATCAAGACTATCCAGGTCCATGAATATAATGAATGGGTTTGCATTATTCATTATTTGCTTTCTTTTTTTCTTGGGGGGGGTAAAACAGGGTCTCCCCTAATGTAGCCCCAAGCTATCCTTGATCTCACAGAGATTCTCCTGCCTCTGTCTCCTGAGTCCTGGGATTAAAAGTGTATACTACAACATCAGGCTGCTTTTTTTTTTCCTTTTTTTGTCTTTGAGACAGGGTCCCCCTATAGCCCCAGCTATCCTGGAACTTGCTACACAGACCAAGTTGGCCTTGAACTCACAGAGATCTACCTCTCTCTGCCTCCTGAGTGCTGGGATTAAAGGTGTGCACCACCATGCCCATGCCCAGCTGAGGCTGCATTATTTTTTTAACAAGGCTTTTTTTTTTTAATTTTATTTATTTTTGTATGTGTATGAATGTACTGTCTGCATGTAGGTTTGTGCACCCGTGTCGTGCAATGCCACGGAGGTCAGAAGAGGGTGTCGGATTCCCCTGGAACTGGAGTCAAAGACGGTACTCAGCCACCATGTGGGTGCCGGGGATTGAACCCGGGTCCTCTGCAAGAGCGGTAGGCACTCTTAACCACTAGGCCATCTCTCCAGCCCCATTTTTAAATGCATACTTTATAATCTTTGTGGGTGAATTTCCCTGAGTGAGCTTTTCTTCTGAATAAGGTTGATGGTTTTCATTTGTGAAGGCTTGAGGAAAGAAAGTTGACAAAGAATAGTAGAGTGCTAAATAGTAGTGGGTATACCTAGAAGTGCCATTAAAAAATTTTGAAGGCTGAGAACCATCTGAAACTCCAATTCCAGGAGAACTCCAGTTCCAGGGGAATCTGACACCCTTTTCTGACCTCCGCAGCATTGCACGACACGGGTGCACAAACTTGCATGCACACAGTACATTCATACACATAGAGAAATAAATAAAAATTAATAAAAAAATATGGTCAATAAACTTTAACAGACCAATTCTTCATCTTGAATTTCTTCAATATTTACAACTGTGACTGAACTGAACTAAATTCCTCTCATTTTAGCAATACAATAAACCCTAAACTACAGCTTTAAAAAATAAAAGAGTGTGCCCTTAGTTGTTGTCACTACTTCTGACTTAAATTCATACCACAATCCTCAAGGGTTCAAAGTATGTTAGCCATCTAAATGACAAACAACAGGTTTTAGGATTTGAGAAGAACCAGGCTAAGGCCTGACCTTGACAACCAAGCCAGAATGCTTATCATCCCTGTACTCATCTGAGACCCTTCCAGTTATAATTAGCTCAGTAATCTTTGTTGGCTAGCAGCAATCTACCAAACAGGAATCACCAAGAGTCATAAAAAATTCCAACAAATGGGTAAGTTGACAGGTCACGAATATTTTTTAAGTGACAGAGATGTATTTAAATGGCTTTCCCTGAAATATAAGTAGTTCAATTTTTATCAATTATAAAGGACATTTTTACACAAATTAGATAATGTCATATACAAAGTTGTGAAAAACAAAACCTCTAAAATTATAATATTGGCCCATAATTTGGTCTTAGCTGGCTAAACTACATTAATCTCTTCACCATTTATAAGTTTCAAAACATGTAGGGAGACGGTTCTCAGCACTTTTTTAAAATTTTTATTTATTTATTTTAGGTGTATGAATGTACTGTCTGCATGTAGGTTTGTGCACCCGTGTCATGCAATGCTGTGGTGGTCAGAAGAGGGCGTCGGATTCCCCTGGAACTGGAGTTAAAGACGGTTTTCAGCCACCATGTGGGTGCTGGGGATCGAACCCGGGTCCTCTGCAAGAGCAGTTGGTGCTCTTAACTGCTAGGCCATCTCTCTAGCCCCTCTCAGCACTTTTTAAAAGGAAAATTCCAAATGGCACCCACTGACAACCTGACAAAAAGCCACAACTGCTGGTGATACTACCACCTCCCAATGTGGTGGCAGGAAAAAGGTAATGTTCACACTCATTTAGAAAACTTGGAAGCCTGTGACAACCCCAGCAACAGAGAAAATCAGACCTAGGAAGGAAATTCCACAGGTAGGCAAAGGTGACCTGCAGAGAGAGCACACCAACTATAAATCATGCTGCAGATCCTACAGAGTTTTCCTGTAGGAAAGAACTGTATCACACTGAAGAACAAAGATTTCAATAGATACACAAAGTAGTCAAATCTTTTTTTGGCCCAATAATTATACTCATATTAAGTGCTTTTATTAACTGAAAATTTCTAACTTGTGCTTGAGGAAGAAGATACCTAGCTTTCATATAAAGTACAGTGCCTGGATTTGGAAAAAGTCAAGCCAAGTATAGTAATCCCATGCATTCAAAAAAATGTATCCCCAATGCATAACACCCAGATCTACTGAACCCCAAGAACCTACAATAAGGGAGAAATCAATGCAGACAATGAACACTCAAAAATTTGTTGTTGTTGACTGAACTAAAATCATAGCACAACTGTATTTACTCCCTCCATACTATGCAAGCCTTACCTGTCCTATCCTTCCCTCCAACCCCTATACAGTTTTGGTGCCTTTCTTTTAAATAAATCAATCTCCAAGTAACCAGGCCTGAACATTAAATCTGGAATATGAAAACTAAGAATGACTGTATTTATCTATGTTTATTTCTGTTGACAGCATGTATTTTAAGTAGCAATATAGTCTGAAAAAAGAGAAAATTAAGCCTATCCAAGAACTCATTGCAGCTTCTTAACACCTCTGAAGCATAAGAGAGGAGAGGACTGGAGAAAGACTCCAATGCTTTACCCATGGAAGCATGTGCTCTATCTACCACTGTTACACTCACAGTCCAATAACCCAATTTTACACAGGTAGAATCTGAGGTTCAGAAAAGGGTCTAAGACCACTGGTTAGTAACAAGAATTGAGTCCACACACTTTAATCCTTCTCAATATTTAAGAGACATTATAAAAATGACAAAGAAGGGGTTGGAGAGGTAGATCAACGGTTAAGAACACTGACTGCTCTTGCAGAGGACCCTGGTTTGATTCCCAGCACCCACATGGCAGCTAAGAGCGATCTTAGGCGAGGTGTGGTGGTGCACTCCTTTAATCCCAGCACTCAGGAGGCAGAGGCAGGTGGATCTCTGTGAGTTCAAGGCCAGCCTGGTTTACGAGCTCCAGGCCAGCCGGAACTAAAGGGATACCCTGTCTCAAAAAGAAAAAAAATAAATAAATAAAAATAAATTACAATCAAAATTATAAACTAGGCTGACCACTTGAAAAGGAATGTGTTGGATTGTGGGCATTTGCTATCCATAACAAATTCTTTTATAGTACTCACTACTTTTAAGACAGTGTTACTTCCCCGGGAGATATGTTGTTATCTTTGCCATTGAAAATAGCACCTTCATTGGAGAACAGGCCATTCCTACATTCCATTAGGATTTTAGTATAAGAAACAACCAAAGGTGTTAGAAAGGACAGAGTTCTAAATACACTCATATCAGATGTCCCTGCTTCCTACTAACTCGTCTTTGAACATATGACTTTCCTCGGCTGTAAAGTCATGATAAAAATTTGCCTCTTAGGGCTCTTCAGAAGCTTAAATGAGACACTATATAAAAACAGCTGTGGCTTAACATTTGTTAACACTTTCCTTACAAAGCAGCAAGAGCTACGTACCAATGAATGGGAATAGCAAAGTTCTGACAGGGAAAAAAAAATTATATATATATATATATATATATATACACATATATATATATATGTGTATATATATATATCGCCAGGTGCAGTGGCTCATGCCTTTAATCCCAGCACTTGGGAGGCAGCGGCAGAGGCAGGCGGATCTCTGTGAGTTCAAGGCCAGCCTGGTCTACAGAGCAAGTTCTAGGACAGCCGGAATTACAAGAAGACCCTGTCTCACCGACCCTGTCTCACCGGGCGTGGTGGCGCACGCCTTTAATCCTAGCACTCGGGAAGTAGAGGCAGGCGGATCTTTGTGAGTTCAAGGCCAGCCTGGTCTACAGAGTGAGTTCCAGTTCCAGGACAGCTGGGGCTACATAGAGACCCTGTCTCGAAAAGACCAAAAAAAAAAAAAAAATCTCTGACCACATACAAACAAGGCACAACATGAACTTAAAGTGTAAAGAAAATCTGAGCTTAGTGCTAAAGGCAGGATAAGAGTCCCATCTGTTCCCATAAAATGCAGGCAGTCAGATTCTCTTAATCTATTACACAAAACTTAAAGAAGAGCTAATAAAGTGATGCAGAAATCACAGGGGGCACTTTTGTTCCCAGGGTAAAATGATGGACATCACTAGCACAATTTCAATTTTTAAAGTACATCTGCCTCTACTGAGAATCACAGTAAGTGGTTGTGAACTTTACTAGCAGTTTTCAGCAAGATGGCTGAAGCTTTCACATACTGGGTTCTGCAAGGAATGGATTTAATTATATACCAGAAAGCAAATCCTATAGAGTTAGTGACAGGTTTAAAGCAGCACCGGTTGTACTATGTAAACCATACACACACACACACACACACACACACACACACACACACACACAGACCCTTCCTCTCTCTCTCTCATAGAGCTTAGCTGATTGGTATTCTCTAACCCTTTCTTAATACACATGTGGAATATAGACGGTAATTTTCAAATTTTAGAGAAACTTTAATAATTATTTCCATATTTCAAAACAGGAAAAAACAAACACAGCAATGCAGCAAAGTCATTTCTCTGGCTGAAATGACCTCCAGCGTCTACGAACTAATCCTGGTTTCGCAACAAATGTATCTGAGACTCAATCCACGTACGCACAGAGTAGAAGTACTCAGTGAACAGTATCCCCAATAGTCCTAGCAAAACCATCTGCCTCCCCAACCCTCCAAGTTTCCTTGTTCCATCAAGATAACTTGCCATGGACCACAGAGAACACCAGTCAAAATCCTGTTTTAATCTTCACTTGTGGTCACTATGGGCAAAGTCAGAATACTATTAAACCTAATTTTAAGAAGGCAAAACTAAACCAAGCAGAGTACAGGGACATACATAATTCATACATGAAATGCCCAAGCAACTCAGATATCAATATAACCAAGAAAATTTCTTTCAGAATTTGTCATCACAAGTGAACATTTCCAGGTCCAAATCCAACTACCCTCCAACCTCGCCGACTAACAGTACCCAAAACGGGCTGCAGCACCCCAAGCGTCAGGAAGCAGCATGTCTTACCTTGCACAAATCTCGACATTTTGAGGTTTTGAAATACTCCGGCTTGTAATATTTAATTAATTTCTAGGAGTTGCGTTATAAGGGCAGGTCTCCCTTCTCTTAAACCGACGTCTTTAGCCACTTAAGGAAGTAGCTGTACAAAGCGATTCAAACTGGCCTTTAAAAAAAAAAAAGGTCCGCAAAAACGGAAACTTGGTGCGACCCAGTCGGCTCGGGAACTAGAGGACGCACACAAGGGCCAACTGGAGACTCCTGAGAAGGTAAACCCGCACGAGCAGAAATTTCATCAATGAAGAGGCGGACCTAGAGCAGCGATCTCACCGCCCCCTGGGCTCCACGCCCCGGAGGGCAGGCCTGCCGCAGGCCACTCGGCCGCACCCGCGGCCCCCAGCCAGCGCCCCGCCGGCCCGGAAGGCGGGGAGGCCGACCTGAGCAGCGCAACCTTCTCACCAGCCCATAAATAGTCGGTCATTCGCGGGCGCGAGGAATTCCGCACCCGGGCAGACAACTGGCCGGCCCCCGGAGCCGCCCCCCTCCGTCCCCCGAGCCGCGGAGGGCCGGGTCGCCCTCCCCGGGGAACCAGCGGGCAGGACTTCCCCGGAGGCCCAGCCCCGCCAGGCTCGTCCTCCGCCTCCAGCCCGGCGCTTTCCACACCCCACCCTGGCCCCCCGCCACGCCTCTCCGACGGGACCCCACACGGAGGTCTCCGGGAACGCGGCCCGCCCCTCCGCGAGCCGGCGGCGACACCCACCTTCCTCCCCGGCAGGGGCTCCAGGAACGCGGCTCCAGGAACTACGGCAGCCCCGCGCTCTTTCCTCACGCACACGCGCGTCCGGGCCCGCGCTGTCACAGCAACTGACCGCCCTATCGCCTGGCACCCAAAGCCCCCACTTTCTCCACACGCCTCCCCTCCCCCTTCATTCGCGGCAGCCCCCAATGCGGAAACGTATCTACAGCTGAGATCGACCGGCGCGACCGCCAGTCAGGAGCGGAGCGACGCGCAAGGCCCAGCCAATGAGACGCGCGGAGGTGGCAGGGGGCGGGGTGTCGGGGGCACGAGGGAACCGGGCACTGAGGCCGTCGCAGGAGTCTGGTGCTTGGGACCCGCAAAGGCAGTGCGCGGCCGGGGATGGCTCTTCCGTAGTGTTTCCAGCGTGCTACAAAAGCCGTGACAGGGAGAGGGCGTACGCCTAAGTGGTTATATTTGCAGTCCATTAAGGTTGTGCCTGCTTCACGAAGAAACCTTGGCCACTGGATTCAGAGCTCCCGGAGGCCAGACCCTATTAGGGAGGCATGATCTCGACCCTGCTCACCACTTCCGGCTTGAGGAGGCTTCCAGAGTTAAGCAGTAGCATGTGTGTGGTGGACCAAGAGCAGCAGGGGCAAAGGGCGTCGAAGAACGTGCCGAGCGAAACCCCTCACCAGAACCACCACTGCCTGCCTTGCTTGGGATCCTGTTCCTGTACACGTTTGTGCTGGGATAGGCGTTTACCTTCCTAGCTGACGTGGAAAATGTCTTGTTAGCCCTCAAGAGCTGCTTTTCTGGTGCTAGATTCTTGAAATCCTCAAAGAAAAAGATGTTAAAAGATGGACCGTTGACAACAGTAGCATGCACATCCAATCACAGCTAAGGACCTACCAGTAAGAATGCCTGTCCGTGGGTGTGTCTCAGTCTTACTTCCACACTTCATGAACAAGTTGCACTTAGATGAGTTAGCAATGCCTTTACAAGTACCTCAACTAAGGTCTTAGAGATGCGTGTGAGACTGGGTAACATTATTAACAGAAGTGAGACTTTTTAAGTTATCCTCAAAACAAAGGAGCTTTAGTTCCACGTGTTCATATGCAAATGTTAATAGCACAGAAAAAAGATAGCCCTTATCATAACCATTGGCACCATGTCTCTTTATGTGGAATCCAAAAATGTTAGACCCCCCAAATCTCCCGCCTATATAAAAGTAATTTTCAGGCCTGGCGTAGTGGCACAGCCTTTAATCCTACTACTAGGGAGGCAGAAGCAGGAGGATCACTGTGAGTTCAAGACCAGTCTGGTCTACATAGCGAGTTCCAGGCCTGTTGGGGCTATAGGGAGACCCTGTCTCAAAAAACAAACAAACAACAACAACAAAAAAAAACAGCATTCGAAGATTGGAGCTATTGTTCAGAATTTCTTCATGCTTTCTGAACAGTGGAGAAATTGTTCTAGGACTGAATGATCTGTATCACTTAGCATTACCACTAAGAAAAAATACCACCGAAACCTGGGCCCCTAGTGTTAAGAATATGGTTTATATAATAAAGAATGATCAGTTATTCTGTATTTCCACAAAACATTAGGGAGAGAAATGGCCTTTAAATCCAGCAAAATATTTGGTAATTCCCAAGAATGGCTTTTTGACTTATGAGTGATTAAATGCTGAGATAGAATAGAAATATAAAGGATGCTGTACATTTACTGCTTAAAAAAAAAAACTTCCAGGAAGTAGAAGACTGCTCCTTGGGGGTGAATTCGAGAAGTAGCACTCTAGAAGCCATATTCATAAATATTATTTTCATATTGTAGCTTGCGAATGGAATTTCTTTAGACAGCCTTGAATTTAAATTCCAAATCTTCAGTGACTTTGTCAAGAGCTTCCTCCTCCCCTAGAGCCACTTGACAAATCATGAGGAGATGGGGAAACAGCAAAACACGATGCTCCTCTTTTATTTATTTATTTATTATTTTTTTTTCTGTATGTGTATGATGTACTATCTGCATGCAGGTTTGTGCACCCATGTCGTGCAATGCTGCAGAGGTCAGAAGAGGGTTTCGGATTCCCCTGGAACTGGAGTTCTCCTGGAATTGAGTTTCAGATGGTTCTCGGCCACCATGTGGGTGCTGGGGATCAAACCCGGGTCCTCTGTAAGAGCGTTCGGCACTCTTAACCGCTAGGCCATCTCTCCAGCCCGATGCTCCTCTTTTTACATTCAACCCTGAAAAAATATTCTCTCCATCCTCTTTCTCTCTCATTTTGATCCTTATCTCCACAGTAGATTATGCTACTATTCCTTTAAGGTGCATTATATGTGTGTGTGTGTGTGTGTGTGTGTGTGTGTGTGTGTGTGTGTATGTGTGTGTGTGTGTGTGTGATACTTTTACAAATTAAGCTTTTGTAGAAAGTTGGTAGATCTAACTTGGTTAGATCTAAAGGAGAGTGGGAATGGGGGGCCAGGAGATACTGTGTAAGCAGGGATAAAGAATTTGAGTGAAACAACAAAAATAGAAACCTAAAAGGCAGTTTTTCTCTGGTGTATTGTTACCATCCACAGATAATATAAATTCTCTCACTAATTTTCTTCATCTTTCTACCTCCCCAAATGAGAAAAAATTCGTTTTGGCTAACTCGTCCCATGTTCTGCAATCGAACCCAGGGTCTCATACATGCTGGATGAGACCCTCCCTGCCACTGAACTACGTCCCATAGCTCCTAGACAGGGACATTCTAATGAAGAAGAAATTCTGTCTGCTCCTTTTATTTGTTTTTTGTTTTTTTTTTTAGCATATTTTTGGTGTCTCTTTAGATTTAGTGTTTGACAGTGTCTACTACATGGCAAGTACTCTTAAGTATATATTCAATGCTGGGTGTGGTGTTGCATACCTTTAATCCCAGCACTTGGGAGGCAGAGGCAGGCAGATCTCTATGAGTTCAACACCAGCCCGGTCTACAAAGTGAGTTCCAGGACAGCTGGGGCTACAGGGAGACCCTGTCTCAAAAATCCCCAAAATAAAAAGCATATATTTAATGATCAATTTTGTGCCATTACATTTTTGATTTATATTATTGGGTCCTGTTCTCTACTATCTGAGAACCACAAATTAATTCATATTTAGAAGTAATGATTTTTTTAAGTTTCAGTTATTTTCTCCTAGAATATAAGAATAATAGCAAATCTAACACTCTGGTAATTTATAATAAGGGGTGACTTAGGTGGGGTTTTTGTTGTTTGTTTGGTAGTGGGGATAAAACCCACTGCCTAGTGCATGTTAGGCAAGTGATCCACCACTGAGCCCATGTAGTAATTTAGAAATTGCTAAAGTATGATATAAGATAAGCAATGTGTGTGGTCATTATTTTTGTCAATCCCTCCTCATCCTCTGTACTCCAGAAAATAATGCAGTGCAGTTTGAGAAAACATGTTATAAACATAATATTTTCTACGTCATGCCCAAAGTGTCGAGCCAAGAGACTAAGTAACAACCACTGGACTGCTGCCCACATTCTATATAGGCTTCCATCTATCTGTACCCATCTAAATCCTAGGCCACCCACAGCAAAGAGGCTACTATTAGCAGTTGCTAGTTACCTGAATAGATTTAACAATAATGTATTTCACTTGAATCAAAAGGTAGTTAAGGGGATAGATAGATGGTTCAGAGGTTAAGAGCACTGGCTGTTCTCAGAGAGGATGCAGGTTCAGTTCCAGCACCCACATGGCAGCTAACAACTTTAACTCCAGTTCCAGGGGATCTGACATTCTCTTCTGACCTCCATGGGCACCCCCATTGTACAACATGGGTGCACCTACCTACCTACCTACACAGGCAATACTCTCCTACACATAAAATAAAAAGAATGAATATTTTAAAAAGATAAACAGGGTCAACTGGAAAGTAATATTAAAGGCTAACTATGAGATGGACTCCTAATGAATAAGCAGTCTAAAAATGAGTAAGTTTTTGACATACTCAAGGAAAAGAAAAGCTTCATTCTTTCCTGTTGCCAAACCCTCTTATTAATGAATCAGGAAGTTTGCTAAAACAAGTTTAGAATTTAAATTGTGACATATCCTTTCATTTGTTCAGAATCCATTTTTATTTTTTTTTAATTTTTAATTAATTTTATTTATTTCTGTATGTGTATGAATGTACTGTCTGCATGCAAGTCTGTGCACCCGTGTCGTGCAATGCCGCGGAGGTCAGAAGTGGGCGTCGGATTCCCCTGGAACTGGAGTTCTCCTGGAATTGGAGTTTCAGACGGTTCTCGGCCGCCATGTGGGTGCTGGGGATGGAACCCGGGTCCTCTGCAAGAGCGGTCAGCGCTCTTAACCGCTAGGCCATCTCTCCAGCCCCAGAATCCATTTTTAAATTATACTGATGGTTATGTTACTTTTCTATTAGAACACCAGCAATTATTTCAGGTAATTGAGATCAAAACATCTCAGGGCTAGAGAGATGGCTCAGAGGTTATGACCACTTATAAGCTCTTGCTGAGGGCCTGGGTTCAGTCCCTAGCACCCACATGGTAACTCTCTCCAGCTACAGGGTATCTGATGCTTTCTTCTGGCCTTCACAGGCATGCATTAGTGCACATACATACATGCGGGCAGAACACTCAGACATATAAAATAAAAATAAAATTAATTAAAAGACTAAAACTCGGGACTGGAGAGGGCTCAGACATTAAGAGGACCTGAGTTCTATTACTAGTACCCATGTGGCAGGTAACAACAGTCTGTAATTCCAGTTCCAGGGAATCCAATGCCCTCTTCTGACCTCTGCAGGCATTGCATGACAGATGCAGTTACATACATGCAGGCAATATACACAAAAAAATAAATATAATAAAATTAAAATAAAAAATCTCGGGGGCTGGAGAGATGGCTTAGTGGTTAAGAGCACCGACTGCTCTTGCAGAGGAGGACCTGGGTTCGATTCCCAGAACCCACATGACTGCTAAGAACCATCTTTAACTCCAGTTCCAGGGAAATCTGACGCCCTCTTCTGACCTCTTCGGTCTTGCACAACATGGGTGCACCAACCTATATGCAGACAGTACACTCATACACATAAAAAATAATAAATAAAAAATAATAAAAGGGACTGGAGAGATAGCCTAGCGGTTAAGAGCACCGACGCTCTTGCAGAGGACCCGGGTTTGATCCCCAGCACCCACATGGCGGCTAAGAACCGTCTGTAACTCCAATTCCAGGCGAACTCCAGTTCCAGGGGAATCCGAGACCCTCTTCTGACCTCCGTGGCATTGCACGACACGGGTGCACAGACCTGCATGCAGACAGTACATTCATACACATACAAAGAAAAAAAAATAATAATAATAAAAATAAAAAATCTCAGAATACAGATAGTCATCTAAAGAGTTGATAAACAAATATTCTCATTGATTTTATGAGCATTTGGCTTATAAAATGTAAGCTAGCCAGAGCATGTTATTCGTTCACATTTATCAATAATTTTTCTCTAGGTTCTCCTTTGAGAGTTTAAAAATATTTTACTGTGGCATCTCATGCTTCTCCTAATCTACATGTTTCCCAGAAGAGACTGATAGTCTCTTCTGGGAAACATGTAGATTTTCAGAAAAAAATACTAAGTTCTACTGCTCTTCTGAATTGAATTTTTGTTTTTATTTCAGTATGAGAATGAACATCTGTTTAAAGAAAATCCAGACAGTAGTACCAAAATGCCCTGTTTGTCTTTATTCCAACCCAATATCTTTAAAGAAGTACTTGTCTTGTGATAGTTATATCATCCATATCTCTAAGGGCTCATGTTACATTTCTTTCATAAATTTTATTTCTTTTGGTTGTTGTTTTTTTTTTGGTCTTTTTTTTTTTAATCTTAAAACATATTTTGAGTCCTTGACATAATAGATAGGAATTTAGCCCACCTCCATAACTCATTTTTATATTTTTCTTAATTTATAGAGTTATATTCTACTTCCAGCATCCAATGACACTGTAAATATTTCCATCCAAAAGGAGGATTGAGGGTAATAGTGAAGAAATATTTCAGCAAGACAAAACAAGCAAGGAAAACATCAAACCCTGTAGCTCTACATCTAATGTCTTCAGCTTTTGACAGCATCATCCTTGCTGGGTAATCCCATTCTCCAGGTCTACTGCCTGCCTCACATGTGTCTGCTCCTTGAGCAGTGCTTACAGATTTCTTCAGCAACCATCCCACATTTGTGACTTTCCAGTATCCTGGAATCTCTGTCAAAACATAGGCCTTCTGGTTTCATGCGCAGCACTTGGGAACTCAGTGTGAGTGATCTGTACCTGAAAAACACTGCCTGGCCATCAGCAGTTTTCTGGAACCTTGAAGCAGTTCTCCAGAGCCCTCTCACTCCTACATTTTAAATGCCTGAGAAAACAGCCTCACTTGGGTGCCAGCTTGAGCTAGACAGCCTGGCCCGCTTGGACCACTGCTGCGGTGGCCTCTGTGTGTCTTTGTGGCTGAATGAGAGGAAACACTTCAGTAGCTGATTGTTTTCCTGGGGTGTACCCACAAAGGCTTTGTCTTCTTGAGACAGTCCCCTTTCAAATGAATTTGCATTGTTATGTCTTAGAGTTCTTTGTGTTTGCATCCTTACCACTGCAGTGTGAAGTGTAAGATTTACACTTTTTAGTAGTGCTAATCTCTGTAGCAGTTACAGGTGCTTTGTCTACAGCAGCCTAATCTACAACTTTAAACTCCATTAAACTTTTCTCACTAAACCATACATTTTTCACATCTTTCTGCTCCATTTAATGTTCTCTCATAGCAAAGCTGGCTAAAGAACAGTGAGTAGTATGGATGCTATGCAGTTCTGAAATATCCTCCAATGAGTAAATTAGACAGTAACTTTTCAATTCGGCCTCTCTCAGGGCTGGAGAGATGGCCCAGAAATATGATCCAATGGTTAAGAGCACATGTTGGTCTTGCAGAGAACCTATATGTGCTTCCCTGTACCCACATCAGACAGCTCATTACCACCTAGAACTCCAGGTCCAAGGGATCGAACACCCTCTTCATGGGCACCTGCACTCATGTATATATACCCCAACGCCCCACAAATACACATAATTAAAAATACAATAAAATATTTTTTTAATTTCAGCCTCTCAATTTTTGAGGATACAGGTGGAATCCATTTAGGTTCTTTGCCAGGATGTAACATGACTGGCCTATGCCATCCCCAACAGTGTCCTGTTGCCCTCTGCAACCTCCTGATTTCAGCTTTCAGTGTCTGCATTTCTAGTCCCATTTTGGTCTTCTGAACTGCCACCAGAATGCCCCATTAGGCACTGCTTATAGCACTTTAGAGCTTCTTCAGCTTCTTGCTTCAAACTCCTCTGTACTTCTAGAAACCGGATGGTTAGCTTTATCACAGCAGCTGCAATCACCCTCACTTCTTGGAACATTTTCTGTTTTGATTACTTTTCTCATCATTGTGAAAGATTACTTGACAGAAAAAAAAATCCTAAGGAAAGAAGCATTTATTCTGGCTTGCATTTCAGGGGATAGATTCCATCATGGCAGAGAATTCACAGAAATCAGTGGCTTTGTGGTGGCAGAAGGGGTTACCTTACCTCAGTAGTCAGGAAGCAGAGATAAAGGAATGATGGCTGGATATATTTCTCTTTTTTCTTCTTTTATTGAGGTTGGGCCTGCAGCCTATAGGATAATGGGGGTGAATCTTCTGGGTCGTTATGAATTCAGTCAAGTTGACAATGAAGATCAACCTTCAGAAATCCATCTCCCTTTTTTTTTCATGTGTATGAGTGTACTGTCTGTGTGTAGGTTGGTGCACCCATGTCACGCAATGCCACGGAGGTCAGAAGAGAGCATCGGATTCCCCTGGAACTGGAGCTAAAGACGGTTCTCAGCTGCCATGTGGGTGCTGGGGATCGAACCCGGGTCCACTGCAAAAGCAGTCAGTGCTCTTAACCGCTGAGCCTTCTCTCCAGCCCCAGAAATCCATCTCTTTCTTGTCAACTTGATACCCAAATATAACACTTTTAAACCATAACACCCCCCCTAAGCTAGGAAAGGCAATAAAATGGATTCTTCTCCAGAATGTCAAGAAATTCTTCTAGCACTGATTTGCATGCAGAAACTCATTCTAAACTTGTGAGAGAATTAATACATATTGTAAGCTATTGGCTTTATGGTGATTTCATATATGGGAAACAGACACTGGTACCATACGTGAGAACCTTTAGAGATAGGTAATAAAAGTCAGTTAAAATAATTTCTTTTGCAATCATTAAAAAATGTATGATTGAAAATATATTCAGAGTCCAAAGCCGTTCTTTTTTATTGACTAATGCAGTGATGAGGGATATCAGTGCAACATACCAATAAACTGTTTGCCTTGCATGTGTAAAGCCCTGGATTCCAGCTCCAGCACTCCAAAGACATAAACAATGGTGTAATTGTGTGTGATAAGGAAAATGAATTTCTAATCCATTTGAACTGTTTTCTAGGAACTTTTTAATAAAGAAACTAATTTGTAAAATGTGCATGCATTTTGGATCAGACTAAATCTACTTTAGATGTTATTAAAAGGTCACCTCAGCTGCAAACAGAAGGATCTGAGGTCTATAAAGTCAGAATGTCTGAGCCACTAGAACTCTACTGGCCTCTACCATCTAAGACTATACCAAGCTAGTAGTATGGTGCTGAGCACAGCCAAGGAGCTAGTCTGTCATCTGGACATCTACTTCAGAAACCAACTCCTAAGCACATTGCTTGTCCTTCTGTGGAACTGCTGAATGTTTCGTTATTCCCTCTACCTATAGAGACTGCTCCTATTGGGGCCACCCGAGAACCTCTGATAAAGGTTGCTAGCCACTGAAAGACAGCTAGCCCAGGTTCTCCTAACTTGCCTGCCCCAAGGCCTGAAAGAATCATTATTATGCTTCATAGCTATAAGCCATTTCAAAATGCAATTAGAAGATTCTGATCTGTATTACCCCTCCCACGAGTGTTAGACAGTTAGGTGGGAGGAGAGAATGAATGAGAATGGATTAGCAGCAGAGAGCAGTACTGGGAGACAAGCCACACTCAATTATCCATGACTGAGCTAGAGATTTATAGAAAAAAATTAGAAGTCAGCAACCTATTGAAGCTCTAACTTTGCAAAGATATGTACAGTCAAATTTAAAACCAAGATTATTCAAATAATAGAACTAAGTGTATTGAAGACTAGGTGTTTTTTGTTTTTGTTTTTGTTTTTGTTTTTTTTTGTTGTTGTTGTTGTTGTTTGAGACGGGGTCTCCCTGTAGCTCTGGCTGTCCTGGAACTCACTCTGTAGACCAGGCTGGCCTTGAACTCACAAAGATCCGCCTGCCTCTGCCTCCCAAGTGCTAGGATTAAAGGTGTGCGCCACCACGCCTGGTGAAGACTAGGTTTAAAGCATGAAATAGAATCTTTCAGCTGTTTGATATGTAAGCCTTTCTAACACAGACCAGCATTGAGTGGAGATCAGATAAAGCTATGAATGCCGTAATAAGATAATAGAAGAAAAAAGGATCCAGACAAAAACTTTCCTTGACTTATACATTAGACTGAGATTGTACTAGTTTCTCAAGAAAGAACGAAACAATATTAAGGCCATATGATAATTAGTTCAATTTTTTTATATTCACACACAGAAGCACACACATATACATTAGTATAGATTTGCATATGTCTGTGAGTTATAATTTATATCCTTTATTCCAAAAGGAATTTGAGGCAAAGACAGTAAGATCTCTAATTAAATTAATTACCAGGGTGAATGTAGTAGTTTTTCCTGTAATAGAAATTCACTTTAGTCATTGTCACCTAATCATTTTTGTTGTCTTTAAGTAATCATGTTAACCCCTTTGAGTTGTTTGTAAAATGGCTCCTTAAATGGCCAGGTGATAGTCCAGTTTCCAGTTCCAGAGAGTTTAAGTAAAATTTCTTGTAAATAGTAGACCATGTCTATGTTTGTATCCCCAGAGCAGAGGATAAGGCTTGGCCTGCAATAGGCATACAAAAGAAATTTTCTTAGTAAATTATCAAGTGAGGTATTTGTGTGTGAGTGGGTTCACATGTGAAGATGTGTGTATGTTGGCAGCCTACCACACAGACAATGTGTGCTGTGCCACGCCCTAAGATGGCGCCGACTTCCTGAGTCACTACAAGCCACTTCCCGCCGTTGCCTTTGCATTGGACAAACTGCGCATGACTACTACTCTCTGGGCCCATGCCTTGGGCATGCTAATGAGGCATCGGACGGTGCACCAATCCAGAGCATACCCGAACCCTCTGGACTGCTATATAAGCGGTGCTTCTGCCCCATTTCGAGGTCCTTCTCACAAAAGAGCTGTGCACAATAAATATTACCACAGAAGAATCCTGTTGTCCGCGTGAAGTTCTTGCCGGCGAGACTATACAGCGCGGGACATGTGTACATGTGTGCTTACACCTGTGATGTAACACCAGATGTCATTCCTCAGGGTTCATCCATCTTGTTTTGTGAGATAAGGTCTGTCTTCAAGATGTGGGGATCACTGAAGAGGCTAGGCTGGCTGGCCACTGCTGGGATTTTTACATGGGTTTGGGAGATGGAACACAGTTGCTCATACTTGTACAGCGTGCAAGCAATTTAAAGAACTGATCTACTGAAATAAATTACTCCCCTAAGTGGGACAGACAGACTAAAAATAAATAAAATAGTAATTAATGAAATAATTAAAGATTGGATAAAAATCTGTGGAGAGTCATATACAGTACCATTCTCTAGAGTGACAGAGTACTAAAATGGTAAAGGAATTAACAAGAGACTCCTTTGGGAGCTGATAAAGTGCATGAAGCCTTGGGTTTGATTTCCTCGTAAATCCAGGAATGAGTTTGAGGCCATCCTGAGATACATGAGACCCTGTCTCAAAAAGAAAAGAAAGGGAAAGAAGGAAAGGCAAGGAAAAAAGGGGGAGGAAAGAAAAAGAAAGGAAAAGGAAAAAGAAAGGAAAGTGCTTCTTTAGTGGCTGAAGGTATAGCACAGTAGCAGAGTTCATTCCTAGACCAAAGTCAGAAGGGAACCTAGTCTGCTGCCTAGACTGTTGCCTATTTGGGGCTTAAATCCAACCTGAGTTCTCCAAAAGGGCAACATTTTCTAATTCACATACAATTCCTTTGAGAGTTAACATGAAAAATCTCTGAACATTTAAGCTGCAACCTGGAGGAAGAAAGCTATTTAGACATATATTGTGAAGAACTGAAAGTTCACCAGACAGAGCAGCACAGCCAGAAGCCATGCTATAGAAGACTACTCTGCGTAGGAGATGACAGGAGGCAGCGTAAGGAATGTGCAAGTGCAGAGTGCCAAAAGGCAAGAGCCAAATTTGGATGGATGGAAAATATGAGAAATGGGCTGGGCTAGCTATGTGTGAGATGATTCTAAATGGAGCAGAAAACAATCATCATTTTAAATAGGAAACTAACATCTGATTTACATTTTCAGGAGAGTACAAACACTGAAAGTGGAAATAGGAGGGATTGAGTGATAGACTGAACAGAGAGAATCAAAGAGAAGGGTGAAGAAGAGTAATTATATAGGTTTTGTTGGGATAGTAAAGGTGGAGAGAGATTCAGATTTAGGACATCTATTCTGGTTGTTTTGAGTTTGAAATGCCTACGACACATTCAGCAGGAATTCAAGAGATATTTAAAGATGTGAGTTTGGAGCTCAGAAAAGGAGTCTAGCCTGTTGATATAAATTTAGGAATTGCCAACAGATGGTTTTAAAGTATGAAAATGAATAAGATCATATAGGGAGAAGCCAGGGAGGGTAGAAAGGAGTACAGAAACTCCAAAATAAGGTCACATAGAAAAGAAGCGACATGCAAAGAAAAAGGAAGCATTGCAGATTAAGAAAACCAGGATGGAGGGCTGCAGAGATGGCTCAGGGGTTAAGAGCACCAGCTGTTCTTGCAGAGGACCTGGGTTTGATTCCCAGCACCCACATGACAGCTAATGATTGTTCATAACCCCAGTTCCAGGGGGATCTGATGCTTGCTCCTGACCTCTGCGGGCATTGAACAACATGGGTGCACTTACATATATGCAGGGAATACACTCAGACCCATAAAAATAATAAAAATATATTTAAAAATGGGATAGTGATGTGTGATAGGGAGCACAAAAAGGAGAGTATCAAAAATGGCCAGTTATGAGAGTTCAGTTAAGCTGAGGACAAGAAAAGCTAGTCAGAGAAATGAAAATGGGCAGTTAGTTGCCTTTTCATGAGCAGTGGTGTGATAGGGAGACTGAACTAGATCAGTGTCATTTATCAGCATTGTTGACTTTTCTGACTTTGTGGTATCTTGTGATTGTGGTATCTTAGATTGTGGTATCTTGCAGCCAAGTCTAATTAGATGTAAAAGCAGAGAAGAAATAACTACTCTTCTAAACTTCAGTCTGAGTGAAGATATACTTAAAGCTATTAGGGATCAATACAACGAATTCAAGGACCTTTAACATGAAGTCAGCATAGTAGAAAGCAGAGCAGAAGATAAATAGAAGCTGAGACTTGATGACAAGTTCTGAACCCTTTAACCAAGACCCACATTCTGCTCTCTGCCTGTGGCTTTTCAGGTGTTCAGGCTAATAAATTTCTTGCTTCAATAAGCCATTTTAAGTTGGGTATCTTTGTTGTTGTTTTGTTTGTTTTGAGACAGGGTCTCCCTATAGCCTCAGCTGGCCTGGAACTTCCTATGTAGACCAGGCTGGCCTTGATCTCAGAGCTCCACCTGCCTCTGCTTCCCAAGTGCTCGGATTAAAGGTGTGTGGTACCATACCCAGCTTTTTTTTGTGAGGGGACACACGTATCTATCTCATACACTAATCTTGGTAGGGTCAGTAAACTGAGCTCATATGAGCAAAAAAATTGTTACTATAGAAACCATGATCATAACAATGAATTTCTTAAAATGTATCCAACTGTAAAGATGATGTAAAGACTGATAATGCCAAAGTGCAAAGAACATCCATGTAAACCAGAAAACTTCCATGCTGCTGATTGAAATATTTGATTCAGGGCTGGAGAGGTAGCCTAGCGGTTAAGAGCGCCGACCGCTCTTGCAGAGGACCAGGGGTTCGACCCGCAGCACCCACATGGCGGCCGAGAACTGTCTGAAACTCCAGTTCCAGGAGAACTCCAGTTCCAGGGGACTCAGACACCCTCTTCTGACCTCCGCGGCATTGCACGACACGGGTGCACAGACTTGCATGCAGACAGTACATTCATACACATACAGAAATAAAAAAAATAAAAAATATTTGATTCAAAATAATATTTGTATCTGAGAATTCTAAGAAAGAAATGTTTCTACCTTTTTTCAATAAAAATAATACTGGGGTGCTGAAACAATGACTCAGGAGCAAAAGGAAAGCTTGAATTCATTAGCCAAGCAGTAAGAGTTCAGTGAATTGTATAAAACAGTCTTGTCTCACTTCCTAGGTTTATGGAAGCATATTTTTAAACACGTACAGGTAAACTATACAAAATTTTGTTGTTTTATTCCCTAAAGAGTGGCGGCTGTGGATTACAAAGAAGATAGTAAAAAAAAAAAAAGTCTGAAAGTTAGGACATTTTTCAAAACAGGAAAGATCTAAAAATTAAATGCCAAATGGATTCATGACAAATAAAATGGCCTATAGAAGTAGTTCTCAAAATTATTATAACTTTGTGAGCTTTATTCAAATCAAAATTTTCAAGTAATTCTAACATGTCATTTAGACAAATGTTTTGTTTTTAGATAGCTTCCCCATAGTTCCTAGCTGGCCCGGATCTTGATATGTAGACAAGGCTGGCCTCAATCTCACAGAGAAACGACTGTCTCTGCCTCCTAAGTGCTGGGACTAAATGTATGTAGCACCACCATGGCCTAGTCTTTTAATACCCATCTATTAGAAGTTCAAGCAGGAAAAGGACATCCTAAGAATTTTTCACACATATCCAAATTCTGCAGGATGTTTTGCCCCTGGTCCTTGCTCTTGCTGCTGCCCACTAGGTAAGCAGATTGGCACCACCATGCATTTCTGCCATGATGCATTACTACCACAGAGCCCACAGAAATGGGCCAAGTGGCCATAGACTGAAGTCTCTGAAACTATACATTTTTCAAAAATGAGTCTTTCTTCCTTTAGTTGCTCTTCTTAGTGATTTTGGTTCCAGAAAAGAGAGAGGAAGGCAAATAATGCTATTATGGTGTATCTGGTATTCATTATATCAGTCTTTAAGTAGGTTTGCAGAGCTTTAGAGATAAAACTTTAACAAGTATTTTTATTGATTCTTTGAGAGTTTCATACAATGTGCTTTGATCATATTCAGACCTCCTCCCCGTCTCTTCTGAGGTCTACCTCCTTTCCTCTATTTTTTTTTTTTTTTTTTTTTTTTTAAAGGCGTGTGCACTAGACGCCTCAGCATTTATTTATTTCTGTATGTGTATCAAATGTACTGACTGCATGCAGAGTTTGTGCATCGTGTCGTGCAATGCCGCGGAGGTCAGAAGAGGGTGTCGGATTCCCTGGTTCTCCTGGAATTGGAGTTTCAGACGGTTCTCGGCCGCCATGTGGGTGCTGGGGATCGAACCCGGGTCCTCTGTAAGAGCGGTCGGCGCTCTTAACCGCTAGGCCATCTCTCCAGCCCCCTTTTCTCTATTTTTTAAAAGCCTATCGAGTCCAATTTATGTTTTCAAAAATACTTTTGGGTATGGGTTCCTCCCCTGAAGCAAGGTCAACCTACTTGAGGTCACACCCTTAAAGAAAACTGACTCTCCCTCTCCCCACAGCTAGAGCTCAGACATTGTGCCCATCTCCCCACTCCATGCTGGAATTTTTTCCTGGCTTGGGTTTGCACAGATCTTGGGCACACTGTCACAACTGTTATGGGTTCATGTGTGTGGCCTCTCTGTTGTGTTAAGAAAGCACTGTTTGGTTGTATTTATCCATCATCGCTGGCTCTTAGAATCTTCCTGTCTCTTCTTCCACGGTGACCTCTTAGCTTTGGGAGGATATAGGTATCCGATTCAGGGCTGAGCACTCTGTAGTCTCTTATTCTCTGCAGTGACCAGTTGTGAGTCTCTGAGGTAATCGCCATTCACTGCAAAGAGAAGCTTCTCTTGGGAGAGTTGAGAGATGCACTAATATATGGGCATAACAAGAAGTCACTAGGACTTGTCTATGTCTATTTAGCAGAATAACAATAGTAAGTTATCCCCTATGGTCGTAATCTATCTAGCCAAAGGTTCTTGGCACTAATAGCAGTGACAAGGTATGGTTTCCATCTTCTGGAACAGCTCTTAAACCCAATCAGACAGCATTTGGTTACTCCCACCAATGTTGTCATTGGTGCCACTGTTACCAGTAGATGTATATTCCCAGGCCAGTCATTAATGTAGCTTGAAGGGAACACAGCTGGGTTAAGATGGATTATTATTATTATTATTATTATTATTATTTTTCTCTTCGTAATATGCATAACACCTTCAAGCACTATGAAAGCTAGCCAGTGGGGATGAAGCTCCTAGGTTAATTTTTTCTCCCGTGTTTTATGATTCAAATATGTAGTGTCTTCAGCAATGGGGTCTTACCATCAAGTTCTGGAGAGTAACCAAGAGCAATGGAATAGCCAATATTGCTTGAGGGCCTATGGGAGCCACACCAGCCAACAACTACAAAAGAGGGAGCCCATTCCTGACACTGGGCTATTTATTCTCTTTCCTGTGGTGTCTGGTAGGGGCATTGTCTCCCCATTATAGTATAACTCTGTTTAAGCTCTTTTTTACACACACACACACACACTGTGTGTGTGTGTCTGTCTGTCTGTCTGTCTGTTTTAGGAAACTTGTCCAGTAGAAGGTTTCCACATGACTTTTCAAAAGGCCTTTAGTATTAGTTAGCTTTCTCTATACTTCCTTTTCTACCCTGCTCCATTTAATCTTTCTACACCATTATTTCTCTTTCCGTCTTTATGTCACTATATTCTATCTCTCCTCCTATCATGGACCCTTACTAGTTTCCTGACCTCTCTGGGTTTTCTAAATGAAACAATCTAAATAGTCAAAACTAGCATCCACATAAGACAGAACACGTGATGTTTGTCATTCTGGATCTTGGTCTGGGATACCTCACTCAGGATGATTGTTCTTAGTTGTATCCATTTACCTGTGAATTTCATAATTTAATTTTTCTTAACAGGTGAGTAATATTTATTTTCATTCTCCATTCATCAAGTGATGGGCATCTAGGTTGTTTCCATTTCCTGGCTATTGTGAATAGAATAGCAATGAATCTGGATGAACAGGTATCTCTATACTAGGATACAGCCTTTTGGGTATATGTCCAAGAGTAGCATTAGTTGGATCATGTGGTAGATCTATTTCTGACTTTTTGAGGAGCCTCCACACTGAGTTCTATAGTGGTTGCACCAGTTTTCACTCCCAGTATCAGTGACTAAGTGCTCTTTCCCCACGTCCTTGCCAGCATTTGTCATCATTTTTCTCTCATTCTGTAGACTGTATTTTCTTTTAAATGATGCTGTTCTTAGTTGTACAGATGTTTTTAATATTATGTGATCCCATGATTCTGGAAAACAAGTAAAGTTAATACAACAACTCTCATGTTCATTATACCAGTCTTTTAACTTCTATGTAGGCTTGTAGAATTTGGGAGGCTTTAGTAGGGAGAAACTTTTTTCTTTTGACACAAGGACTCACTATGTAGTACTGGCTGGGTTGAAGCTCACTACGTAGACCAGGCTGGCCTCAAACTCACAGAGATCCAACTGCTCCTTCTTTCCAAGTGCTAAGATTAAAGATGTGTTCGACCAAGTCTGGCCCAAGGTGAAAAGTTTTAATGAACTTTTTTAAAATTTAAAGCATAAATTTACATACAATAAAGTGAGTTTGAAATTTTTCAGAATAAAAAAGTCAGAAATAAAGGAAATCTTGTTATAAAAGAAGAAAGGAAAACCACAGCTGATTTCTAATGCTTTATCAATCAATATATATGCTGTCATTTTTAATAAATGTAGCTAAGTTTAGATGTGTTTTTAATTTTTTAAGTACTAGGGACTGAATCCAGGACTTCAGACATACCAGGCAAGTACTCAGCTACTGAGATGTAGTCCCATCTTTTAAAAAAGACTTCTTATTTATTTAATTAATTTGTTTATTATTGTGGGTGCATATTGTGGGGGAGAACAGGGGTGTCACCATGTACTTTTAGAGATCAGAAGACAACTTTCAGGAGTCCTCTCTTTCTACAGTGAGTTCCGTAGATCAGACTCAGGTTCATACTGAACCATCTCACTGATCCATTTATCCCTAGCTTCTAACATGGACTTAAAAATAAAAATTTTTTTTTAGGGGCTGGAGAGATGGCCTAGCGGTTAAGAGCACTGACTGCTCTTGCAGAGGACCTGGGTTCAATCCCCAGCACCCACATGGCGGCTGAAAACCGTCTTTAACTCCAGTTCCAGGGGAATCCGAGCCCTCTTCTGACCTCTGAGGCATTGCATGACACAGGTGCACAAACCTACATGCAGACAGTACATTCATACACATAAAAAAAAAAAAAAAGAAAAAAAAGGAGAAAAAAATATTTTTGAGATGGGATATCACCGTATCACCCTGGCTGGCCTGGAATTCATGAGATCAGGCTGGCCTCACATTTGTGTCTACCTCTGCCTCTGCCTCCCAAGTGCTGGGATTTAAGATGTGTATCACTCCACCTAACTTTTTGGGCTTTTTTTCTTTTTTATTTTACTTTAAGTCTGCGTAGTTTGTAGAATCTGTGTAAATGTGTCAGGGTCATGTTAAGTACATAAATCATAGAAATAATACTTAAGTGAATAATTGAGATATAAATGTTAAATAAAATTATGCTAAAACAAAAATACAAAACCAAAAACTCTTGCCTGAAAGGAAATATGTGTGTGTTTGTATGTCTGTGTAGAAAACAAAACCCTGAGATATTTATTGAGGTATTGCAAAACAAGCCCTTCCACCCTTCCCTAAGGGAGGCAGACAACTTTGTTTAGTAACTTTGGAACCATGTGTTTAAAGAATGAGAGAGGTCTGTCCTGACTTGCTGCCAAAGCACATCACAAGCTTAACATGTGCTTTCTGCCTGCTCTCAAAAACTAGTCTCCGTGAGCCAGCCAGCTACTGACATTTGGGTAGGTCTCAAAGTGGGTCACAACTCCATTTCCCAGAAGTGTTCCAGAAACTTATCTGTTGTTTCCTCTGTCTCTCAGATTGTCAGTTCTGCTTTATAAAATTACTTAATCTTAACCTTAGGTCATGATTTTAAAATTTATAAGTATGAAAATAAATTTAACATTTATAAGCATTAAAATGTTCCTTCTTTACTAACCTATTCACCTTCCTGACAAATATCTTACTGTGAACCTCTCATGTTCCATATTTGTAAACATCTACTCTAAGAAAGTTCAGGTCATAACAGTAACAGCTAACATGTGTTAAATGCCCAGAATATCTTGAGCATCGCATTTTTAAAAATCTCTTTTAGCTCTCATGGGCATTTATGCAAAGAAAATGTCTTGTAAAACATCTTCCTGACCTTTCCTTTCCTGTATCCCAGTCTCCTATAGCCACCAGAGCATCTGGAAATAATGGATGCTTTTGAGGAAGAGATGATTTTTCCACAGGAGAAGGTAGGTATAGGACATATGGGTCCTACAGTTTGGGAAAGCTGGCTCCCATCTGAGAGGAAATGAGGTGTGGTATCTGAGAGAACAGCCTCTTTCTTGTGCTTGGAGAGCCTAACAATGAAGCTTCTCCTACTTTCAACAAAGGGGACTTGATTTTCCAGCTTGTCCAATTTGGGGGTAAACTAGTAGTTCTTGAAATATTGTCCCAGACCAGAAGCAATAACATCACCTGGGAACTTGTTAGAACTTGTTAGAAATGTCACTTTCAAGCTTTAGCTGCATGCCTATGAATCAGAACTCTGAAAGTGGGGTCTTAGCGTGCTGTGTTTTAATGAGACCGTCAAAATGTGACAAAGAGAGCCACTGGGCTAGGGAAGCAGACAATTTAGTGCCCTCTACTTGGCTGATTTATCACTGTTAGAGAAACAAGCCACCTAGCCTGTCAAGATGCTATGACCCTCATAGCCATTAGTAAAGCACAGAAAATTATAATACATGTGATGGATTTGAGGAGAGACTTACCAACTGACCAAGCAGGGAATGGTAGAAAAACAAAGACATAGTAACTTTAGTCACAGTAATAACCCCAATAGTTCTAATCAAACTTGAGATGTAAAGAAGTTATATCACTTATTATAAATCACACCATCAATAAGTAACAGAATCAGCACCTGAAACCAGGGCAGTCTGATTCCAAGCCCTCTGTCTTGCACCCCATATTCTAAGTTAATCCATACCTCTAAGGTTTCTGCGGAATATTGTTTTTCCTTTGAAGTTTGTTTAAATGGTGATATGACACTGCAGAAACACATCAGTGAAGTGCATATGTCTGTGAGTACATGTCCATGTGTATATATCTACCAAGAGAAAGGGAAAGATTAGTAAAGTGCTTATGTCTGTGAGCACATGTTCATGTGTATATATCTGTTTAGAGAAAGGGAAAGATTAGTTTGTATTTATTTATGTTTCACTTCACAGTTATCACTCATTATCACCATCTCCAAGTGCAAAAAAAGAGAAAAGAAATAAAACATTATAGCACATTACACCGGAAAGTGTCTCTTCTCCATGAAGGTCACATGATTATAAACTTGACTTCAGTGATAATTATTTCCTTGTTTGTCTTTATTTAGATAATTATTCTGAAACAACATAGTTGGTTTTTTTGGTTTTGAGGGTTTTTTTTTTTTTTTCGGTCTTTTTGAGACAGGGTCTCCCTTTAGTTCCAGCTGGTCTGGAGCTCACTCTGTAGACCAGGCTGGCCTTGAACTCATAGAGATCCACCTGCCTCTGCCTCCTGAGTGCTGGGATTAAAGGTGTGCACCACCACTCCCTGCATACTTTGAGTTTTATATAGAAGAAATCATACTATGTATATTCTTTTGTGTCCTGTATTATGCTTGTAGCATTCATTCATTCTATATGTAGCTATCAGTCATTTTCATTGCTATATAGTATGTCATTGAGTTAAATCGTAAACATTTTATATATCTTGGAATGATTTTTTCCTTCTGTTACTCACCTAGCTCAGGAATTTGTTAAATGATTTATTGCCTAAATTATCTTGGTGGCCCCTGGCTGCTCCCTGGATACTCTGGCTCTCCCAGATTTCTGCCAGAGGAATCCTTCTAAAAGTTCAACATTGATCATTTCCCTCCCATTAAAGTAAGCCGTGGAAGAGAAGAAAGGCACAGGGGCTACCACATTATTCAGTGAACTGAGGGACTGTTTTTGAGGCTATTATGCTCTGGTGAACAGTCACTTTGGATTTTAACTAAACACAGTGGGTTTACCACTTGGTGAGCAGAGGGCCAATAAGCACGGTAGGATAGAAAAAAAAGTGAAGAGAGATTTATTGCTTGCTGTACAAGTAAGGGGAGGACTAGGGACAACTCCCGAGCAACGTCTCTTTCCAAACAAAGACAGCAAAGGGCTCTCATTAGAGAAAGCCATATATCTTCATTTTTGAAAGACAGACTGCTCATCACATCACATGGAGAGGTGGGCACATTCCTGAGCATGTTTACTTTGACATATGCCTCACACATCACATGTTCAAAATTGGCAAGTGAAAGCATCTCCATATTATACTGAGCAAAGGTTACTCTTGGGTGTGAACAACTTGCAGTCCACAGGGTCGCATACCACAAAATTGCTCAGTCACACTGACTTACTCTTCTGGATGGTATAGAGTGAACTTTGCTCATTATAAACTCTTATATTGCTTAATCCCACACTTGGGGATTTGCCATTTTTAAATATAAGATATATGAAGAAGCATGATGTCAAAGTGAGCATGCCTAAGGATGCACCCACCCCACATTTGATGATCAGTCTTTCCAAAATGAGCATAAAGCCCCCCTGCCTCCTTTGATGGAGACATTGATTTAGCAGTTATTCCCAGTGCTCTCTCTCTCTCTCTCTCTCTCTCTCTCTCTCTCTCTTTCTCTTTGGTCTTTCTTTGAGACAGGGTCTCCCTGTAGTCCTAGCTGGCCTTGAACTCGCTCTGTAGACCAGGCTGACCTTGAACTCACAGAGATCCGCCTGCCTCTGCCTCCTGAGTGCTGGGATTAAAGGTGTGCACCACCACACCTGGCCCCCAGTGCTCTCTTTACTCATTTCTTCTAGCTTCTGATGGTCCATTATTCCTTATCTGTGACAATGCAATTCCAGCTTCTGCCTGAGTCTTAGATGGCCTACTTTCTGAATTTTTGTCACTGGACAGTGTCCTCGGACTTAGTGTCTACCTTAATCAATAATATGATCTCATGATCCTTAACTGTATCTACAAAAACCTTTTTTTCCAAATAAGGTCACATTCATAGGTTCCGAATGGACACATCTTTTAGGGGGACGCTATTCAATGTACTGTAGAATCACAGTTTATCAAGGCACCTGATGATAGACATCTGAACTATTTGGGGAGCTACCGTGAATGGATTCAGTAAATATACTTTTTTGCCTCACAGTCTTTGAATGCCCTAGTTCTAATTATTTTAATATAAAATATTGCTAATTTTTTTTTATTTTGGAAGGAATTCCAAAAGTTTGTCAATCTACACACAAATGTGTAAAATATTCTGCATAAGTGAAAAGATCATAATAATAAGAGAAAAGATATGAAATTTTTCTTTCTCTTTTTTTTGGTCTTTTTGAGACAGGGTCTCCCTGTAGCCTCAGCTGTCCTGGAACTCACTCTGCAGACCAAGCTGGACTTGAACTCACAAACATCTGCCTGCCTCTGCCTCCCGAGTGCTAGGACTAAAGGCATGCGCCACCATGCCCGGCTTATTTTTGAAGAAATTAAGTATCTGTATTTTGTTCCACAACACACTATTACATGAGATGAGGATGCACCTCAGGGCTAAGGACACTTACCAAGCCTAAAATGCCTGTGTTCAGCCTCTGGCACCAAACCAGACAGCCTGTTCTGTCATTTGTTTTGTTCTGAGACTTTCTGAGTACTTGCAGCCATTATTTATGCTAAATTTTATATATTTTTCTCAGATAGGAATGAATCATACCATTCCAATGGCATGGAACTTAGAGGAGCTTCTCAATAAAGAAACAAAGCCATCCCCTGGGGTTCACTACTACCAGTCTTTCCTGATGGATTCAACTTTGACAGAGCTGTTCAAATATAGATTAGAAGCCTTCTGCCTATATTTATCTGTATGTGCCTGAATGCTATTCTACAGCTCTATAATAAAAGCTTCTTAAAAGGATAGGGACTCTCTTAACTCCAGGAAATTTGATTATACTCTTAACCTTAATAAACATTTTCTTACTAAATAGTACCTGTGAAGAAAAAATAAGGAAGAGAATTCAAACAGTTCCAGTTAATGAAATATTTTAGAAATAGTTTTAAGGGGCTGGAGAGATAGCCTAGCGGTTAAGAGCACTGAATGCTCTTGCAGAGGACCTGGGTTCGACCCACATGGCAGCTGAGAACCATCTGTAACTCCAATTCCAGGAGAACTCCAGTTCCAGGGGAATCCAAGACCCTCTTCTGACCTCCGTGGCATTGCACGACACGGGTGCACAAACCTACATGCACACAGTACACTCATATACATATAAAATAAAAAAAAATTAGGGCTGGAGAGATAGCCTAGCGGTTAAGAGCACTGAATGCTCTTGCAGAGGACCTGGGTTCGACCCACATGGCAGCTGAGAACCATCTGTAACTCCAATTCCAGGAGAACTCCAGTTCCAGGGGAATCCAAGACCCTCTTCTGACCTCCGTGGCATTGCACGACACGGGTGCACAAACCTACATGCACACAGTACACTCATATACATATAAAATAAAAAAAAATTTTTTAAAGAAATAGTTTTAAGAAAGGATTCCTTTTATCTATTGAAAATTGTTAGGATTATTATTTATTACACTGTTGGTTTCTTATTAAAATTTTCTCCTTTGATTCAAATATTTAGGACTTGATGACTGGGCATGTTATCTGTTTATGAAGTACAGCACTACTTAGGCCATGCACTCTTGGCAGGAGTAACAGAGATATGGTTCTCATACTTTTCAAACCGCTTTACAAATAGCGTACTGTGACTGGTGTCAAAGTTTCTGTTTTCTAAACAAGCACAGAATTGTGTAATCACTTTGCTGTTACTCTGGTCTTTTTCAAAGTCCATGAATCAAAAATCCTGCTTAAAAAAAACAAACAAAAAAAACAGCTACCACTTCATTGTTGGAATACAATTACTTTGGAACTTGTGGCTGAATACATTTGGAAATTTTACTGATCTTAATTTATATTTTAATGTATCTATTCATTTAATTTGCATTTTAATAAGCCTGTCTCTGAAATCAGAGTTGACAAACATGCTCTTTTGAAACCCCAGTTTCTTCATTTTTGGCACAATTCTCCACAGGATGACGTTTAACAGAAGAGGTGGCGAAGACTTTGTCAACATAATCACCAACGAGGCAATAACATGTGATACGCATCAAGATGCAGATATTTTTTAAATGAAGTTTAAGATCAAACATGATTTTCCAAGTAAATTTTAACCCAAAACTAAAAGGTCTTTAAAAAATATTTTTATTGCTTCTTTGAGGATTTCATACAATGTATTTTGATTCTGTTCAGATCCCTGCCCCCATCTCCGCTTCCACCTCACCACACTTCTCCACTCCATGTCCTGTATTATTATTTTTCTTTTTTAAAAGCCCATGCAGTCCAATTTGTGTTCCCCTAATGCTCTTGGGTATGGATCCATCCTGTGGAGCATGGCCAGGACACACGTTATCTTTCTCAAGTCACCCATTAGGTAGATTTCCTCTTGGAGAAAGGTGTTACCAAGATCATCCTTAGCTGTAAAGGAAGCTGGGAAAATGAGCATCTACCTTGACTTCTGAAAAAGAAAAAAAAAAAGCGGGGGAGGCTGTGGGGTCAGCAATTACACAATGCACATGTGAGGCGTCCAGTGATCTTAGAGCTAAACTTCATGTATATGGCCACTCTTGCTTTTGCTATTCAAGTTATATTTTCTTTTCCTTATTTGTTCAGAATTGGAAGTTCTTAGCTGTACTGCTTACATTTAGTAAGTATCTGATAGAGAATACGTTAGTATTTACTCTAACCAGGAAGAAAATTAGATATGGTTTTATGCATGGCATTTATCCATTCAATGAAGAAGTATTTAATGAGTGCCTACTATGTCCGAGACACTGTTTTTGGTTTTTGAGATGTACCTGCCTACATTTTACCAGATCACTGTTCACATTTTAAAACTTAGTAGGAGGCTGGAGAGATGGCCTAGCGGTTAAGAACGCCGACCGCTCTTACAGAGGACCCAGGTTCGATCCCCAGCACCCACATGGCGGCCGAGAACCGTCTGAAACTCCAATTCCAGGAGAACTCCAGTTCCAGGGGAATCCGACACCCTCTTCTGACCTCCGCGGCATTGCACAACACGGGTGCACAGACCTACATGCAAACAGTACATTCATACACATACAGAAATTAAAAAAAAAAACAACTTAGTAGGATTTAGCTGGGCATGGTGGCTGACACCTATAATCCCAGCACCTTGGAAGGCAGATGTAGGCAGGTCTCTGTGAGTTCAAGGCCAGCTTGGTCTACAGGGCAAGCTCCAGGCCAGCTGGGACTAAAGGGAGACCCTGTCTCAAAAAGACCCCCCCCAAAAAAAAAAGACTTAGTAGGATTTTTCATGTTAGTATGAAAGAGAAATGCATTTTATTTAAAGGGAACTGTGTGAACAAAAACGTGGAAATGTGAATATGTATCAGGTAGCTCCATGCACATAGAACACACACACACACACCACACACACACACACACACACACACACACAATGACTTGATGACTGAAAGTATAGGTGACTGTCAGGTTGTAAGGTATTTTGACCAGGGAAATGTGAATTTTGCCAAATCCACTCACATCTTTCAAGTCAGTACTAAAGTTTTCTAGATAGCTCCACTTAAAGGACCTATAGATACTTGGAACTTACTGTATCTCAAAAGGATTTAATCTATTTCTCCTGAAACCTGTGTTTCCTAACTTGTTAAATGGCAGTGTGGTTTCCTTTAGCTTATGCCCTTGCTAGTAATCTCACACATTCTAAACAGTCTCTCCAGTTGTCTTTATTGGTGTGGCTGCTGTTTGATTGTTTACTTGTTTAAGTCAGGGTCTTGTTATGTGCCCTGGCTGTCCTGTAGGTCACTATGTAGACTAGGTTGGCCTTTAATTTGCAGCAATCCTCCTGCCTCTGCCTCCCTAGTACTGGGGTTACAGGCGTGTGCAGCACCTCAAGCTGCTTTGAATGTGATTTTTTTCCCCTAAAATTTATGTAACTTAACAGTCAGATGTGAATGCAAATTAAGAAATACCTGTAAACATAGGGGATGAGGAACTGTGAAGGGAGCTGTTATATTTGTGTTGATGTGCTACTGCTGTATAAGAAATTAGCACAAAGTTAGAAGCTTTTAAAATTTCAATTTCTATCATCAAGAATCCATGTACAATGTAACTGGGTTCTCTACTTAGCATCTCGCAGAACTAAACATAAGTGTTGATGGGACTATGATCTTGATTTATGCTTTCCATAATGGTTGTACAAGTTTATATTCCCATCAGCAGTGGATGAGTGTTCCCCTTTCCCCACAACCTCTCCAGCATTTGGTATCTTTTGTTTTCTTGATCTTAGCCAGTCTTATTGGAGTGAGATGATATCTGAGAGTGGTTTTAATTTGCATTTCCTTAATTGTTAATGATGTAGAACACTTTTTAAGATGTTTCTTAGCCATCTTTAATTCCTCACTGGTGAAGTTGCTGTTCAGCTCTTTACTCCATCTTTTGGAGTCATTTATTTTCTTCTTTGTTTTTTGAGTAGTCTATATATTCTGGATGTTAATGCTCTGTCAGATGTATTACTGGTGAAGATTTCCTCCCACTCTGTGGGTTTTCTCTTCACTTCCTTAATTATTTCTTTTGCTGTATGGAAGCTTTTGAGTTTGATGAGGTCCCATTTGTCAACTGTTGACCTTATTTCTTACACAGCTGCTGTCTAATTTAGAAAGTCTTTTCTTTTTTTTTTTTTTGGTCTTTTCGAGACAGGGTCTCCCTGTAGCCCCAGCTGTCCTGGAACTTACTCTGTAGACCAGGCTACACCAACTTTTTCTTCTATCGCCTTCAGGGTTTCAGGTTTCATGTTGAGATCTTTGATCCACTTAGGGTTGATTTTTGTACAGGGTGAGAGGTTTGATTTTGTTCTTCTACAAATGGTGATCCAGTTTTGCCAGCACCATTTGATGAAGATGCTATCCTTCCTCCACTGAGCTTTTTTGGCCCCTTTGTCAAATATGAGGTGGCTGAAATTGTATGAGGTCAAGTCTGGATCTTCTATTTTGTTCCATTGGTTAATGGGTCTGTTTTTGTTCCAGTACCAGGCTGTCTTTATGAATATAGGCTTGAAGTCTGGTAAAGCAATCCCCCCTATATGGTACTTTTCACTCAGAGTTGCTTTAGCTATTCGGGGTCTTCTGTTTTTCCATTCTTACAGTGTTTTAAGTTTACTAGTTTCTATTAATATATTTCTGAGAGAGTAGTAAAAGTCCTTTATATATTATTCAGAATAGACTAGAGGTCTGTATTAATAATTCATGGCATTAAACTGCTCTCAATTTATTTTGAAATGAAACAAGATTTTATTCACTAGAATTCCTGTGGCAGTGCCTCTCTCTCAGGAATGCTAGAAGGTCATGTACTTCTTTTTCTATTTCAACATAGAACTTCCCCAGAGCACTTTGGCCTCGTTGGTCACCAATCCACAGACCATAATTGGGTGGAGCTTATCTAGGAAAATTACTGCAAACAAGTAAGCGTTCAGGTCTGGACCAAACTGGTTCTATTTCAAGCTCTGTTCCAGGGACTGATTTGGGGGTGGGGTAAGGGACGAGGAAAGGCAGAATGTGCCTGAAAGTATTGGCAGTTTCAATTGGTCCTCAGCCCAACCCTATGTCACAAGCAGCTTTATCAAGAGTAAAATGATATTTTAACCTCTAATTCCTGCCTCCAGCTGGAGACTTCCAGTTCTGAAAAGCACTGATATTAAGTGGGATTAGCTGGATGCACTTGTGAGGAGATCAGTTCCTCACAGAGACCAATACACTTGTCAAAAGTGTCTGTGCTTCTTGATGTCAGTTGTCTTCTACACTTTACTTTCTGTAAGAGAGAATAAAGGCACACGGGTAATTTTTCTTTTGCACTGGCTTCTGCCTACCATTTGCTCTCATCCTTGGCATGGCCTCTTTATATGAGAAAACAAAACCATCTGGAAATAGTCCTGAAGAGAGGGGTTCAGAGGAAGAGAACTATTTCATCATGGCTTTCAAGAATGTTCCTAATTCATTCTGGCTCCTCACCATCATTATTTTGCAAAGGCGAGGTCCAGCCACCTTATAGCAAGAAGGAAAATAAAGGGTAAGTAGAGTTAGGATAGGAGAAGCTAGCTAGCTCTCCAGGACATTTCTGTGCTTCAGAAACCTGGAATATGAACTAAAAAATATGTTTTTCCTTAATGGGCTTGGAAAAGAAAGTGATAGTACTGTTACATGTCTGAAGAGAAGAATTAAGCCAGGTAAAATTTCACAGTCATAAATCCCAGGAGAGGGATTATCTAGAATAAGTATTTTCCGAATAAAAACTCTCCACAAAGGAAGCTAATTCATGTCATCTTTTCACTCTTTCACATGTAGTTCTCTAGTGATAGAAAAGATAAGGAAATAGAAAATTGGGTGAGCAATGTAAAATATGGAGGCATGGTGATTGTCAACTGCATTCTAAAACTATGTGTACAGATCTTCAATAATTTAAATTCCCAAAAGCATATCTGAAATGCTTCACGTGTAGTTGAACCATGAATTTCATATATAGAAGAATATGTTTGAGAATTTCTCAAGTCCAAACTCAACCTCCTCAGTAATATTTCCTAGTAGTTTACAATAATATAGCATCTTTTAAAAATTTTGGTAATATTTTAATAGTAATTTCTATATTAAGAGCAAAGGTACTCTTAAACACAAAAGAAAAATGAAAGGATTAGAGTTTAAGTAGATGGTTAAGTTCTGATGAACTGTGTAACTCAATACACAAAGTTACACAGAAAGCCAAAGTCATTAACATGCTAATCCTATACTTTTCAACAATATGGAACGAAGAGGTACTTTTAAAATTTATCTTGTGGGGCTGGAGAGATGGCCTAGCGGGTAAGAGTGCTGACGGCTCTTGCAGAGGACCCAGGTTCGATTCCCAGCACCCACATGGCGGCCGAGAACCGTCTGAAGCTCCAATTCCAGGAGAACTCCAGTTCCAGGGGAATCCGACACCCTCTTCTGACCTCTGCGGCATTGCACGACACGGGTGCACAGACCTGCATGCAGACAGTACATTCCTACACATACAGAAATAAATAAATTTAAAAAATTATCTTGTACAAAGTCTATGGAAAGAAATACCAAGTTATTTTGGTATGTGTGTTCTGATGGTTAGCCTGAATTGTTAGCTTGATACAACCTAGAACCACTTGGGAAGAGAGTCTCAATGAGGGTTGGCTTGTGGCATGTTTTGGTGGGATTTTCTTAGGGTAATTGATATGAGAAGACCCAGCCCAATGGGATGACACTGTTTCCCTGGCAGGGGGTCCTCACTATATAGGTGGAGACACTGAGCTAAGGAAGTGAGCAAGCAAGGGACCACGTATGCATCTCTTGTTGTCTGTTCCTGGCTGTGGATGTGACGTGACTACCTATTTGAACTTCTTGCCTTGACTTCCCCATTAGGGTTGACTATAACATGGAATTGCGGGCCACATAAACCCTTTCTCCCCTAAACTGCTTTTATGTCAGGGTACTTCTATCACAGCAACAGAAATGAAACTACAACACATGCCATATAGTTATTACTCATAAATAAAAATATTTGTAAATTTAGTATAAGCAATAATCTAACGACTAGGGCTGGAGATACAGTTCAGCAGTAGAGAGCTTACATAGCATATGTATAATCCTGATGATTTCTTACAGTTATACAGTATCCACTATATCTCACCTAATAATTTTGTTCATTGCTCCTAATTGAGCAAATGTGTATCAGAACATTTTCTGTTATTATTAGTCTACATAGCTTTAAAAAGAAGATATGTAAACTCAAGTTTCTGCCATTTAAAAGAGAAATAGAGGGCCAGAGAGATGGTTCAATGATTAAGAGTACTGGCTACTCTTGCAGAGGACCCAGTTTCAGTTCCTAGTACCCACATGGCAGCTAACAACCATTCATAATTCTAGTTCCAAGGAATATGATGCCATCTTCTGGCCTTTGTGGGCATTGCACAGCACGGGTGCACTTACATGGAGGCAAAACACATGCATAATATAAAGCTAAATTAAAAATACATAAATAAAAGAGAAACAGCTCTGAGCATGAAGCTATATGCTTATAATCCCAACACTTAGGAGACTGAGATAGAAAGAGGATCTCAAGTTCAAGGTAACCTTGGGTTACACAGGGAGATCCTGTCAGGAAAAAAGAAGACTAAATAAAAGAGAAGCATCAAGAATTTTGTGAAATTTTCCTTCATGTATTTTTAAGAGCCTAGTTTGTTTGTTTTTTTTTTTTCCCAGTATTAGGGAATGAATCCAGGGCCCTGGGCATGCTGGGTAAGTGTTCCATGTGCATTTGTAAAAAAAATTGTTGTGTGGGGGCTGGAGAGATGGCTCAGTGGTTAAGAACACCAACTGCTCTTCCAGAGGACCCAGGTTCGATTCCCAGCACCCACATGGCAGATAAAAATTGTCTTCAAGGCCAGCCTGGTCTACAGAGACAAGTGAGTTCCAGGACAGCTGGGGCTATAGGGAGACCCTGTCTCAAAAATTGTGTGGAATGCGAGACATTATTCTAAGCATGGAACATTCTACCAAAACAACACCAACTGAAACACAAGTTTCATACTTGTGTCTTGTCAGGAAACAGATACTTTTCACATGCTAACAAAACCAAGAAAACTCAAGATTTCTACTTTGTAATTAGCTCCTTTATTAAATTTATTAATAAATAAATCAAATGTCTTGGTTTTATAAGATTAAATCAGAAACTCTTTTTTTGCCTTGTATATTTGAAATTCACAAGTTGTATTTAGGGTTGTGTGCTGTCAGGGTTGACATATTTACCAAGAGTTAGAATGTTAGGGTAAAAATGTTTGAAATCTCACAGGACAGTTCCACTTAGAACTGTAGTGATAAATTATGATAATTAATGATAAACATCACTCATTTGAAAATAAATGTTCATGGGCAGGCACAACCTCCTATGATCACAGTTTTGAAGGCTCTGTGTTTGCCTCATATGTAGCTTTTGAAAGTTTGGGCCTTTGAAAATGTCAAGAGGTATAGAAATTCTGGAAAAACATTGAGGTTTTTTTGTTGTTCACTTTTGTTTTCTTTTTATAGGATCTTTCTATGTAGCCCATGGTGGCCTTGAACTCACGGAGTTTCTTCCTCAACCTCCCCAGTGCTGGGATTGAAGACATGCTCTACAAGGCACGTGTGTGTGTGTGTGTGTGTGTGTGTGTGTGTGTG
>VZQC01003261.1:1633488-1665971 GCA_009823505.1 Rhizomys pruinosus | reverse complement strand
GGCCCCCTGAGCTTTTGTACAAAGCAGTTGGGCATAATGCATTTTGGAAACAACAACAACAACAGAAAATACTGCATCAAAGAACTGACTGAAACAGTGAACTTCTGCTCAAAACAGTCAACTTCCCCATGGAAAATATTGAGAAAGACTAAGAGATGGAAAGCATGTTTAGCAGAATGCACGAGCTCTGGTGGGGTGGGGGAATGAGCGGGAACATGGGTCTAGATTTGTTAAAAATAAATAAATAAATTTATGTGAAAAAAAAATACTTTGTTATTTCTTTCTTAAAGAGGTAATGCTTACTGTCCCTTTTCATAAACTGGACCTTGTGCCTTGCTTCTTACAATAGAACATGATGTAAGTGAGAAGTGTGTGACTCCTAAGACCAGGCCATTGTCATAGTTAGCTCTAGTGTCAACTTGATACAAACCGACAAGTTATGTGGGAACTACAACTGAAGAATTGTTGGGATCATTTTCTTAATTGCTAATTGATGCAGGAAGTCCCAGCCTTCTATTGGCCATGCTATCTATAGGCAGGTGGGCCTGGAATATATAAGAAAGATAACTCTGCTTCAGTTCCTGCCTCCAGGTTCCTGACTTCCCTCAGTGATGAACTGTGACCTAGAAGTGTTACACAAAATAAACTCTTCCCCAAGTTGCTTTTGGTCACTTTTTCACAGCAACAGAAACCAAACCAGAACAGCCATAAAAGACATTATGGCTCTTCCTTACTTTTTCTCTGGAATCTTTTGCTCTTGGGAAGCTAGACTGCCATGGCATTAAGATATTCAAGCAGTCCTAAGGACGATGCCTGTATGCCAGTAAGGAAACAGTTTCCCACTGTGGAAGTGGATCCTTCAACTTCAGCCCAGCCTTCCTGTGACTACCACCCCAGCTGACAGCTTGACTGCAGAATTGTAAAGGATCCTGAGGTAGAACCATCTAGCTAAGCTGCCTGTCAATTCCTGACCCCAGAATTTGCTAGATAATAAACATTTTGTATTAAGTTGCTAAATTTTTGGCATAGTTTATTATGTAGCAATAGACAAAATATACTCTTCCTCCTTGAAGCGTTTAGCCTTACCTATCTCTCCAGCCCTATGTTTGTGTTTTTAAGATAGTGTAGCCCAGGCTTGTCTCCAACTACCAATCCTCCTACCTCAGCCTCTAGAGTGCTGATTTTATAGGTGTGCATCATCACACCTGGCCAGATAGAGAATCTTGGTTGGCCATGACCAGTCTAGGTTTTCTTCTTGGAAGAAATCAGTATCTCCTGACATGCATGAACTCATAAGAGGTGATGGAAAGTAGGGTTCTTTCAATACAAAGAGGAAGGATGGAAATGAAGTAGAAAAACAACAGTATCATATATGGATAGTCAATTTTTGAACTTCCTATACATATAATAAAAAAAAGTTCAGGGCTATACAGGCACATTCATTTTCTTCTCAGAGGGAAACAGCGCTAAGTCTTAGCTAGTAACTAGAATCTGCTCCAAGTTCAGGGGCCTTCTACTGAGAACATATGCTAAATGTAATGTTAAACAAGATAGCTAAAAACCTGTCATTTGAAAAGGGAATAAAGTAACAACCAGCAGATATCAATCCATAGATGACACAAGAGAGCTGTCTGCTGTGTTAGGGACGAGTTCCTTGACTACAAATTTGGTTCCTTTGATTCTGTCTTCTAGGATTTGTTCACCTTGGTTCTGTCCTCTGGAAACATCATCCTTGTTTATTGTCTTCTTTGTGACATTTGACATCATGTGGGGTAGAATAGCATTGCTCCTAGCGTGGGTTTTGAAGGTCTATGAGAATACTTTAGAAATTGAAGTATGGCAGGATTGATCTTTGTTCCTGATTGTTAGGCTTTGAGTTTGTTAGTCAATTCTCTCAAAGAAACTTAGTGAGATCCAGGCGTGGTGGCGCACACCTTTAATACCAACACTCGTCCAATTTCTTTTCCATTAGCTAATTTCACAAACAGGAAAGTAGAGCCCAAGAGGTCATCTACAGAGTCTTTGGGTGGAATAAAGCCAGTTCTATCAACAGGAATCTCTCTGAGATACTGAGATACTGGTTTCCCTTGATCTACATTTTGATGGCCTCTGTCTCAGTACAATTAGAAGCAGTAGACTTTTGAAGAGGCTCCATTGTAACTCTATCATTGGCAAAAAGATCCAGTTGTCTTAGTTCAGTATAGATTTTCACTGCAGCTTGTCTCCTCTTACTGGCTCCTGTGCACTTCTTGGTTTGAACCAAAGCACTTCTTTTAGGCTTTTAATGATGTTACTTTAATTATGTTTTAAGATATATAATTGTAGGTTTTGGGAAAAAAATTTTTTAAAAGCTCAAACTAACAGACCATTTATTCCAAAAGCATTACCCTTTCATTACCCTAATGCTTTTGAAATAATTTTGGGAAAATGTTTGTGTAACAAAGTCTGAAAGAAGAGGGTGTGCTTCTTGTGCTTCTTGGGCAGCACATGGTGGCTCTACTTTTGTTCTTGGTGTTAGTCTATGACGTCATTAATGAGGATTTTTGCGAGCATTTTCAACCTTTTGTTTTGTTTTGCCTTATTTTTGAGATGGAATCTCATTATATAGACCAGGCTGGCATTGAACCCAAGATCCTCTTTCCACAACCTCCCTATGCTAATAGTACAGGTATGGGCCACCATGCCTGGCTGAAATAATTTTCTTTTTTTGGACTTTTTGAGACAGGGTCTCCCTGTATCCCCAGCTGTCCTGGAATTTGTTCTGTAGACCAGGCTGGCCTTGAACTCACAAAGATCTGCCTGCCTCTGCCTCCCGAGTGCTAAGATTAAAGGCGTGTGCCACCACACCCCGCCTGAAATATTTTTTCTTTTTTTTTTTTTCTTTTTTAGTTTTTTCCCTTTTTTTGGTATTTTTGAGGTAGGGTCTCCCTTTTCATAGCAGCTGTCCTGGAGCTCGCTCTGTAGACCAGGCTGGCCTTGAACTCACAGCACCTCTACCTCCCAATGAAATACTTTTTCTAAAGCAAAACTCTGGTCTCATTGTACCTCTACTTAAGCCCATCACTAGCCACCCGCACTTCTTACATTTGATCAAAAGCTTCTGAGCCCAGCTACAGTTACTGTCTGCACTTACTGTCCTTCCATGCCTCATGCCTCACCCCTGCTTCTGAGCCCAGCTACAGTTACTGTCTCCACTTACTGTCCTTCCATGCCTCATGCCTCACCCCTGCTCTACCCATCCAGCCAGCCACACTGATGGACTACTTATGCTTCCATTGTGTTATTTTATGCTCTTCACTGTCAGCTCTTTCCTTGAGGATGTTCTTCCAGGGTCATCTCTTCCAGTTTAGATAGATTCACTTCCATTTAGATCTGTATGGCCTGGGGTTACATGTTCCATTCCACTATCCACCCTTAGCATGTTCACAGCATACTGTGTTGATGTTTATTTACTGATTCTTTTTTTTACCATTAGAAGACTATGTCATCTTTGCCTTTGTTCCTTCAGAGCTCATTATAGTACTTGGCAACAAACAGGCACTTAGTAAATTTTTTTTTTAGTGAATAAATTTAGTCTTTCTTACATTTGCTAGTAATTGCAATAGCAGTCTTGTATTATACCACTTCCTTACGCAGGCTCTATAATAGACTATTTATTTACCTTAACTCATCTAATTTTAACAGTCGTTATATGAGTACAAATCTGTAAAAATGTGGTGATTTCTACTCAAGATCAACCATCACAGATGGCTAGCAGAATCCAGAGTCAGAAGTGACCACAAACCCCAGGAATATTTCCCCTAAGCCCAACTCAGCTCTCCTGAGCTAAAACTACTGGAAGTCACCCCCACACAGCACCATGATAGGAAGGAGAAAAAGCTCTCCTGGCTGCACTTAAAATGATTCCTTTTGCAAATTTTGCACATTTGACTACATGAATACTTTTCAAAGGCCCTCCTAGGTCCACACAAGGGAACAATACTAAAGCTTAAACTTTATTAGCTTTACAGGAAAATTATTACCATCATAAAAGGCAAAATTCTCTCTACCTCAGACCCATCTTAACTTTTTCCAAGGATCAGGGATGCTTGAAATAATATTACAAGGAAATGGCTTCCATATTGTGACTCCTTCTTGGTATTAACCCTAATACAGGACAATGCAAGCTTCTGGACTCTGCATCTGTCTCAAAATTGGCGTTTCCTTCCCATTGACTACTCTCCCCTGCTGCACTTGCTCTTTATGCTTGGTTGGTTAGTGTTTTTGTTTTTGATTTTTTGGTCTTTGTCTTCATTTATCTGCTTATTGCTATATGAGGATCTGCACCTACTGTCTGAATGGCCAGAATTATAAACATTCTCTGTAGACAAATGTGTATGATATTAAAGTCTGGGAATACTAGGAGCAGAAGACAGTATGGCTTTAAAGTCAGAGAAAAAATGAGAGGGACCAAGGTAGTCAGAATTTGTGCCCAGGTAATCATAAATTTTCTCAAAACCATTTGTAGAATTGATAAAATAAAACTAAGAAGACAATATCGTTTTTCTTTTTTTTTAAATCCATTGTACAACTGACCAGTGGCAATTTATTTCTCTCAGTAAACATAAAAATATCCTTTAGCCAATCATATAATTAAATAAATGGATAAAGCGGTACTAGATCTGTGTTCAGCATAGGAAGCAAGGAAATCCTTAAATGAGCTTTAAGAGAAGCCAAAAAAATGTGCTCCAGGTTTTAGCTGCAGTTTTCACAGGGTTCCCACTACAGCTGTCTCTAAGTACTGAACCATATGTTTCTCCAAAGTATAAAAATATGAAGTTAAAAATAAAATTGTTTTGAGACAGGGTTTTACAATGTCACATAGGAAGACAGGGTCTTCTAATGCTGGCCTGGAACTCATTATGTAGCCCAGGCTGGTCTTGAATTCACAGAGAGCTCTCTCCTCTGCTTCTTGAGTCCTGTGAGTATACTACTGCACCTGCCTGGAGAGAAAAATTTTGCTAAGAAAAATTCTCCTGTTTACCATTTGCATGTTGACCAGATCCCTTACTAGAAAAATGCATCAGATAATGCCCTGAAATTCATATGCACATAATCCTCGTTTTTTTTAATATTTTATTATTTTTTTATTTTTAAGGGATTCTACAATATAATGACACAGTTGTTTGCAGATAACATTGATGTTACTCAGTATGTCATACAATTAGGTAATTGGTGCATTTTGCAAGTATTTATGTCCAAATTTTGAACAATCCAAGGTTCCCATAGTCCAGTTGGACAAGCTTGTATGCACATGCATGTTGATCAGTTAGGAGTCCAGACTATATTCCTGTAGTCTCACGATTCACCCCTATCTCTCTGCAGCCCTTACAATCTACCACGCTTCCTCTTCCGCAGTTTGTTCTCTGGGCTTTGGGAAAGGGGCACAAGTGGGTGAGAAGAAAACAGTCTAATTTCTTTGGAGTTATCATTTTGGACTCTAGTCTGTTCAGGTTGTTTCCCTTCATGGATTGACAGCTTTCCAGTGATACCCTTTTTAGTCATACTAACAAAGCACAAGCAATTGGATGTACAGGCATTTAAGCAGTACTAATTATTATGTCAAGCTAAGCTGTGAGCATAGACACAGATGCTTGGATGGTATGCTAATCGGCAAACTGTGGTTTCTCTATAAAGGGTGACAAGTTCTTGTTGTGGCTTATAACATCTCCTAACCACTAGAGGACATAAGCTTGTGGCATCCGCTGTGAGTTATTCTTCCAAGGAGAGAGCTAATAGCCAAATAGATTTGGGATATATAATCCTCATTTTTTAAAAAATAGTACATAACTCTCCTGGAACATCATGGGCTAGAAGATTATACTGCTTGTTTTTGTGTCTTGAAGAGGCGCATGCTGCAGCATATGACAGAAAACCTCAGATGTGCTAGACATAATGAATTCTTCTAAGGCTAAAAGAAGAGTTAATATGGCATTAGCCTCCGTTTTACCAGTTGCATTGGTTCTAAAATTTAGTAATTATTTATATTTGTTATTCTTTCAAGTCACAGAAATTGGATTATAGTCAGTCCTCAAATTTACTCCCAATCTTACTACTTTGGTAGTAAGATTGGTACTACTTTTTTTAATTTTATTTTTATGTGATGTATATGAGTGTACTACCTACATACGTGTAAGTTCACCCGTATTGTACATTGCCTGTGGATGTCAGAAGAGGGTGTCAGATCCTCTGGAACTGGGGTTACAGTTGGTTGTTAGACGCCATGTGGATGCTGGAAATTGAACCCCGGTTGCCTGCAAGAGCAGCTGGTGCCCTTAACTGCTGAGCCATCTCTCCAGCTCCTATTACTTGTTATAAATAGATCTTTAAAGGCAGAATGTTCTGAGTCAATTACAATGTCACATTTCTACATAGTTCCAGTACTTTAATTAATAATGCCCTTAAATTTTTAAAGTCAAAACCATTTGACATAAGATAAGAATAAATCTTACCCAATAAATGCATATTTCAAAAGTTAAATACTTTAAAAATAAATTTATTTGATTTTATTTTATGTGTACAAGTGTTATGCCTGGATGTATGTAAGTACACCCATGTTGTACAGTGCCCACAGAGGCCAGAAGAAGGCACTGGATTCTCTGGGATTAACGCTAAAGATGGGTGTTCGTCTTCCTGTGGCTCCTCCAGAGGATTCAAACCCAGGCCTTGTGGAAGAGCAGCCAGTTCTCTTAACTGCTGAGCCATTTCTCCAACTACTTTAAACAATTGGACTGGAAAAACAAACTTTTATTTTTCTACTCTGTTAACTTTAAGCATACTTTCTTGTGGTGTAGAACGCTAGTTGTCCCTGGGCAGAGTTATAAAAAAGGTAGCGTTCTCTTGGATACTTACTTGTCCCTTTTGTCTCTTCTTTTCTAAAGGCACTCTTGCCCACAGGATCAAGCATTCTATTTTTCCCTTAGTTTCTCATTACATAATTCTGGAAGATAATGGATACCATAGTGTCTTTTCCCCAATTTCAATTTTACATGTTCTGTGTTATTTTCCTTAGGATCCTAATATATGCTGGTTCATGTGATTTAAAAAAGCAGAGGAAATGTAATCACAGGGAGGGGCTAGAATTGCCATGGGTCAGAGAGTCGAGGAATGCAAAAACGATCCCTTTTCCTTATCTATATTGTCCTGATTGTTTATTCACTTGACATATATTTTATTGAGCACCCAGTTGTTCCAAAAGTTCAAAGCACTCCGAATACATAACAAAGCCCAGAATACTCTGTGCTTCTCATGCTCACATAGATATAATTTTATATCTCTTGAGAGTATGAATCATCTTTTCATTTTGTAAATTATAACATCATTGCATGCATCTTAGAATTTTTAGCAATCTGTTTCCACTAAATAAGCTTTATGTCATGTCTGCACTATTTGATTTTATTACTTACTTGTCTTGCTGCTATTACAAAATACTTGGCAAAAGCAATGTCAGAAGGGTTTGTTTTGGCTTACAGTCAGGGGTGCCGTCCACCACAGCAGGGCAGCCCTAGTAGCAGGAGCAGGAAGTGCCTGGTCATCCTATGTCCATAGGCAGAAAGCAGAGGGTGATGAATGCTAATGCTTAGCTCGCTTTTTCCCTTTTATTCGGTTCAATACCCCAAATCCATAGAGTGGTACTATCTACATTTGGACGGGTCTTCCCACCTCTATTAACCTAATCCAGATGATCCCTCACAGACATGACTAGAAATTTGATTGCACAGCATTTTTTTTTTTTTTTTTTTTTTTTGGTTCTTTTTGAGACAGGGTCTCCCTGACGCTCTGGCTTGTCCTGGAACTCACTACATAGACCAACATGGCCTTGAACTCACAAAGATCCACCTGCCTCTGCCTCCCAAGTGAATTACATGGCAATTCTAAATCCTGTCAAGTTGATAGTCGAGATTAACTGTCACATTGGTAAAGCACATTTTAATGTTTTCGATGTCACCAGTGACGTGTTAGTGACAGAACTGTTTCTCACCACATTGAAAGCAAAGTGAGGAAGTGATACTTAAAGGTCACCATTTTCATGGGGATAGGGATAGATACCAGAATTTTACATTTTTAATTTATTGACTTATTTATATTTCTATTTTATGTGTGAATTTTGTCTGCATGTACGTAATTACACCCATGCATGCAATGCCCAAAGACGGTGTGAGACCCCCTCAAACAGAACTTTCCAATGATTGTTAGCTGCTTCTGGGAGCTCTGCAAACGTCCATTGAGCCTTCCCTTTTGGTCTCCGGATTGTTTTTAGACAGGGTCCCACTTGTGTAACCCTGGGTGGCCTGGAATTCAATATGTAGACCAGGCTAGCTTTAAACTCATAGATATTTGCCTGCCTCTGCCTTCCAAGCACTGGGATTAAAGGCGTGCACTACTACCACACTTGGCACATATCAAAATTTAAGCAGGTTGTGCTCACATCCATGTGGCACTGGCAGTATCATGAGCTAGTCCTAGGCTCCAAACTCTTGAGCCTGTAGGTTAAAAGGATTATTTGGGTGCCCCTTTCAAACCTTCACGGAGCCATGCTAAAGATATTCCATAATAGACTTTTTTTTTAAATCCAGGTTTTTTTTTTTCTTATTTGAATGTCATGTAGAGGAAGAAAATAAAATGGGGAGTCCAGACATTTTGAATAAGAAGTTTATCTACGGAAAACAACCTCTTTTTAAAGCAGTTAGCTAAAGCCAGCTCAGTGGCTTTATATTCAAAATAGGAAACTGTGCCTCCAAATGTGTAAAAAGTTTATTTTCCTAATAAAGAGCTATATATTGTTATCATGATAAGTCTAAGTATTATTTTAATGTCTTTTTCTTGCTATATAATCATATAGAAATCTCAGTGAAGGACATCAAGTTTGGGGACTGGAGAGGGCTCAGTGGTATGAGTACTGGCTGCTCTTGCAGAGAACCCAGGTTTGAATCCCAGCACCCACATGGCAGATAACAACTGTCCATGACTCTAGCTCCAGGGTAACTGACACCCTGTTCTGTCCTCTGCAGGCACTGCATGAAACGGGTGCACTTACATGCATGCAGGCAATACACTTATACACATAAAATTAAAATATTTTGAAAAAGAAGTCAAAATTTTCTAACTTAAATCTTGAAAGAATCAAATTAAAAGGTCTTTGCTATTCTTTTTCATTAGTTAAGTTGAAAAGTGCATATATCGGGGCTGGAGAGATAGCCTTAATTGCAGAGGACCCGGGTTTGATCCCCAGCACCCACATGGCGGCTGAGAACCGTCTTTAACTCCAGTTCCAGGGGAATCCTACACCCTCTTCTGACCTCCGTGGCATTGCACGACATGGGTGCACAAACCTACATACAGCCAATACATTCATACACATACAAAAATAAATAAAATAAAAAAAAAAGAAAAGTGCATATATCTGGAGGGTACCTAATTTTCAGCTAAATAACAACAAAGTATAAAATTAAGTAAGAATAGATGAATATGATAAACATTTCCTCAATAGAGCATTTTAGAAAAAATTCCATGCAGAAACTTCATATCGAAAATTTGTTAAATATTAAAGTATAAAATCAGATGTGTATAATATAATACTTATAGATTCTTAATTTATGAATGCCAATTTAGTTTCTGTCTAAAATACTGATCAAAACACTCCACTCTTCTGTAGTGAGTGAGTGAGGTCAGTTCTCCACTTCAAAGAGGGGAGAATTGGTGAATATGAGCACATGCTAAGTAGCCAGCCTAGCTACCTAGGCTTTCTACCTATGTAGAAAAGAAGCAGAAGAGTAGATAGAAGGGGGAGATAATTTCTCTAGTGAGGATGAAAATGGTGCCTAGCAGCTAATGGTGTAGAGAGGAGTAATTACCAACTCTATAAATAAAGAGAATGTGATTGATTCTCTCTCTTTCTCTCTCTCTCTCTCTCTCTCTCTCTCTCTCTCTCTCTCTCTCTCTCTCTGAATTGGATAGTTATCCTAGAAACCTCTTCCTTCTCTTTGCCATGTTAATTCATGTTTCAAACTGCAGTTGTATGGTTTCATTATAAAATGTCCTCCACAAACTCATGCGCCGAGCCTTTAGTCCCAGGGTGGTGGGGTTCTTCCTGGAGGTTCTGGAAACCTTAAGAGGCAGGTGTAGTTGGAGGAGGTCGGTCCCTGGGATGTGACTGATGGTTACAGCTTACCTCCTGGCTCCTTCACAGCTCTCTGCTTCCTGCTCGAACCCAGGTAGAGAGCCTACTCCCACACCTCCACCACTGTGATGTTCTACCCAAGCACATGGAGACAGGCCACTGTGACGGAATGAACCCCTAAAGCCATTTGTCACCCAAGTAGGCCACATCTCTGTAGGAGAGAAAATATGTCTTATGGACCTCTTTTCCTGGAACCTAGAATAGGGACTATGCAGTGTCTAGAGCAAACTGAAACTATATTGAAATACTTCTCAAAATGCATATAAATGATGAGAGTTCTCACTGCTATTTTCCTTTCGCACTGTACTTATCATTATCTTCTCCCTTTGGTCATGGGGGATGTCTAGGCACACTTCCATCAGTAGCTACATTATTCATGCTAAATAAAAAATCTTTACTGGGAATGGAGGAATAACTAAACTTCTGGTGGTGTGTATAAAGAATCTTATAGAGCTTGACGGATGTAGGCACTTGAATGTAATAGCCTACCCCTTCTTTCTTCTCTTCCAGAATTACCCAACAGATGTACTATTTAGCAAGAGTCACAATTTGGTACCTGCAGCACATTCCCATGTTCAATAAATGTCTGTACACCATTTTAGAGGCAACCCAAGTCATTGCATTTGGACTGGAGTCAAATATAGAAATATAGAAAAGTAAACACTGTTATCGATGGAACCTCCAGAGGTAGACAGCACGAAGAAATAAAACAAGAGGGAAAGGGCACTAATTACGCTGAATGGGCACAAACAGAAAAACTCCTTTGTCAAACAGACCTGGTTCTTCAACTTCCTAATGCTGGCTCAATTCCAGCTAGGTAAAAACTATATCTGTTTTTGAAGTTGCTTTCTTTATGGAAGGTAAAGTGCAAGGTGACACTTGGTCTGGTTTCTGGGTCCCAAGTGGTTTGTTTTGTTTTATTTTATTTTATTCTCTTTTCAAATCTAAAAGAACTCCATTACATCAGGCTGCCTACCTGTTTGTCTTCTTTATTGCTTCTGCCCGTAGTTATCATAGTAAATGTTATCCATCACTTGTAGGGGACAAAGATGTATTGACCTGAGATCACCGTTGTTAAACAGAGAGGCAGGTGTGTGAATCAGACCCTGTGGGCCGATTAAACACTGATTCTCCTCCTAGTTGTTACACTTCGGCTCCTACTTGTGATGTGGCCAAGTGCTTAGAAGGAAAAACATGTAACAGGAAAAATATCTGGTGGAGAGCAGAATAATCCTTCTATCCGTCTCTTCCAGATTGTATTCTGGCTTTAGTCCTTCGTGACCCGCGAGTGAACTCTTTCCACTAGGTTCTTTGGTGATTGGAGGCTTATTTCAAGTTAAAATGATGTGTCTAAGAGTCATTTATTCAACAAAAATGTACTGCACCAGTCCTCCTCTGGGCCAGATACTATACACATGACTGGAAATCACTCTTTGGCACCACACATTTGGGATTATGCAAGACAGAAACAAACAGCTGTGCACAGCTAAAATGAGTGTAAGGACATAGAGCTGCAAGTAAGAATCCAAAGCAAGGTTGTTGGGAGTCTAGAAAACACCTGAGGTAATACTGGAGGTAGATGGAAAAGATCACAAGCAGGAGGGAAGGAGAAAGCATAATAACTTGGAAAAGGTGTATTTCATATATTTTACTCATAATCTTGATATATATGTGGCATGCATATATGCAAATTTTGGAGTGATGCAAATTGGAAGGAACAACAACAACAAAAAAGTCTGCGTCAAAGAATTGACTGAAAAAAATATATGTTTTACTGAAAAAGTGAAAATAGATTTTTCTAACACAAAAATAACGCATAAGCCAAAATGTGAAACTAGTAGTGATAGAGATGCAGGAGTCTCATAATCACACATGGAGTTGAATTTTTTTTAATTTTATTTATTTCTGTATGTGTATGAATGTTCTGTCTGCATGCAAGTCTGTGCATCCGTGTTGTGCAATGCCGCGGACGCCAGAAGAGGGTGTCGGATTCCCCTGGAACTGGAGTTCTCCTGGAATTGGAGTCTCAGATGGCTCTCGGCCGCCATGTGGGTGCTGGGGATCGAACCCGGGTCCTCTGCAAGAGCGGTCGGCGCTCTTAACTGCTAGGCCATCTCTCCAGCCCCGGAGTTGAAATTTTTAAAATACATTTATTAAAAGAGATTATAGATTTTTTTTTGAGATTATAGATGTTTTGAAGTCTGAGAAATTCTACTCAGGCTAGTGATGTATCCTAATATGTAAGGAAAATATAGAATCACCACAGTGTTTGGTCATTTTTTTAGGACTCAATATTTTTTATTTTATTTTAGACAGGGCCTCCCTGTAGTCCCAGCTGGCCTGGAACTCGCTATGTAGACCAGGCTGCCCTCCATCTCAAAGAAATTACCTGCCTCCGCCTCCTGAGTGCTAGGAGTAAAGGCGCCCATGCCTAGCAGTACTCAACAATTTTAAATGTGCAAAATATCCTGACAATTACTGGACTAATAAAACTGATTTCTTGGGCCTAGAGAGATGGCTCTATACTTAAGAACACTGGCTGCTCTCACAGAGGACTGAAGTTCAGTTCCCAGTATATAGCAGCAATAAAATGTCTGTAACTTCAGTTCTAGGAGATCCAACACCCTCTTCTGACCTCCACAGATATTGCAAGCATGGGTGCACTTAGACAGAGGCATACAAAGCACATACACTTAAAATAAAAATAAATAAAATTTAATTAATTTACCAGTGGTAATATTAATCAAAGATAAGGCAAGAATCTCTTTTTAAAGGCATGAATCTCAGCTACACTTCACCTGCCTGGAAATACTGTGCAGCAGTGGCAGCCATATACCTGTATATCCCAAATCTAATTGGCTATTAGCTCTCTCCTTGGAGGAATAACTCATGGCTGATGCCACAAGCTTACATCCTCTAGTGGTTAGGAGATGTTATAAGCCACAGTAAGACCTTGTCATCTTTTACAGAAAAAAACATAATTCATGGATTAGCATACCATCCAAACATCTCTGTCTATACCAAAGTAACCTACCATAATAATTAGTAACGTTTAAATACCTATATATCGGGCTGGAGAGATGGCCTAGGGGTTAAGAGCGCCGACCGCTCTTACAGAGGACCCGGGTTCGATCCCCAGCACCCACATGGCGGCCGAGAACCGTCTGAAACTCCAATTCCAGGAGAACTCCAGTTCCAGGGGAATCCGACACCCTCTTCTGACCTCCGCGGCATTGCACGACACGGGTGCACAGACCTGCATGCAGACAGTACATTCATACACATACAGAAATAAATAAAATTAATAAAAAAAAAAATTTTAAATACCTATATATCTAATTGCTTGTGCTTCATTAGTAGGATTGAAAGGTTTTTCCTGGACAAACTGTCAGCCCATGAAAGGAAACAGCCAGAACTGATCAGAGTCCAAAATGACATCTCCAGAGAAAGTAGACTGTTTTGCTTCTCGTCCACCTGTCCCTAGGTAACAATCTGCAGAAGAGAGGGCGTGGAAGAATGTAAGGGCTGCGATTGGGGTAAATGGTGAAACTACAGCAATATAGACTGGACTCTTATTTGATCAACATGATTGTACATACAAGCCCCCCTAGCTGGATGGTGGGAGCCTTGGGCTGTGTGGGTTTAGGCATAGCTGCTTGCAAGTTGGTTTTACATGAAGGATGCTTATACTCATAACTTATCACTTATTGTTAAAAAAATGAAATAAAAGTATATATGAAAAAAAGGCATGAATCTCTCAAATACCCAAAATAAAAAGGTCATAAGAAGGTTATCCTAATTGCTTTGACATTTTAATGAATTAATAAATTTCTAGAAATATAAAATTTACTAAAACTGACACAAAATAAATAGAAAATGTAGATATATCTAGTCCTATATATATGTAAACAATTTATTTATAATTAGAAACCGTTTCCCCACATATACAAAACTTTCTGGCTTGCCGGTGAATTCTATCAATTAAGCATTTATCTTACATTAACTGTTTAAAAGAGGATAGTGCTAACTTGTTTAATGAAAACACGTAACCTGGACCCAAAGATTCACAAGAACAATACAAGAAAAGTCAGTATCTTCCATGACAGATGCATTATTTGCCACATATGATGCTGCACACACTTTTTTTAAATTTTTATTTATTTTTTTTTAATTTTTTTTTTTTATTTATTTCCGTATGTGTATGAATGTATTGTCTGCATGCAAGTCTGTGCACCCGTGACGTGCAATGCCGCGGAGGTCAGAAGAGGGGGTCGGACTCCCCTGGAACTGGAGTTCTCCTGGAATTGGAGTTTCAGACGGCTCTTGGCTGCCATGTGGGTGCTGGGGATCGAACCCGGGTCCTCTACAAGAGCAGTTGGCGCTCTTAACCGCTAGGCCATCTCTCCAGCCCTTATTTATTTTTTATTCCACGTGTATGAGTGTTGTGTCTGCATATGTTTAAGTGTACCCATGTTGTGCAATGCATGAGGAGGACATAAGAGGGTGTTAGAGCCCCTGGAAATTGAGTTACAGACAGTAGTTAGCTGCCATGTGGGTGCTGGGATCAGAAGAGGGGTATTAGAGCCCCTGAAAATGGAGTTACAGACAGTAGTCAGCTGCCATGTGGGTGCTGGGATCAGAAGAGGGGTGTTAGAGCCCCTGAAAATGGAGTTACAGACAGTAGTTAGCTGCCATGTGGGTGCTGGGATTTGAACCTGGTCCTCTGTAAGAATAACCAGTGCTCTTAACCACTGAGCCATCCCTCCAGCCCCGATGCACACTTTTAACCCAGCACTTGGGAGACTGAGGCAAAAGGGTCACTATAGTTCAAGGCCAGCCTGGGCTACATGGTGACTTAAAGGTCAGCCTGGCTGGGCTATATAGTGAGACCTTGTCTCAAAAACACAAAACAAACTGGGCGTGGTGGCAGTCTTTAATCCCAGCACTCAGGAGACCAAAGCAGGAGTATCTCTGTGAGTTGGAGGATACCATGGTTTACATAGCCAGTTCCAGATTAGCCAGATCTTGTCTTAAACAAAGAAACAAGCATACATACGTACATATGCAAATTTAATCCAGAGATATATAAGAGGACCAAGTTGGACTTATTCCAGGAATGCAAGGTTGGCTTAATAATTGAGTTAATGTAATTTATGGTATTTCTAGACTACAATTCCATGGTCAGCTTATGGGTGAGAGGCAGCAATGAGAACCACTGATTATGCTGCTGTCCTTTCACAACTCTGCAAGCAGAGAAGTCTCATTCTTTGACAAACTGAGAACAGCTTTGGCAGAATCACCAGCTTGTGTGCTTTGTCTCCCAATTTCATTCATTATAACAATAATTCTGGATTTCCTCACATGAACTATGCTCTGAAACAAAACACCAGGATGCGTCTCTAAACAAGCTGGATAATTTTCAAAGCCTCTTGGTGCAAAGGATGCCTTCAGGTACTATTCCTGCCTGTAGTAGTTCTGCCCAAAGAGCTGATGGGGAGCTAGGCCCTGGTGTGACTGAGAGATTTATAACTCTTCAGCCTGCTCAATCCCAGTGAAGTTTATCTGCCAGGGAAAGTACAAATATGGTCGCCCTCCCTGCAGTAGAGGGCTTGATAAGAGGGGGTTCTTGTACAGATGATGCACAAACACACCAGACCCAAGCCAATCCAAAATTGTTAACACGGCAGCAGGCAAGTTCTGTCAACACTATACTTTGATTTTGGTTTCTGTTATGAGACTCACCATAGCTTCCAGAGTAATCCTGTGGTTTCTGGAAGCTGTTAAATCCATACATTTGGAACAATGTGTAGAAGTCTGAGGCAAGTGACCTAGCTACATGAATGGCCTTGTGCAATTAGCTAGAAGGAAAGTCAGGCACCTGCCTCACCCATTTACAAAGCCCCTCAAGGCCCTGTCTCATTTTATTCCCACACTCTCAGTTGGGAAGTGAGCTAAGTAGCCGACTCCTTCAAATGCTGCCATGTGATTTTTTTTTTCTCTAGTTCTTATACATATGCCTACTGGCCTCCTTCTCAAGCTCTTCTCAACTCAATGTATTCATATATGCTGTGCCTATTGCATCCTCCCAACACCATATCTTATTTTCTGGTATCAGCTGAAACTTTCCCAATGGAAAGCCTTCACTGCCCTTCTAGACTAGGCTAGATTTTCCTATTATGCACTGCTACTGACTACTAAATTAATCACTTGTAGTCTTTATTATAATTAATTTTTATTTAAATTATAAATTAGATATTTGTAATTCAATAATAATGTTTATTTTGTTATGGATGTCTGTGTGGGTATGTACATATTTTGCATGTGTGGGTATATGTTGGGTAGGCAGTGGATGTACGCATGTAGGCCAGAGCTCAGCCTTGAGAATCATTCCTCAAGGATCCATCCACCTTTTGTTTGTTTTGCTGTTTTTGGAGACAGGGTCTCTCACAGAAACCTGGTGCTTGCCAGTTAGTCTAGGCTGGTGCACTTTTCTGTTGCTGTGATAAAACACCGTGGCCAAAGAACTTGTAGAGGGAAGTATTTATTCGGCTTACAGTTCTAGAGGCTCTGAGTCCATCGTGGCAGGGGAGGCAGGACGGGAGGCAGCCTGAACAGAACGCTCTGGTTCACATCAGCAAGCAGGGAACCAGGAAGTGGAAACCAGGAAACTCTCAAAGTCTGCCCCAGCAAGGCCACACCTCCAAACCCTCAGAAACAGGGCCACCAACTTGGGGCAAAGTTTACAAATACTCGGAGCCTATGGGGCACATTGTCATTCAAAAGTTTTGGTCTCCCAGGATCAGCCCAGGCAAGTTCCCCAGAGGATATAACAACTGTGTAGAGATGTAAGTATGCCCCTCTGGAACGCAGACTGTTTACCTCCTCAGAATCAGAGGTTACAAAGCATCACTTTCAGGTGATTCATGGCTGGTCCTGAAAACCCTGTTACTAACTCTACAATTGCTAACTTTTGAGAGCATTTGTTCTCAGTGCTCTGAACTATGCAATTTTAATGGTTAATTTTATGTTACATGAGCTTCATCTCAACAAAAGATAGTAATTCTAAGTAAATGTAGCCATTCTCTGGCAAGAAAGGTTCAGGAATTTTAGAGGGTTATCACTGGCATTATCCCTAGGGCTTTGACCACCTGTGGTCCATGCCTGCAGGCACCATTCAAAGCCAGCTGGAGTTATCTATTATGTAAGGTTCTATTTTATAGTTTGTACCAGCAAATAGTTGGTATAGAAAAATAGCCATGATGGAAGAAAATGAAAATCATCCCTGACTAATCTCTGGATATATCATTTTTAGGGATGATTTTCTACAGAATTTTATTATTCAAAATACTTTCTTAGTATTATATTCCAGAGTACGCGAGATGAGTTTTGTTTTCACAAAATTTTAATCATACTTAATTAACAATGTGAATTTTATTTTTTAATGTATATTTTTTATTGAATTTTGGGCATTTCATATAATACATCTTAATATTTAGACCCCCCTCTCCATCTGTATCCCTCTAGCCACCCCCACTGGATTTCATGCATTCTGTCATATATGTTAAGGCCTATTGAGTTATGTTTGTGTACCCAGGTGTAAGTTCATCCACATATAGTCTTGTCAGCCTGTCTAGAGTCACTTAGAGAAGATCTTCTGTCAGCAGTGATCAGTTGTCAATAGTTACTCAGGTAAGTTTGGGGCCTGCTGCCCATTTCCCTGCATCTATGTTGAGTTTTTGTTTGATTGCATTTGCATGGGTCTTATGCATGCTGTCATGACTGCTATGGGTTCATATGAGCAAGTTCCCAGAGGCCTGGACAATTCTGTTCCCTTATATTCATGCACACCCCTGGTTCTTAGACTCTCTCTGCCCCCTCTTACAAAATCGTCCCTGAGCCACCGGTGGGAATATTTAAGTTTTAGATGAATTTCACTATGTTCTCAAATGCAAAAGAATTTTTTAATTTAGTCAGCAAATATGTTTGATTGCCTTCTATGTGTCAGCTGGGCGCTAAGGAATGTAGAGATAAATAAGGTGTGACCCTCACTCAAATATATAGCCAAATAATCATATTGATTATGTAGGTGATCATGGTTTTTTTTTTTAATTTTATTTATTTTTGTATGTGTATGAATGTACTTTCTGCATGTAGGTTTGTGCACCCATGTCGTGCAATGCCGCGGAGCTCAGAAGAGGGTGTCGGATTCCCCTGGAACTGGAGTTCTCCTGGAATTGGAGTTACAGACGGTTCTCAGCCACCATGTGGGTGCTGGGGATCGAACCCGGGTCCTTTGCAAGAGCGGTCAGTGCTCTTAACCACTAGGCGATCTCTCCAGCCCAGTGATCATGTTTTAAACATAGAAAGAGCTACATTGGAAGATGAAGTTGAAGTTCGGTGTTTGAAGCTCTTGCTTATCAGGGTTGCTGTTGTACCTCGAGCATATACCGTAGGTTTGGCACATTGGAGAAACTCAACGAATATTTTTTGATCACTGAATGAAGTTTTCCATAACTACTATGCTATCCTTACTGTTTTGTGTGGTTCGGATATGGTTCCATATGGACTCAAACCGGAAATGTCCAATTTGTCGGCTGTGAGCTACGAAAGGTCAGAAGCACATTCTTTCTTACTCTCTCCATTTCACATATGTCATCTCTGTCAAATTCTCAGATTGTTTGATTTTAATTGATTTAGCCTATTCACATAAATGGGCAGAGGGCTCTGGAAAAGGCTCCGTCCTCTCTTGCTGCCTGCTCCCCAACCCCAGTAACCGACTTCTCTCCCTTCACATTCTGCACGGCGCTTTAACTGAGTAGTCTGGTTTGGGTTCTTTGTCTTGATTTAATCCCTGTGCCTCTAATAGGACAACTTCTAGTATCTCCATTTTGGCCTGCTTACTCCTTGGCCAGAAAGACCATCTGCAATGGTCCTGAAAAACCAGGTGAAGACTTTTATTAATATCCTTCTTTGATTTCCAAGAGACAGAGTCTCTCTATGTAGCCCTGACTGGCCTGGAACTTGCTATACAGACCAGGCGGGTCTTGAACTCACAGAGATCTACCTCTTAAGTGCTCAGACAAAAGGTGTGAGCCATTATGCCCAGATTTTCCAAGACTTTGAAAACAGTCTGAACCACCTGATTTCTCCCCAAGCCCTAATCACTGAACCATCCATCCTTGGGTTGTTAGGAAGATCCTACCAGGAAGAGTATGCCATGCCAGTCTGCTACCTCAATAGAAGCATCATTTTAGGTAGGTGGGTACCTCTTTCAAAAAAATAACAAATATAAAATTGTTAAGTTTCCCTCACAAGGCTTCGGAAAAGTCTGAAGCATATACCTCATTAGCTTTCTGGCAATTCCTTTCTAGGTCATTCTAAGAACACGGAAGTTTCCTTCTTTCTCCCTTCTTCCATTTTTATAGTGCTGAGGACTGAACCCAGGGCCTTGTTCATGCTGGGAAAACATTCTATTATTGACTTACATTTCCAGCTTGTAAAGCTCAAGTGAGCAAGGAGGTGTCTGTTTATTTTAGTGACGCAGGGATCCAAGGTCTCTCTCTGTGTACGTATTTCTCTGATCACCACAGTAAGAGAGAAGGGAAACATGAACAATGCATGGGAGGTTGAGGAATTCTGTCTGGAGCTCACTCCTAGCACTTAGACTCATATTTCATTGACTAAAGTAAATTCCCTGTCCATGTCTAATGTGAAATGTGGGGAAGTGAAATTCTATCACATCCCTGGAAGAAAAACTGAAATTTTAAGATGTCCCAAATATTTGGTTCTCTCCTTTTCCAAGACATGAAATACACTCACCCACCCTGTAAGGGAGAAAGCCTCCCAAACTCATGCAAGCATGGTATCAAGCTCATAGTCTGTGACTTGGGTAGTTTCTAATCACAGTGCCACCTCTGTAGTTCTACCCACACTTGCAAAAGTAAAAACGCCTGCTTCCACTCCCCCAGCCTATGACGCTGGCACAGGAAGAGGATAACTACAACAGGTGTGGGAAGATGGAGAAGACATGTCAAATATGGCTTTGTAGGAATCCGGAAACACTGCTGAAGAGAACTTTCAAGGACCCTCTGCCCATAGCAGAGGCTGGAACCTGATTAAGCTCTGATTTTAGGAAGCTCTGTTTGCTGATTGTCCTCTGTGGTTCCTAGACCTACCTCCAAAAATCCTGCCTTTTTCATTTTCTTCTTTGACCAAATCTGAAGTAGACATTGAGGATTATGCCATCTTTCAGGAATGAATAGGTTTTCTTATAGTTATCTAGCTATATAGTATGTATTGTATGTACATATACAACCAATATGTTGTGCTATATGCTGAACAAAGCATTAAGAGGTTCATATTATACTACTCCCAAATCCCACTACACATCCATTAATTAGTCCTCATACCTATCCTGTGGCTATTAATTAATTGTATATGCCCCAGCAAGAGCTTTTGGCATATAGTGTTTACATAGTGATCAATGCAGTAAAATAAAAGAATGTTTTTAGGGGGCTGGAGAGATAGCCTAGCGGTTAAGAGCGCTGACCGCTGTTACAGAGGACGCCGGTTCGATCCCCAGCACCCACATGGCGGCTAAGAACCGTCTGAAACTCCAATTCCAGGAGAGCTCCAGTTCCAGGGGAATCCGATACCCTCTTCTGACCTCCGCGGCGTTGCACGACACGGGTGCACAAACTTGCATGCAGACAGTACATTCATACACATACAGAAATAAATAAAATTAATAAAAATTTAAAAAAAAAAAAAGAATGTTTTAGATACACGATCTTAGGCAAGTTACTTGATGTTTCTACCTGAGTTTTCCCATTTGTGAAATCTATTATTAAATTATGAAGGTTAAAGTACCAACAAATGGAACTTTTGTATACCAAAGAAATGTTTGCTCAGTGTTTTCACATTTTTTCCTTCTCAAATCCAGACCAGAACTTTAAATGGAGATCATAAGCATTCCTATTTTATATGAGAAGACTTCTCCTCCTAAAAGATTAAATGACTTGCCCAAGATTTCCCAGCTAATAAATGACAGTGTGGAGATTCCTGACCTTATTGGTTATGTCCTTTCTTCTTCCCCCACCACAGCTGATTCTTGGTTTGCTGAAATTATTGAATTCTATAAAACAGTAAACATATATTTCCTTCACCTAGGATACCATAGAGTGATGGTAATTAGTGACAAGAATGTCACCATCTACTTTACACTTGTCTACATTGGAAAGGACAGATAGGCCCTGAAGTAGAGCTAAGTCTCTCTCTCTCTCTCTCTCTCTCTTTCTCTCTCTCTCTCCCTCCCTCCCTCCCTCCCTCCCTCTTTTTTGTCTAAAGACTCATTTATTTTTATTTTATGTGCACAAGTACTTTCCTGCATGTCTATACATGCACCATGGTGCCCCAGAGGCTAGCAGAGAGTATTGGATCCTCTGGAACTAGAGTTATAAACAGTTGTGAGCCACCATGTGGGTGCTGGGACCTGAACCTGGGTCCTCTGTGAGAATTGCAAGTGCACTTAACTGCTGAGCCATCTCTCTAACCTCAGGGCTAAGTCTCTGAAAATGCAGAAATCTTACAAACAATACTTTCCAAGTGATCAAAACTACTATAAAAAAGAATGAATATATACTACGTTTAATAAAAGGATTATTCGGGACAAAGCAGTGTTTTCAGTTGAAGTTCACTGCTGCAGAATATGATTCAAAGCCAAAACAGAATGTTTGGGTCAAATTAGGAAGAAATATATCCTCCACTTGAGGTTCATGTTACAAATAAGAAATGATCTCTTCCTCCTTAAACTGAACTAATGAAAATCACCTTTCAGTGGAACACTTACATCTCCCGTCTAAAGTTTTACTGTTTTTATAGGAAATGAGATGAGAATTTTCTGGTTTCTGACTTATCACTGTGTAGGAAGCATTCCCATGAGATATTCTCTAAGAAGCATGTTTTATTCCTTAGCTTCTAGTTTTCCGGGTAGTGAGCATGTAGACAAATTATATGTCTTGAATATCATTAGTGGATAGTAATATTTTTGTACCATTTTATAATATTCAGACAGTACACTCATACACATAAAAAATAAAAGATAAAATATTTAAAAATTCAGTTTCTTTTTTAAAATATTTGATCCATGTAGAATTTTTTATTTCATTTATTTATTGTGTGTATGAGTATACTGTCTGCATGTAGGTGGTGCACCCATGTCATGCAGTGCCTCAGAGAAGAGAAGAGAGTGTCGGATTCCCCCGGAACTGGAGTCAAAGATAGTTCTTAGCTGCCATGTGGGTGCTGGGAACTGAACCTGGGTCCTCTGGAAGAGCAGTTGGTACTCTTCACCACTGAGCCATCTCTCCAGCCCCAAAATTCAGTTTCTTGAGCCAAAAATATTTCTGGAAGCTAAGACTATGTACAAATGTTTTTCAAACAAACTTTTGGAATTTTTGGAATTTAGAGCTTTTTTTTTTTTGAGACAGGGTCTCTGTGGTGGTTTGAATGAGTGTCCCCCATAGGCTTTAAGTATTCAGACATTTGTCTCCAGTTGGTGGCACTGTTTTTGGAGGTCTTAGAAGGTGTGGCCGTGCTAGAGGAAGTATGTTACTGGGGGCAAGCTTAGTGAGTTTAACAAGCCTCGTGCTCTCCAGTCACTCTCTCTGCTTCCTGTGCTCATTGCGAGATGTGCCATGCCTCCCGCCACAATGGACTCTAATTCCCTGGAACCGTCAATTGTAGGCTCAAATAAACTCTTCCTTTTATAAGTTCCTTGGTCATGGTGTTTTATCACAGCAACAGAAAAGTGACTAATACAGTCTCCCTATAGCCCCAGCAGGCTTGGAACCAACTCTGTAGACCAGGCTGGCCTGGTCACTCACAGAGTGACTCACAGAGATCTACCTGCCTCTTGCCTCCGGTGCTAGGATTAAAGGCGTGTGCCACCACGCCAGGTTTAAAGGCAGTTCTTAGCTGCCATGTGGGTGTTGGCAATTGAACATGGGTCTTTTGGAAGAGCGGTCGGTGCTCTTTAACCTCTGAGCCATCTCTTCAGCCTCATGGAATTTAGAGCTTTTGCCTGTGAGATACTATACACAAAAATAATATGAACTATCTGGGTGTGGTGGTGCACGCCTTTAATCCTAGCACTTGGGAGGCAGAGGTAGGCAGATCTTTGTGAGTTCAAGGCCAGCCTGGTCTACAGAGTGAGTTCCAGGACAGCTGGGGCTACAGGGAGACCCTGTCTCAAAAAGACCAAAAAATAAAAATAAAAAAATAATATGAACTCAGAAAAAAGAAGCATTATATAGGTCTGAACACCAATATCAACTTTTATTGTTTTTATTTCGGTTATTCATCTCTTGAAGATTTTTCTGATTCATTTTCCCAACTGTAGCACAAACTTGTAGATGTTCATTAAAATACTGCTCCCTCATTGTAATGAAAGACAGTGCCAGACAGTTACAGTAGACATCCCAGACATTCATCTGATTCATCTCAGCTGTTAGATGTGGTCATGTAAGTTTACTCTAGTGCAGTTAAGTAAGCTTAGTTTATCCATCTACACTTCCCACACATGCTCCTCTGGGATGGTAGACCACTGAGATGACTCCCAGGGACTCTGGCCACTTGCATAATCTCCTCCCCTACTGAGTATAGCTAGGTGACCTATGTGACCATGAGGGTTTTGCAGAAATAATGGAATGCAATTTTCACACAAGATAAAATATATTGAAGATTTTTCCTGTTCTTTTAGATAACTTTTCGTGAGGAATATCAGCCTTCATGCCCGAAGACATTCAGACTGCCTGGAAGACATTCAGACTGTGTGGTGAAGCCAGAGGCCATTTGCTCATGACTAAGACTGATGAACCACACTGGAAGCAGACACTTAGCCATCGTCAAGCTCCATAAGCTCGTACTTATGAGGCGAGATAGAAAAGCAGGGATTCCAGTTGAAGTGTCTCACCAGCAGAGAAAGAAAATTCCAGAACAATTGCTATAAGGCCTTTCTCCCTTCCCAGCTGTAAACCTGTAGACTAGTTTTAGCTTGTTTTGGGAATGTCACCAAACACTGCACACAGGGAGAGATGTCCTAAACCCTTGCTCGGCCCTAGCAGCCCCTGGTTTCACTTTACCAGATCGTAATTCCATTTAAGGGATCTCTGAGTCATCCTATAATCTCACTTATCAACAGAGAGATCAAGAGAGTGAGAGAGAGAACAAAATGCTGTCTCTGACTAGTACAATACAGTGAACTGAAATTCTTCCTTGAGGAGCCTGTGCCTACACCTGGTATATCTTCTTATTTGTACTTTGTTTTGAGCCCACATCCACATTTGGGCATCTTTCTTTCTGAATGCCCATCTTCTCCTTAATCCTCATGCTAGAGCCTGCATTACACTCTGCCTCTGCTTGAACTAGCTAGGCCTGAAATTCTTTTCTGTATTGAAGTCACAAGTCCCAATTTGGCCCGAGTCTAGGTCTCTAAGACCTTCTCAGGCTGCTGAAAGAGACTACATGGAACTGTGTCTCTGTCCCCTCACTGTTGACACATTAGACATCTGACTACAACCTCAGAAGGAACTTGAGCCTGAACCATGGAGCTAAGTCACTTCCAAGCTTCTGGCTCATAGAAACTATGAACTAAATATTACTTCACTTGTGATGGTGTATACAGCCCAGATCACTCCATTTTGTTTTAGTGACTCCATCTTAATGGTGGGATCCCAGCCCAGACAAACAAGTCTGGGAAGAGCCAGTTGGTTATCTCCACCTTTGGAATCCCCCCTCCACTGCCAGTTAGCTGTCTACTTTATCTTTTGTAAATGCACAAGGACAGAAGTGATGGTGGTTTGGGCTTGCCAAGGAGGAGCCTTCAAACATGACATCTTTCAGCCTAATAAAAAAAATCATAAGCTGAAGATGCTAAAACCTATGATATATGTGGCATGCCTATGTGCATATTTTGGAGTGACGCATATTGGAAGGAATAACAGCAACAACAGGAAAAAGACTGGGTCAAAGAACTGATTTGGGTCAAAGAAACGGTGAACTTCTGCTTGAATCAGTAAACTTTTGCATCAAGAATTTTGAGAGAGACTGAGAAAAAGATGAAAAACATGTTTGGCAGAATGCATGAGCTCTGGTGGGATGGGAGGGCAGGGAGGGGGACACAGGTCTAGATTTGATTGGAAATTTTGTATGAAATACACAAAGCTTCAATAAAAATTGGCTTTGAAAAAAAGACATCAACTTATGGTCTAGTCATGGTGGGCAATCAAGAGCAAGGCGATACCCTATATTTTGGGGGGTCCTCGAAGGCACTGCTGATGAGTAAATCATGAGAGGTATCCCATTCCTGGCACTGAGATTTTTGTTTTATAACCCATGCCTTCTAGGGGCATTATTGTCCACCCATGCATACATTCAAAAATTCCTTTAAAGAAAACTTACATTTTTTACATTACCTTACAAAATACTGGGTTTCCCTAAGTCCTTTTCATTCATCCCTCGTTTTGGTTAACCCATCCCCCAGCCCTTCCACTCCCCATCGCCCCACCCTCACGTTTAGCTTTCAGCGTCTCTGCTCCCTTAGTTAGCATCACATCCCCTCCTCCAGTGCAGGCCTCTTCCTCTCCTTCCTCTCGCTGGCCCTTTCTGACTTCTACAGACGTGCTGATTAATGAACTAAACATACATATCTAAAAACTTGAAGATAGGATCCACATATAACAGAGACCATGCAGTGTTTGTTTCTCTAAGCCTGGGTTTTCTCATTTCGTATACTATTTTGCAGTTTCATCCATTTTCCTACAAATATCATAATTTCATTTTTCTTTACAGTTGAATACAATTTTATTGTGTATATGTACAATGTTCTCATTGATGGTCAGTTACGCCGATTCTATTTCCTGGCTATTGTGAATAGAGCAGCAGTGAACATAGACGCACAAGTAACATTGTGGTAGAATATGGAGTCCTTTGGGTATAGGCCAGGACCTGTTAGCTGGATCCCAGTCGTTCTAGTTTAGCTATGGTTTCCTTCCCCCACATCCTCACCAGAATTTTTCATCTTTTGTTTTCTAGATGCTAACCATTCTGATTATGCTGAGATGGAATCTCAAAATAGTTGTAATTTGCATTTCCCCAATGGCTAATGATGTTGAACACTTTAAAAAATGTTTATTAGCCATTTGGAGTTCTTCTTTTGAGAACTCTATAGCTCATTTATTTTTCTATTTGGATTATTTATTTATTTATTTATTTTTGGTGTTCAGTTTCTTGAGTTCCTTGTGTAATCTAGACACTAATCCTGTCAGATTTATAGTTGGTAAACATTTTCTCCTATTTTGTGAGTTGCCTCTTCACCAATTGATAGTTTCCTTTGTGGTACAAAAGCTTTTTAATTTCATGATGTCCCACTTGTGATTATTGGCCTTATTTTCTGATTAGAATCAAATTCCGATAGTTGTTAGCTATGCCTTTGTTATGAAATGTTTACCTGCTTTTTCCTCTTGCAGTCTTGGTTCCATGTCTTATGCTGAGGTCCTTGATTCAGAGTTGAGTTTTGTACAGAATAAAAGATGAAAATCTAGTTTCATTCTTCTACATGTAGATGTTAGGTCAGGCTGGGGCAAAAAGCCAAGATGGCATAGACCGGAAAGACCCTCCTTTCTTTTCTGGTCAGGCCAGATTCCCATGAGACCTCTGGACCTGAGACCCACCTCCAGATCTGAGCCCCTGGCCTGGCTTAATTGGCCAGATTCCAACAAGTCACCATCTCCCCTCCCCCATAAAGCCCCCCCCCCCTCAGAAATGCGCTTCTGTGCTTCTTCACGGCTGTCCAGAGGGAGGGCCGTGGGTTCGCTCAAAGAGAAAGCACATTTTGCCGGGCGTGGTACTGCACCCCTTTAATCCTAGCACTTGGGAGGCAGAGGCAGGCGGGTCTCTGTGAGTTCAAGGCCGGCCTGGTCTACAGAGTGAGTTCCAGGACAGCTGGGGCTACAGGGAGACCCTGTCTCAAAAAGACCAAAAAAAAAAAAAAAAAAAAAAGAGCACATTTCCCTGGTGATAAATGCCTACCTTTAATTTGGGCTGAATTATGCCTTTCTGTTTTTTCTCTCTCTTTTTTTTTTTTTTTTTTTTTTTTTTTTGTCTTTTGAGACAGGTCTCCCCTGTAGCCCCAGCTGTCCTGGAACTCACTCTGTAGACAGAGCCGGCCTTTGAACTCACAGAGATCCGCCTGCCTCGCTCCCAAGTGCTAGGATTCAAAGGCGTGCGCCCCACGCCCAGCTCTTGTTCTGCCTTTTCTCAGTGTTGGTTATACTTCTCAGTAGAACATTTTCATTCTCCAAGTCTTCAATTTTTTAATAGAGGCTATCTTTTTCTATATCACTCAGTGTTTTTTTCGCTGTCCTTTGGAGTAATTAAAAAACGTGGAGGTGAGCTTTAGTTACGTGGCATTGGTATCTGGGTCCTTCTGTTGCTATATTCTTCATTTGATCTACTAACATCTAATTTGTACCAGTTCCTAATCCTGTTTTTATTTAATATGGTCTCTGTTATGACTTGAAACTCAAAGGTATATGTGTATAGATCTTTTAGCAGGTATTTCTTGTTTGTCTCAGGCTGCCTTGGCTATCCTGGGGGGTGTTTTTTTTGGGCTTCAATGCAGTTGTCTTTTAAGTTGTTTTTTTTGCTATTTCTGTGAGGAAATGTACAGCGATTATTTGTGATTAGGGTATGGCAAATGATATGTTCACATTGTCTTTGATGGTCGAACTTATTTGCACAGTATTAAATTTGGTACCAATTTCCCATCGGGACTGATTGGGAGGTCTATTCTATCTTCTGTCTCTGCACTCTCGAAATTTCTTTCTTCAGTGTTTTGTAGTTTTTTCATTATGGAGGTATTTTTTTCTATCCTTGGGTTAAGGCCATGTGGGAACCATAAAGATATGTGCTCCTCTCCACTTGGTTGTTTAAAGCCAGAAATAATTGCAAAAATTTATCGAAAATAAATTGGAACAATCCTCTTCACATGATATCCAGATAGGATTACCACCTCAGACTTTTTCCGATTCTCTTATTTCTTTCCAGGATGCTTAACGGCCACCACATTCTCATTTCAGTCTCGTATTTGGATATATCTGTTATATTGAATCCCATAAATAGTTAGTTTCACACTACCCATAAACACAGGAGTCAAGAATAAGCTTTCATTAAATTTAACTCAAATGTTTCTCATTGAACCTGTATGCTTACTTATTTGGGAAGGAAATTAAGCTTAGTTCCTTTAAATTGTTCTTGACGTAAAAGAAAGTGTTATATGTGATGTTGTGTTATTCAGAAGAATATATACAGGCCATTTGTATAGATTCCTTAACCCCAAATCAAATTATAAATATAAACCAATGTAATCAGTTTATAATCCAATTAGTTCAGTTGTATTACTTTCCACCAAAACCTACAAAATTAACTAATCTAAACAATTCACTAAGCCTTAAAAAATCCTATACTTGGTGGATAAACTTGGGCAGAGTTGAGTACTGCTAAATAAATTTTTACCAATAAACACTTTGCTGCTCTATAAGTTATATGACTGGAATAAGACTTGCTAACTTATTTGGGAATGGGTATTATTCTGCCAAGGAGAGGCTAGCCAGGGGACCCAAGCCCCGCCCCATCCCTGATACAGGCCATTTCGTCTCGCCCAAAGGGTAGGTTAAGTGCTTATTTCCTGTAACATGGGAATAGTCTGCGAAGAAAAGAGGTGTGTAAGGTGCCGCCGTCTGCTGTCATGGGCTGTACGCATGAACTATGTAACACAGGGGAGGATTGTATCGGATCAAACTTAGCAAGTATTACAGTTGGTGCTCGTGGAAATACCAGAGAGTGTTACGAGCCATAACATAGCATGTTGGAGGTCAAGCTAATCCTCCACCAAATCTGAGAGCCAAGCTTGGAGATCTGGTGCATACGAGTGAGGCGCATTATTGTCGGTTCACACGCTCGACGAAGTGAGCGGTGGAGTTTATGTAGATTGTAAAAGGCCTCTGACCAAAATAGTGTGTCCTTGAGCAAGTCCCAACTCAGATCTCTTGCTTGGAATACTTTGCTGCGCCATCTATACGATTTGTGGTAAGCTCTTGAGGAATACTCAATGGATGTGCCATAGCATGGACTTAATCAGGAAGGATTTTATGCCACAGTAAGGCGCTTGTCCTCTCTCTCAGGGAAAAAAAAAAGTAATCCAAGGGATTAAACACCATTTCATCCAAACATCTGTGTCTAAATACCAAAAGGTGAAAATCTACCATGAGTAACTAGCAATGTTTAAATACATATATATTAATGCGCTGTTATGCGTCATTAGCAGGAATTGGAAAGCCCTGTCCCTGGGCAATGTGGTCAGCCCTTATTGGAAAAAAAGGAAACAGGCCAGAACTGGATTAGAGTCCAAAAGACATCTCCAACAAAGTAGACTGTTTGTTGGCTTCTTGTCCCACCACTGTGCCCCTATCTAAGCCTAGGGAACAATCTTGTGGAAGAGGGGGAGGGTGGTAATATATTGCAGAGGGCTGCGATAGGGGTGAATCAGTAAAAACTATGGCAATAGTAGTCCTGGAATTTATCAACTTGATTGATAACATTCAATTGCACCTCCGCTGGATGGTGGGAGCCTTGGGCTGTGGTGGGCTGGGGCACAACTGCTTGCAAATTGGTTTTATATGAAGGATTCTTGTGCAAAAAAAAAAGGAGCTAGATACTGACATTTGAACTAACTGGGAATATAAAATGCTAGTTGTTTTATTTATAGTTTGTATTGGGTTGGTCTCTATATTTTTCTGAAATACACAACATCACAGTGTAACACTTTCTTTTACTTATAGGACAATTTAAAGGAATTAAGCTTAAATTCTTACTTCCCCAAATTACAAATTTTGAAAATAAACTATAGGTTAATTCCAAAACACATTTAGAGAGTCACATTTTAACAGTAAAGTTGCATGCAGGTAAAAAGAAATATAACTTTATATTCTTTTATATATATATATATATATATATATATAGTTTTACATATACATAAGTATACACATACATACATACATACATACAAACATATATGCATACACATGTCATTTGAATTGGAGGTTTTTTTTTTCTTCCTTAAAAGATGTCATGTTTTCCTTAAGGAAATGCTTGAAGGTTCCTCCTTGGCAACCCCAACCATCAATCCTGTTCTTTTGCTGCATATTGGGGTCTTCCTCTCATGGTTCCACAAAATGAAGTTCAGTGAGCATGTCCCCTGTCTTGGTCCCCCTGCACTAGCCTCTATGATACAGCCCAGGTAGTCCAACAATGACAGTCTACACTGACGAAGGCCTCATTATTCTTCATTCTACTTTTGGGAATTGAACAGTACAAAAGAAGATGATTTGGAAAGGTCTGAATCAAGCTAGTCTGTAAAGGAGTGTTTAAGGCAGAATATTTATTAAAAGATTTGAAACTATTCAAATGCCTTTTTCTTTGCAATTATCAATTTAGAGCACATGAATAATGAAAATAATGTGATAAACATATATTTTGTGTTAGCACATGAGTAATTTAAATGATAAAAAAGACTTTAATATACATTCACATGCTGTTTATGTTATTAGAATACTTGCAGAAACATGAAAAATACTACGGAAAATAAAAGTGATATAGATAGTTGTGTTAAGATACTGCTGAGTGCGCAGTGGTTAGATCAGGGACTTGCCAGGACCACCCGAAGCACAGAGTACTCGGGCACAGGCTAAGTCAGGCATATCCCCCCACCCCACCAACTGGAATTGCTGAGAGTGTCTCCAAGTGGATTTTTTGGAGAACCTTCAGAACAAAAAGGGAAGAGTGAATTAGATTTCCAATATATAAACAAAATTGAAAGCCTGAAAGCTAGACAAGTCAACACACCATAAACAAGGAGGAAAAAAAAAGACATCTGAAGGAGGCAAGCAAAGCAAGCCTTCAACACAGTGAAAAGGCATTTGTGATTCACATCAGAATATAGGCAAAAAAAGGGAAACCCACATGCCGGGGACACAACAAAGGGACAATATGGGAAAGGTGCAGGGTAATTCCACACCAAGCTCTACCAAACCTGTAGGAGATTGCTACAGTGGGATCACCCCTGGGGGTGATCCAAGAAACAGATCTCAGAGGAACAATTGAAGACCTATTCAGAGAAATTTAAAGAATATAAAGAACAAGTCAGAGAACTAAGGAGAGAGAATGAAAAACTCAAGAAGGACCTAGAGGGAGACAATGACAAACTTAGGAAAGAACTAAAGGGAGAGAATGACAAACTCCAGAAAGAACTAGAGGGAGAAAATGACAAACTCCAGAAGGAAGTGGAAACACTGAAAAAGGAAGCCAACCAGCGAAGTAAGGAGCACCAAGAAGAGATTGATAAGCTCCAAAAAGAAGTGGAAATACTAAAGAAATCACAGGATGAAATGAAAAAGGAAATGGAACACTCATCCAATCAAGAGGAAAGGAATGGAAAAAGCCTCAGAAATAGAATGGAGGAAGCAGAACAAAGAATATCAGACCTGAAAGATAATACAGAGCAACTAAAAAGCTCAGATAAAGATTATGAACAATTTAAAAATACACAAAAGTGGAACAACCAGGAAATATGGGACACTATGAAAAGATCAAACCAGCCGGGCATGGTGGTGCACACCTTTAATCCTAGCACTTGGGAGGCAGAGGCAGGTGGATCTTTGTGAGTTCAAGACCAGCCTGGTCTACAGAGTGAGTTCCAGCACAGCTGAGGCTACAGGGAGACCCTGTCTCGATTAGACTAAAAAAAAAAAAAAAGAAAAAAAAAAATAAAAGAGAAAGATCAAACCTCTGCATCTAGGAATCAAGAGAAGGATGAAGATCCCCAAGAAATAGTTATGATCAGAACTTCAACAAAATTTCCCAACTAAAAAAGAAAAACCCATACAAATACGAGAAAGCACATAGAACTCAAACAGACAAGATCAGAACAAGAGACCTCATCTCAATAAGTAAAAAAAAAATGCTAGAGCGCCCAAGAAACAAGACAAAATTTCTGAAAGGCCAGCAAGAAGAAAAACAATAAGCACATATAAGGGGAAACCCATCAGAAATTATACTGACTTCTTGGCACAAACCAGTGAAAGCAAGAAGAACATGGATCAAATGGCATTCGCCAGTGGTTAAAGGACTATGGATGCCAACCCAGATA
>VZQC01003261.1:1609016-1622190 GCA_009823505.1 Rhizomys pruinosus | reverse complement strand
CCAGGGAAAATAGTGAACCAAAAACAGTATCGTATCCCTGGAGGGATTGCAGAGATTAATGCCACTATCAAGGATTTGAAAGATGCAGGGGTGGTGATTCCTACCACATCTCCATTTAACTCTCCAATTTGGCCTGTGCAAAAGACAGATGGATCATGGAGAATGACAGTTGACTATCGAAAACTCAACCAAGTAGTGACACCAATTGCAGCCGCTGTACCAGATGTGGTGTCCTTACTTGAGCAGATTAATATGTCTCCTGGTACCTGGTATGCAGCTATTGATCTGGCCAATGCTTTCTTCTCAATACTGGTTCATAAGGACCACCAGAAGCAATTTGCTTTCAGCTGGCAAGGCCAACAGTATACCTTTACTGTCTTACCTCCGGGGTATGTTAACTCTCCAGCCTTGTGCCATAACTTAGTTAGAAGGGATCTTGATCACCTGACTCTTCCACAAAATATCACACTGGTCCACTATATTGATGATGTTATGCTGATTGGACCCAGTTAACAGGAGGTAGCACCTAGTCTAGACTTGTTGGTAAAGCATATGTATTCAGACATTTTGTCTCCAGTTGGTGGCATTGTTCTTGGAGGTCTTAGAAGGTGTGGCCATGCTAGAGGAAGTATGTCACTGGGGGCAGGCTTAGTGAGTTTAACAAGCCTTGCTGTCTCTAGTCTCTCTCTCTGCTTCCTGTGCTCTTTGTGAGATGTGACCCTCAGCTTGCTGCTCCAGCCGCCATGCCTCCCACCACAATGGACTCTAATTCCCTGGAATCGTCAATCGTAAGCTCAAATAAACTCTTCCTTTTATAAGTTCCTTTGGTCATGGTATTTTATCACTGCAACAGAAAAGTGACTGATACACTATGCTAGCTTTGTTTCCTTATTTTTGAAGGTTCAGCATACAGCCAAACATAATCGAGGTTGCATGATGGGAGACACTTATTATTGATTATCAGAGCCAATCTCTGGCCAGAAAATACAACTTTCATATCTGTGATATTATCTTATCTTAGATAAGGTAGAAGCTGGTGTATCTCTGTGAGTTCAAGCCCAGCCTTGTCTATATCACACGTTCTAGGCCAGCTGGGGCTACAGGGAGACCCTGTCTCAAAGAGAAAAAAATGTTAGTCATAATGGAGGATACATTGAATCCATTCATATAAATGACACAGCAGGCATAAATAACCAATGACCTTAGAATTCAGCATTGTGAGTACCCTGTGGATGACTATTTGAAAGAACATGAAGGAGATTTCTGGGGCTACCGATTATCCATTTCCTGATCAGGGTGTGCTAGTAACATGGGTGTGTTCAATTTGTGAGAATTCAGTGAGCCACACATTAAAGACATGAGAAGTTTTGGGCTATCTTGTTTTGTTTTTTATTTCATTTGGTTTTGAGACAGGGTCTCCCTGTAGCCCTAGCTAGCCTGGAGCTCTGCATAGACCAGACTGGCCTCAATCTCACAGGGATCTCCTTGACCCTGCCTCCCAAGTGGTGGGATTAAAGCCATGTGCCATCACATCTAGCAGGTTTATCTATTTCATTTCAATAAAAAGCTAGAAGGAGGTAGGGAGATGGTTCAGTGGGTAAGAGCTTTTGCTGTGTAAGCTTGAAGAGCTGAGATTGAATAGTCAGCACCCTTGTAGAAAGCCAGTTATGACTACCTGTGACTGTAACCCTCGCAATGTAGGAGAAGAGATAGACAGATCCTGAGAGCTTGCTGGCCAGCCTGCATAGCCAGTTCAATGGGAAACCCTGTCCCCAGGGAATGAGACATGTAGTGATAGAGGAAGACACATGATGTCCTCCTCTGGTAAACACACATGATGTCCTCCTCTGGTAAGCACACACAAAGGCATGCACACTTTACACTCACATGTTTGCACCACACCACACATGGGAGCCTAAAATAAATGCTTATATTTTAAGGCACACTTAAATGATATATACTTATTATTCTGCCTATAAATATGAAAGTAATTAGCATTTGATGTTCAGTAAGTAGTCCCTAGGCTTCAGAAAAGAAGGAAGAAGAGTGGGTGAGAAGCAGAGCAGTCCACATTTCCTTGAAGTGACACCTTGGACTTTCGTGTCTGTCCCAGCTTTCCTCCCAACAGGTTGGCAGTTCATCCAGGGGTTTCTTTTGTAATTCTACTGATAAAATATAAGTAGAAAAAGCACAGGCACTTAATCAAACAACAATTATCATAATTGGTCGTTTTATGGGCACAGGCATAGACGTTTAGAAATACCATCATCCTTCACATTAGAGTGGTTTTTTTTCTAAAAATAATACTGTTTATCATAAACACATTTTAGTAGATAAATGGATAAAGGCTAATTAAAGTCCTTTTTAAGAATAAACTATCTGGGGCTGGAGAGATGGCCTAGTTAAGAGCACTGACTGCTCTTACAGAGGACCCAGGTTCAATCCCCAGTGCCAACATGGCAGCTGAGAACCATCTTTAACTCCAGTTCCAGGGGAATCTGACACCTTCTTCTGACCTCCGTGGCATTGCATGACATGGGTGCACAGAACTGCATGCAGACAATACATTGATACACATACAAAATAAATTTAAAAATTTTTTAAAGGATATTAAAAAAAGAATAAACGATCTTAGCCTTTTGATATCAAATCTGAAAAGTAAAATAGTGCACCAAAGCATGAATGAGGGGCATTAGTTTAGAGGCTCATTTGGTATTTGGGGGGTTTTACTCACGGCCCTTTTATATTTCTCTAGCCTTGGTAGACTCATTGGCCTGACTTTTGGCTGTGGTTAAAACACCTGTTTTTTTCTTTACTGAAACCAGTTGGCTGCTGGGGAAGGCCCCAACCATGAAGAACAATTTCCATTTTAGTAAGATTTTTCAGTAAAGAAAGGTATTTTGTTTGACTTGGGTGGTTCATACCCAAATTTTGAACAGTTCTTGCTTTTAGTATACTTTTTGTGAACTATTTTCCAGGTTCCAAAGCCCTTTTTGAGGCTTTTAGCATAGTACCTGGCTTTGACACTTTGTAATTAATGTTTTGGGGGAATAAAGAATATCCCTCCAAGAGATTTCATGTTTATTAGTCAAAGGAAGACTTCAAACATGTCCGGTAAGGAGTCACTGTCAAAATAATTGACTCCTAACCCAGAGAGATGCCAGCAGGGTACCTATGATCACCCTGTGTGTTGGTTCCTTGCAACGTGTTTTTGTCAGAATTTTTTCATTTCTCTTGATGTCTAGATGGACCAATCCCTTCTTTTATAGTTAGTAAAGGACTGGGGCTGTTATTTTTTATTTTAAAATTGAAAATTTGACAAGTTTTAGAGAGTTTTCTATTTAACTGTATCCTAGAGGGAGCCATATTAATCTCTCCCTTTTTGTATTAGGGAAATGGATAAGACTTTTATAATTTTAATTTATAATTAAAATTTAGGGGCTGGAGAGATAGCTTAGTGGTTAAGAGCATTGACTGCTCTTGCAGAGGACCCGGGTTCGATCCCCAGCACCCACATGGCGGCCGAGAACCGTCTTTAACTCCAGTTCCAGGGGAATCTGACACCCTCTTCTGACCTCTGTGGCATTGCACGACATGAGTGCACAAACCTACATGCAGGCAGTACATTCATACACATACAAAAATAAATAAAATTTTAAAAATTAAAAAAAATTAAAAAAAAATTATAATTTTTAAAAGACAGTTGTACTACATACCCATACAGGAACCAAGTTGTAGAAGTCCTTTAAGTCAATTTAAACTGTCTCTTATTGTATACTGTTGATTAAATATGTAAAACCCAGACTTTTAGGGCCAAGCTATTTTGTAGACAAAAAAAATGTTACAGGAGATATTATACAATACAGAAAAATATAGGGAACACTCGTGTACATTAATCCCAAAGTTGTCACTGGAAATCTAGTATGAATTAGAAGTAAAAAATATTAATAACAACTTGTATCCACAATTAGTTTAAGTGTATTACTAATATTAATTACTAATGTTTTATATACATATGTGTATTACTAATGTTAATAATATTTGACCAATTTTACTTAATTTGGTATTTTAATTTTTAATACCATATAATGTATTAACAAAGTTTGGGCAAAAACTGAACATTATTTAGATAAACCTTGACTAGACATACACTGTGTTTTTTATTTTTCTTTTTTTCTTTTTTTTTCTTTTTGAGACAAGGTCTCTCTGTAGCCCAGATGTCCTAGAACTCACTCTGTAGATCAGGCTGGCCTTGAACTCACAAAGATCTGCCTGCCTCTGCCTCCCAAGTGCTAGGATTAAAGGTGTGCACCTTTAATCTCTCCCTTTTTGTATTAGGAAAATGGATAAGACTTTTATACTTTTAATTTATAATTTTTAAAAGACAGTTGTATGTTCTACAACTTGGTTCCTTCCATACAGGAACCAAGTTGTAGAAGCTATACATTGTGTTTTTTAAAATTAATTGATTAAACTATGACCCTAGAGAAACAGGTTATTTATTATAATTTTAACTTTTATTTATTACAAACCAGTAGATATATTATTTTAGAGCCTAAACTCTATAAAGTAGGTTTTGAAATTAACTTATATTTTTAAAGTGTAAAAAAAACGTTATTACACTCTAACTTATGGGAATCTATCTCAGGTGTTGATGGAGTGTAACCAGTAGATGGCAGCATATACCCAGAAAAATGTTTAATTGTTATATATTTATAATTTTACTTACCCTTAATAAAGACAGATAACTGACAGACCAAGCCATAGTCTCTGTTTTGAAAAATGTTTGTTTTTTACACAGAATATTAATAAGGTAATAATGATTACTCCATTATTATTAAAAACCATATAAAGGTTGATAATACCAAACACATGAGATGAAGTTAAACAGGTTTTATGAGTCTGATTTACCCATAGTCGTCTGTAGTTAACTTTGTCTTATGCTTGTATACAGGAGCCTAGAAAGTTTCAGAGATTAAAACACAAGAACACAGTGCACAGCCAGCCAGACCAAGATTCCTGACTAACTGTTGATGAAAATTTCACTAGCTAGGAAAAGGCAGTTTATTTTTGGTCCTTTGAGACAAGATCTCCTTGTAGCAGCTGGCTGGGATTAAAAGTGCAGTGAGATTAAAGATATGGGCCACCACACCTGGCTGGTTTAAAAGACTCGTAAAAATTCTGCTGCCAAAACTGGCTTTGGAAAAAAATTTAAATGATTAAAAAAAAAAATCTGCTGCCCCAGGCCACAAGATTCACTAATGAATCAGGGCCTACCCTGGGGCAAAAGTATTAAAGTGTGGTGAGGTTAGTTACATTTTGTTCTTTTGTAAAATATTGGACATCTCAGTGAAATACCACTACTCTGGAAAATGCTTGTTTTTGACCTATAAATCAATAGTTATTTAAAGAAACAATTTATTGTGGTTAGAGCTTTTAGTTAGACTGGGCTGGCCTGAAAATTCCCATAGAAATCTGCCTGCCTCTGATTCCAGAGTGCTGAAATTAAAAGATGGTGTTATTCCCCAGGTGTGGTAGTGCATGCCTTTAATCCTAGCACTTGGGAGGCAGAGGCAGGCGGATCTTTGTGAGTTTAAGGCCAGCCTGGTCTACAGAGCGAGTTCAGGACAGCTGGGGCTACTGGGAAACCCTGTCTCAAAAAGACCAAAAAAAAAAAAAAAAAAACGCCAGGAATGGTGGCTACACTTGTAATCCCAGCTCTAGGGAGGCAGAGACAGGCAGACTCCTGGGAAAAGATGACCAGGTGAGGCCTAGGTCAATAAGATATTCTCTCTCTCTCTCTCTCTCTCTCTCTCTCTCTCTCTCTCNTGGTGGTGCACACCTTTAATCCTAGCATTCAGGAGGCAGAGGCAGGCAGATCTTTGTGAGTTCAAGGCCAGCCTGGTCTACAGAGCGAGTTCCAGGACAGCTGGGGCTACAGGGAAACCCTGTCTCGAAAATACAAAAAAAAAAAAAAAATAAATAAATAAATAATCTATACAACTTAACATTACCCCCAGAAAAAGAATTGAATATAAAAGTTCTTAAAATTTTTGGTGGTTTTCAAATTTCATGGCACAGATTACCAAGAAAATTATAAAAACAGATTTCATTCAAATACTTTCAATAAAATGGTAAAAAAATCGAATAAGCCTTTAAGTTTTCATTCTTGGCTCAATATTTAAAACATCAAGCTGGCCCCAATCTGTCAAAACTGACAGATAAATATTTACAACGAGTAGACAGACTTTAGTTACAATGATACTGGAGGTCTACTTCCTCCTAGCAAAACCCTTTGAGATTAAATTTCTCAATGCAAACAAGTCTTTGTAAATACTGTGATAATATAAACTTGGAGACATAGACTCAGGACAAAAATGAAAAATAAGAAGCCATATTATTTCTGACTACTTAGCATAGAGCCTTGTGGATTCCAAACCCTCAATACTGTCTCAATATAAAACTACCCTATTGGCTGACATTTCTTTTCTTTGTTTTTTTTTTTTTTTTTTTGGTCTTTTTGAGATAGGGTCTCCCTGTAGCCCCAGCTCTCCTGGAACTCACTCTGTAGACCAGGCTGGCCTTGAACTCACAAAGATCCGCCTGCCTCTGCCTCCCGAGTGCTAGGATTAAAGACGTGCACCACCATGCCCTGCATGGGTGACATTTCTACAGAATTCTCTATATATCAAAGTAAGGTTCAAACTCCATTAACCTGCTTCTATAGAGTGTAATTAGCAGAGCACCAAATTTATAAACAGACATGGCAACTCAACATGCTAAACACACTCTTCAAACAAAAGCAAACTTTCTTTTCCATTTTTATTTTATATGCCATGTTATTTTATCTGTCATCTTATTTTTGAATCTGAAGTGGCTACCAATAAGCAAGGAATTAGGGGAAGCTTTGAACACGTACTTTTCATCAAGGCTAAAGTGCAAAATATCTGTATCTCTGGTACTTTAATAGTAAAAAGTATCAAACACAATAGGAGCAGAAGTGACAGTAAAACTAATGCAAAAGAAAACTTTTAAATACACAACTGAGGAATATAAATCATTACCAATTTAACTTTTTTCTTCAGTGAAATCTATAAATGAACCATGTTCTCATAGAACTTTTTGTTTGGTTCTTTTCCCCTTGACCAGAAATTCTAAACTTACAGGGGGAAAAAAGTGGGGAAAAAAAATAACATTGCATGACAATGGACACTAAGTTCCTAAAGAATCACTTTTTTAAAAATGAGATATTATGTAAGAAAATACCATGAAAATAATAATCCTATGAGAATTGTTTCTAAGCACAGTAAATTTGAGCCTCGGTCTTCATGAAGATACTACAGTTTATATAGAAAACAATAAATCTACAAGACTTCAAGGGAAAAAAGTCAGAATACATATTGTCTAACATTCTTTAGTCCTAAAAAAACTTTTGAGAGAGGAAAAGATGGCCAACTAAATCTTAGGAATACCAAACTAAAGCCAGGTGTGATGATGCACACCTATATTCCTAGTACTTGGAAAGCAGAGTCAGGAGAATCACTGCAAGTTCAAAGCCACCCTGGTTTACTCAGCAAATTCTGGGCCAGTCAGGTCTACATAAGGAGACTCTGTCTCAAAAAAAAAAAAAAAAAAAAAAAGCCCAAGAACTATGAAAAACCCCTAAGTCAAAGAGTGCTCCAAAAGGAACCATACTCTGTGTATGTACATAACTTAGTCATATTATTAAAAGGGGGGGAAAGTACTGAATTACTGCAGTCCCTTCCAAAAAGTAAGCCTTAAATTAAGGAGAAATTAATAGTGTAAATGAGTCTGGCCCAGAAAGAAAACATGGGGCTGGAGAGATAGCCTAGCGGTTAAGAGCGCCGACTGCTCTTGCAGAGGACCCGGGTTCGATCCCCAGCACCCACATGGCGGCTGAAAACTGTCTGTAACTCCAATTCCAGGAGAACTCCAGTTCCAGGGGAATCCGACACCCTCTTCTGACCTCCGGGGCATTGCACGACATGGGTGCACAAACCTACATGCAGACAGTANGCTGAGGGCAATAGACCAGGAAACAACTGGCAGAAAGTGGGCAAATGCTCTGGTTTTTTTTTGGTCTTTTCGAGACAGGGTCTATCTGTAGCCACAGCTGTCCTGGAACTCGCTCTGTAGACCAGGTTGACCTGGAACTCACAAAGATCCGTCTGCCTCTGCCTCCCAAGTGCTAGGATTAAAGGCGTGCGCCACCACGCCTGGCTCTCAGAATTGATTTTTTTTTATTAATTTTATTTACTTCTGTATGTGTATGAATGTACTGTCTGCATGCAAGTTTGTGCACCCGCACTTTTTACAATACTATTTGTTTCCCAGAGATTAGGCTTATCTAGCAGAGGCTCCATTTGGTTCCTGAGACCTAGGTGTGCTTTTAGCAGTGACAGGTTCAGGAATGTTACACCCTATGTTAACCTCCCTGGGGGATGAGTTGCAGGTGCCTGAATGTCTACCAGGTCAGTGGGGTCAGGCTTCAGCTTCCCGGCCTTTGCAGGTTGTCAGGGCAAAGCCAGCTCCCTGATTGCTCTGCCAACATGAACATCAGGCCCCACAAGTGCCCACAAGCACCCAAGCACTGTTCTCGGAGTGCGTCTCCTGACCAACTGCATCAGGAACTGGACCAAAATCCAAGCCATCTGGCCCTAAGCCCAACCCACTGAATCAGAAACTTGGGGCCGGGCAGGGCACTGCAGGGCACTCTGAATTTTACTAAGTCCTCTAGTTGTAATAAGCTTGCTTCTGATGCACAGTCTAGTATGAGAATCACTTGTCTAGATGTATATTAATCATATTTTTGTAAAAAGCAAAACTATGACCAGGCATCGTGGCATATGCCTTTAGTCCCAACACTCAGGTGGTAGAGACAGGATCTCTATGAGGTTGAGGCCAGCCTGGTCTACAGAGTGAGTTTCAAGTCAGCTGGGGCTACCCATAGACCCTGTCTCAAAACACAAAAACAAAAACAAAAAAGCAAAACGATGTAGCCTTTAAAAAAAATCATCTGGTCAGCTTCGAGATCAGAACCAATTTGTAATTCCTGATAAGAATCAAATGAAAAAAATAGAAAAAAATTAAATTATTTATATACTGATAACTATTTCCCTTTTCTTTTTTAATTTTTTTAATTTTTTAAAATTTTTATTTATTATTTATTTATTTATTTATTTATTTACTTATTTATTTATTTATTTATGTGTATGAATGTATTATCTGCATGTAGGTCTGTGCACCCGTGTCGTGCAATGCACGATTGGAGGTCAGAAGAGGGCGTTGGATTCCCCTGGAACTGGAGTTCTCCTGGAATTGGAGTTACAAACGGTTCTCAGCCACCATGTGGGTGCTGGGGATTGAACCCGGGTCCTCTGCAAGAACAGTTGGTGCTCTTAACCACTAGGCCATCTCACCAGCCCCAATTTTTTTATTTTTTATGTGTATGAATGTACTGTCTGTTTGTAGGTCTGTGCACCCATGTCGTGCAATGCCTCGGAGATCGGAAGAGGGCGTTGGATTCCCCTGGGACTGGAGTCAAAGATGGTTCTCAGTTCTCAGCCAACATGTGGGTGCTGGGGATCTGGCGCTCTTAGCTGCCAGGCCATCTCTCCAGCCCCTATTCCCCTTTTCTAAGACAAAGAAAGATACTATTTTGTAAAGGTTGAGCCCACGTTTTATCTTGGCCAGGATTCAGGCATACTAGATGTCTGGTGGAGTGGGTCTTCTTGAATTTTATTGGACAGCTCAAGGAGCTTCCAGAAAAGAACTAATCTCAGTGGAAGAGTTATGTTCAGAGGTTGTATGAGGACAGCAGAAGGCTGACCGTGTCTGAGTTCATCATGATGCCTGGCACTCACAATGCTCTTACCCCAGCCTAGAAGACTAGTTCATTTTTTCTTTTTTTTAAATTAGTTTTGTGTATTTCATACATTTCTTAATCAAATTTAGACCCAATTCTCCTTCCTTGCCTCCTCCCCATCAGAGCTCATGCATTCTGCCATATATGTCTTTCATCATTTTCTCAGTCTTTAAAATTTTTTTTGATGCTGAAGTTGACCTTGTGGGGCTTAAGTTTACTGTTTCAGTCAGACCTTTGACCCAGTCTTCTTGTTGTTGTTCCTTTTAATCTATATGGTTCCAAAATATGCCTATATGGAAGCTGCAGATACACCAAAATTATGACATCTGAAAATAAACTCTAGGTTAATTCCAAAACATGTTTAGGGTTTCGAATTTTGATAGTAGGATTGTATGCAGGTAAAGAAACAATGTTAATGGCTGGGCGTATTGACCCTCCCCTTTAAACTCAGCACTCAGGACACAGAGGCAGGTGGATCTTTGTGAGTTCAAGGCCAGCCTGGTCTACATAGTGAGTTCCAGGACAGCTGGAGCTACAGGGAGACCCTGTCTCAAAAAGACCAAAAAAAAGTGTTACTTTATTTTCTTACATTACAAAGCAAGTTGATGAGTAACATCAAGTATTAATTTACTAAAAACAAATAAAAAAGGAATTATTGTTTGCCTTCTAAAGAGAGAATTGGTGCTAGCATCCACAAATGAGGGACTGTGCTACTTCAATTAGCAAAATGGTTTCTAGTTCCATCCATTTACCTGCAAAGTTCATGATGTCACTTTTCATTTCTGCTGTATAGAGTTCCATTGTGTAGATGTACCACATTTTCTTTATCTACTCATCAGGTGAGGGATACTTGGCTTGTTTCCAGCTCTTCACTATTGTGAATAGAGCTGCAATAAACGTAGATGTGCATGTATCTCTGCAATAGGATGTCTCGTGCATATATACCCAGGAGTGGTATGACTGGGTCAGGTGGTAGAGTTATTTTCAGTTTCTTTATATTTCTCCATACTGCATTCCCACCAGCAGTAGATGAGTGTTCCCCTTTCCCCACAACCTCTCTAACATTTGGTATCATTTGGTTTTTTTTGATCATAGCTAGTCTTAATGGAGTAAGATGAAATCTCAAGGTGGTTTTAATTTGCATTTCCTTAATTATTAGCAATGTTGAACACTTTTTAAGATGTTTCTCAGCCGTATTTCTTCATTTGTGAGGTCGCTGTTCAACTCTTGACTCCATCTTTTGACTAGGTGATTTGTTTTCTTCCTCCTTTGCTTTTTGAGTAGTTTATATACTCTGGATATTAATGCTCTATTAGATGTATCACTGGCGAAAGTTTCCTCCCACCCTGTGGGGTTTCTCTTTGCTTCTTTGATTGTTTCTTTCACTATACAGAAGCTCTTGAGTTTAATAAGGTCCCATTTGTCAATTGTTGACCTTACTTTTTTGTGTAGCTGCTATCTGATTTAGAAAGTCTTTTTCCTATACCTATGTCTTGTAGATTACTATCAAAATTTTCTTCTATCATTTTCAGAGTTTCAGGTTTTACATTGAAGTCTTTGATCCATTTGGAGTTGATTTTTTTTGGTATTTTCAAGTTAGGGTCTCCCTGTGGTCCCAGCTGTCCTGGAACTTGCTCTGTAAACCAGGCTAGCCTCGAACTCACAAAGATCTGCCGCCTCTGCCTCCCAAGTGCTAGGAGTGTGCCACCACACCTGGCTGAAGTTGATTTTTGTACATGGTGAGAGGTATGGGTTTAATTTTATTCTTCTACAAGTGGTGATCCAGTTAAGCCAATACCTCTTAAATACCCTCCTAGTCTTTCCCTCAATTTTGTGACCTCAGAACTATTGTAATATAAAACCTAGTAGAAGCTAAAAGAGATTTTATTTATTTATTTACTTACTGCTAATCCTAGGACACAGGGTACTTTGTCTATGATTTGAGTATTGAGGGCAGATTTGGAAACTCCAGGACTACCAACATCTCTAATGCCCTTAAATATGCAGTTTAGGCCTTAGAGGCTTCCTTGCATCAGTTGCTCTAACAATAGCTTTTTGAGCAGTGGTGACATGGCTGGAGGATTGAGAACTGCTTTTATGAGCCAAGAGACCTGTTCTTAGAGCACACATGAGACACCCTCATGCACTCTTGGGCTGTTGTGTGGCATTGAGCTTCTTAGACTACAGGTTATGATGTGGTATGGGGTTGTGTACCTGAATGCCAGGAAAGACTTTGGCAATAGTAAATATTTCTGAATGTACAACAACCAAAACAATTCAAAACCAAATGTGTAATGAGTCCAAGGTGATCTGGCAGCACTTGCCCATGTGACCCTGTGACTTGGTTCAGAATGCAAACATACGATCTCAGTAGTCCAGCTGAGGCAAGCCCAGGTAGGTAGGCAGCAGCTGGGTGCTTCAACAAGGCTGATTGCTGATGGATTTAATATAGTTAATCTGTTAATTCATTTGTCTTTGGCTTAATTGGCTTTTGTGGCTGTGGGGGCGGAGTTATCCTCCCGGCTGGTATAAAAGGTGGTGTTGAGTCTTGAGATCTGAGATCTCCTGAGTACAGCTGAGGCAAGCGCAGGTGCTGGGGCAAGGGCTAAAGAGCCCCCCAACAGCCCCTGCCCCCCCCCGCCAACTGGGATTACGAAGGCATCTGAAGGAGGCAAGCAAAGCAAGCCTTCAACACAGTGAAGAGGCATTTAGGACTCACATTGGAATACAGGCAAGGAGAAGCCCATATGCCAGGAACACGAAGAAGAGACAACATGGGAAAGGGGCAGGATAATCCCACATCAAACTCTACCAACCCTATGGAAGATTCCTACAGTGGGATCCCCCTGGGGATGGCCCAGGACACAGATATCAGAAACACAATTGGGAACATATTTAAAGAACTACAACATTATAAAGAGCAAATCAAAGAACTAAGAAAAGAGAATGAAGAACTCAAGAAAGACCTAGAGAGAGAGAATGACAAACTCCAGAAGGAACTGGAAACGCTGAAAAGATCCCATGCTGAAAAAGATAAGGAAACTAACCAGCAAAGCAAAGAGCTACAGGAAGAGATTGAGAAGCTCCAAAAAGAAGTAGAAATACTAAAGAAATCAGAAGAGGAAATGAAAAAGGAAATCAAACACTCATCCAATCAAGAGGAAAGGAATGGAAAAAGCCTCAGAAGCAGAATGGAGGAAGCAGAACAAAGAATATCAGACCTGGAAGATAACACAGAACACTAAAAACCTCAAGGAAAGATTATGAAAAATTTAAAAATACACAAAA
>VZQC01003261.1:1519269-1605279 GCA_009823505.1 Rhizomys pruinosus | reverse complement strand
ATTGACAAATGGGACCTCATTAAACTCAAAAGCTTCTGTCCATCAAAAGAAACAAGGAAGTGAAGAGAAATCTCACAGAGTGGGAGGAAACCTTCACCACAGAAACATCTGACAAAGCATTGATTTCCAGAATATATAAACTACTCAAGAAACAAAGAAGAAAGAAAACAAATGACCCACTCAATAGATGGAGCAAAGAGCTGAACAGAGACTTCACAAGTGAGGAATTAAAGATGGCTGAGAAACACCTTAAGAAGTGTTCAACATCACTAATCATTAAGGAAATGCAAATCAAAACCACTTTAAGATATCATCTTCCTCCAATAAGACTGGCTAGGATCAAGAAAACAAATGATACCAAGTGCTGGAGAGGTTGTGGGGAAAGGGGAACACTCATCCTTTGCTGGTGGGGAATGTAAACTCAAACAGCCACTATGGAAAGCAGTGTGGAAAACCCTTGGAAGACTTGGAATGAACTTGCCACCAGACCCAGCCATACCACTCCTAGGCATGTACCCTCAAGACTCACCCCACCGCAGAGATACATGCATGACCATGTTTATTTCAGCTCTCTTCACAATAGCAAGGAGCTGGAACCAACCCAAATGCCCCTCAACTGATGAGTGGATAGAGAAAATGTGGTACATCTATACAATGAAGTTCTAGGCAGCAGTAAAGAAAGATGACATCATGAGCTTTGCAGGAAAATGGCTGGAGCTAGAGGACATCATGCTGAGTGAAGTAACACAGTCCCAGAAAAACAAACGACAAATGGTATCCCTCATCTGTGGATGCTAGTGCCAATTACCTAGTTGTAAATATTTCTTATGCACGGCCCTTTGAGCTTTTGTCCAAAGCAGCTGGGAGTGATGCATATTGGAAACAAAACAACAACAACAACAACAACAACAGAAAGGACTGCATCAAAGAACTGACTGAAACAGTGAACTTCTGCTCAAAACAGTCAACTTCCTCATGGAGAATATTGGGAAAGACTGAGAAAGAGATGAAAAGCATGTTTGGCAGAATTCATGAGCTCTGGTTGGGTGGGGGAATGGGGGGGGACACGGGTCTAGATTTGATAAAAAAAAAATTAATTAATTAAAAAAAAAGAAAACCAGGAAAAACAAAACAAAACAAAAACAGAATGCAAACATACACAATTTCATTGCATATACCCTGATGCCAGGCAATGCCAACCAATCCTGCCTGAAATGCCTCCGCTCTGATTCAGACTATTGTTTGTTATGAATTGTGATGTTTTTACTTACATGCCAAATTTTCTGCTTTTACAGAAGCACAATGATTTAATCATGGAAAACAAAAAAATATTTTCTATTGTCATTCCTCAGAATATAAGTACCAACTTAGTACATGCAGATCCTAGCTTTTAATTTTTTATATGTATATATGTGGGCATGAGTGTGGAACATGAAATTAGAAACCGGTGGAGAGAGGAGTGAAGAAGGTTTTAAAAATATTTACTTTTGCTGGGCGTGGTGGCACACACCTTTAATCCTAGCACTCAGAAGGCAGAGGCAGGTGGATCTTTGTGAGTTCAAGGCCAGCCTAGTCTACAGAGTGAGTTCCAGGACAGCTGGGGCTACAGGGAGACCCTGTCTCAAACAGACCAAAAAAAAAAATTACTTTTTCACATTCGTTTTATGTGTGTGCACATGCCACGACATGTGTGGACAACCTGTGGGCACTGATTCTCACCCTCTACCATATGGGTTCTAAGAATCAACTTGGGCTGTCAGGCTTGGAAGCAAGTGTCTTTACCCACTGAGCCATCACACCAGCCTGAAAAACAGGGTTTAAAGAAGGGTAGAGAGAGGGTAATAGAATACTTGTGATATGAGAGTTGAAAGAGACTAGTGGGGGTGGAAAAGGGGTACATGGGGAGCAAGGGGGAAGACAAGGGGACAGGAGGATGGACCAACGCAAAGCACATGAGAAAATGGCATGATGAAACTTATTGCTTTGTATGCTGTTTAAAAAGCAAACAAAATCCTTGTGGTGCTCATACTCAGTAAGTATGCAGAGTACATAAATTTGAATCCTTAACATAAAGTATGTCTTTTTTTTTTTTTTTTTTTTTTTTTTTTTTTTTTTTTGCTCCTTGGTAACATTTGAAGAAGCTGCTTGTTGCTTCTTGTGATGAAGTTAGCACACGATGCTGTAATTAACAGGATAGGCTCAGTGATCAGATGCAAACATTTGGTTAAAGTTTTTTTAAAGTACCAAGGTTATTAAAGACTTTGGGACATGTAATTTCAATTCAGTTGCAGTGATAAAACTTTCTGACCAAAATCAACAGGGGAGGAAAGAGGTTTACTTGGCTTACAATTCTGGATTATAGCTCATTATTTTGGCGGAAATTAAAGCAGGAACGCAAACACGTAGTCACATTATATCCACAAACTAGAGAGAAACACACGCACCAATGCAGTCTGCTTGCTTCCTGCTCTCATCTAGATTACCCCTCTCCTACAAAATTCAGTACTCCCTGTCCAAGGAAGAGTATCATCCACAGTGGGCTGAGTCTTCTACATTTCTCTCTCCATTCCTACACATAACAATCAAAACAATCCCCCATAGATCAATCTGGTAAAGACACTTTCTCAATTGAGACTCTATTCCTAGGTGATTCTTGTTAGGTCTGGGCTTCCCAGAATCCCAAGGGGCAGGCACACAGGTGCCCACTTCCTCCAGAGGCTGTCAATCTTCTGACCTCTTCCCCTGTACCTGAGGTCCCACCCCATGGCCATAAATGGGTGAACCCCAGGCGCCATCTCCCCCTTCTGCTTCTGCCCCTGGCCCTACAGTTGTCTTTGCCTCTGCCCCTGCCTTTGCCCACTGCCATGCTGTCCAGTTCTACCACGTGTCTGCAGTCGGCTTGTGCTGGCAGTCCCACATGGAAGTAAATCATGTTCCTGGCGTGACTTAAGTCTCATGTGCCTTTTTATCTGGGGGCTGGGGGTGCACGTCCTTTTTATAACCTAACAATTCTCAGTTGTGGCAAATTGACATTTGAAACTAATTATCATAAGAGATGAAGATTTTGGGTTTTAAAGTTGAACATGTTCCTGATTATTTTCTCTCTCAAAACATACCTATAAAATGAGATATCACCGCTGAATGAGCTGTTCTTTGGCACCATTGCAAAGGAAGAATGTGGGAAGCAGCCTCTCCTTTCCTGCCAGAATTCTGAGCGATTGGTGTCCTTTTCCTTCATGGCTCCAATGCCTATCGGCTGCAAATTGTTGTTCTCCATAAAAATGCTTGGGAGTCTAGAGACCACAAATATTTTTAAGGGCTAAGGAATTCTTGTTAGCAGAATTTTCCAGTCAAGTGGTTGTTACAGTGCCTTTAACTCCGTGTGCTGTGTCACCTGATGAGCGGGGTTGGGGGGAGGGGGGCAGTGGTATGCCAGACTTTCATCTACATAGTAATGTTATGCGGATTTCCAGTTTGCTAATGCAACTTGCCTTTTTTCTTGCCTGCTATTTATTTGAAATCAATGTTTAAACCCCAGGCAAACTTAATGTCTTTATTTTAATTCTTCAGTTTTAGCCCATCCATGATTTGGTTGAGGAATTGCAATGGAAATCAAAAGATCAAGTTTCAAATTGGAGGCGGGGCAAATTGGCCCAGAGTTCTACATTCTTGAACCTTTGGATTACAATGAACTCTCCCTGGAAAAACTTCATAATGGACTGTATTTGAAAGGGCAAAACAAAGAAAAAAAAAATCCATAAACTATTGAAACTTTTTTTTGTTTGTTTTGTTTTGGGTTTTTTTGAGACAGGATCTCCCTGTAGCCACACTGTCCTGGAACTCACTATGTAGACCAGGTTGGCCTTGAATTCACCGAGATCCACCTGCCCCTGCCTCTGGAGTGCTGGGAACAAAGGGGTTATTTTTTGTGCAGAGCTAGAGAAATCTTCTGTTATCTTTAGGTACAGACAACTGGTGTTGTCACCAGTCAAACAAAGGGTTGTTTTTATATTAACTTACTCAGAGTCAGCTTCCTGGAAAACTAATAACAGGAAAGTGAAACGTATTCAAATCTGTTTCCACAATGTTTCTCTCATCCCTGTTCCCCACGTTGCCTCTGGCCTGGGCCATTTAACGGCCTTCTATTTTTCATATTTTGGGTCTTTTTTTCCCAGACCCATTTATGACTTTATATTTGGATTTTTCAGATTAATCTTATGCAAATATGCTTCTTTGCACATTAGATTTCTTCTCAAAAGACTCAGTAGCTTTTCATTGAGTACAGCCTAACATATAAAGTCCATCTTGTGGCAGGCAAGGCTTTGTACTATCTGCCTCAATACAGCTTCCTGTCCTTGAGGCCTGTTTACTAATCTTCTGAGCTTCCTCTTCTTCCTGCACGTACCAGGAATGCCCTAATGCTGCGGATTTGTCCACTGGTCCCTGTTTGTGTGCCTGCCTGTTCAGAGTCTATAAATCTATCCTAAAAGTTGAAATTCAGGATTCTGATATTACCTACTGTCTCCTTCCGCCCTTTCCACTGTCTATCAACTTCTGACAATTTTTCTTCGTCCTGAATTCCTGTGACATCTTCTCGGCATCTCTCACATAGTAGCTTTCTCCTCTGTATTTTAAATGTTTATGTGTAAGTTTTATCTTCCCTGCTGGGTAATCAGTTTCATGAATTCAGAAGCAATACCATCCCACATGCAATTCTTATTAGTTATTATTTCTACCCCTCAAGGTACTGGCATATGGTAGCTCTTCCATGAATATTTGTTCAGTGAATAAATTAAAACCATAGTTACCCTGGAAACTTGTCTTTATTCAAATTACTACCAGCAAATTAGAATCACTCACAGGGCACTTGTAATACTCGGATATTGCTCTGTCTGTCTCTTATTTCTCTGCCTATATCTTATTATCTGGAGGAAAATATGTCACACATTTCAAAACCTTAAATTTTAGGGTTAGTAAGTGATTGATATCCAGTTACCTTCCTTCAGACTTGTACTATAAGCTTCCGACAATGGTCTACATTCATCTATGTTTGCATACTGTGATATGGAAATGTTAACTTCTGTGCCCCTCTGTGGAAAGTTTGCTACTGAGTCTGTAGATGCAGCATACAAGCTTTAACCTAGAGAAGTGAGGAATTCATTTGAAGTAGTGCTTTACATGTGATCTCAGAGACGTCGAGGCGTTGTGATGCTTTCTTTTTTCTTTCTTTCTTTAAAAAAAAGACTTTCATTCAATAGAAAATGTACCCCTAGGGGCTGGGTGTGGCTCATGCCTTTAAAATCAGTACTCAAGAGGTTGAGGCAGGCAGATCTCTGTGAGTTTAAGGCCAGTTTGGTCTACAGAGCAAGTTCCAGGCCAGCCAGCACTACATAATGAGACCCTGTCTCAAAAGAAAAAGAAAACATGCACCTAAAGGGGATGGCTAGATATAGTTGACTGGTCATAGAACAGAGTTTAATATATATACATATATATATACATATATATACATATATGAAATAATACATTACATTTTAAACCCTTTTGTGATATTCATCAATATTTTTCACAAATTTCTTATTGCATTTCATCTTTTTTTTTTTATTTTTTTTTTTATTATTTATTTTCGTATGTGTATGAATGTATTGTCTGCATGCAGGTCTGTGCACCCGTGTCGTGCAATGCGGCGGAGGTCAGAAGAGGGTCTCGGATTCCCCTGGAACTGGAGTTCTCCTGGAATTGGAGTTACAGACAGTTCTTAGCCGCCATGTGGGTGCTGGGGATCGAACCCGGGTCCTCTGCAAGAGCGTCGGTGCTCTTAACCGCTAGGCTATCTCTCCAGCCCTTCTTATTGCATTTCATCTTAAGAAGCTCATATTTGGGGGGGATAAAGAGATCGCTCAGTGGTGAACAGCACTTGCTGCTCTTGTAGGAGACCTGGGTTCAGTTCCCAGTATCCATGTAGCTGGTAACAAACATCTGTGACTTGACAGCCAGGGGATCTGATACCCTCTGACCTCCATGGTGAATGCACACATGTGGCACACTTACACACATGCAGCCAAAACATTTATACACATAAAATAAAATTAAAAATTTTAAAAAGAACTTCATACCAAATACTTGAAATATATGTTCATTTTGATATAAACATAATTTCTAAATATATGAAACATTTAGAAAAACAGAAATAAAAGTAGTGATTAGAAATGTCTATAATAACTAATAAAAAGCTTAGGACCAAGCCTATTGTTTATCAGCTTAGAAAAGCCCATCTAAGCATTTTTAATGCTTTACTTTTAGTTTAATCTACATTAGCAAAAAATTAAGGATCAAATCAATACAAAAATTTCATCTGAGACACTGAAATATCTGAGTTCTTCAATTGGTTAAAAAATCATTTGTAATTTTTGGGGAAGAGATGTAGAATATTTATTTGTTTATTTATTTATTTATTTAGTCTTTTTGAGACAGAGTCTCCCTTTAGTCCCAGCTGTCCTGGAGGTCACTACATAGACCAGGCTGGCCTTGAACTCACAGAGATCTGCCTGCCTCTGCCTTCTGAGTGCTGGGATTAAAGGTATGCACCACCATGCCTACCTGAGATGTAGAATTTTGAGTCTATATCTTGTGAATTCAGAGCAAAAAAAGGGGGGGAATATATTAGATTTAATACATTCACATATTGTTAATCTTTTGTGTTGGGGGGAGGCTGGCAAGAGAGAAAGACTGGCAAATGCATAATCAAAATGTAGTGTCTCATATAAGTACGAATCAGGCCCGACCCTGCTTAGCATCTGAGATCAGACATGTTCAAGGTGGTATGACTGTAGACCAAAAATGTAGTGTAATAGGATATTATTTACCTATGGAAAGGAACAAAGTATTGACACAGGCTACACGATTGATAAACCTTAAAATATTATGTCATGAAGCTGGAGAGATACCTGGCTTAGTGAGTCAAAACATTTACTGAGCAAGGAATATTTGAGTTCCAATCTTAAGCACCCATGTAAAAAGTCAGGCATGGCCACACATGCCTGTAACCCTAGAGTTAGGAGAGGGCAGGGCAGAGCCAGGTGGACTCCTAGGGGAGTAAGATGGACCACGATAGAAAAGGCATTCGCCTCTGGCTTCTATGAGCACACCCAGGTATACACATACATGTACCACATACATATACCACACACCACACATACACACACACACACACACACACACACACACACACACAATTTTTAAATTAAGTTAAATGAAAGAAGCCAGACACAAATGGTCCCTACGTATGAAATTTCCAGAACAGGTAAATTCATAGAGAAAGTAGATTCTTGTTTCTAGGGCTAAGAGAGGACACAAAATACCTTTATAGGGGCTGGAGGGATGGCTCAGCAGTTAAGAGCACCGACTGCTCTTGCAGAGGACCTGGGTTCGATTCCCAGCACCCACATGGTAGCTAAGAACCGTCTTTAACTCCAGTTCCAGGGGAATCTGACGTCCTCTTCTGACCTCTGTGGCATTGCACGACATGGGTGCACCTACCTACATGCAGACAGTACACTCATACACATAAAAAGTAATAAATAAATTTAAAAAATACCTTTATAGTGGTGAGAATGTTTAACATTAGAGAATGGTAATGGCTGCAGGATTTTGTGAATGTACTAAAACCCACAGAGCTACATACTCTTTGAAGGTGTGCATATCATGGAATGCGAACTGTATCTCATCTTAAACACCAAGTGAATATTCTGCATACTAAGGGTTTCCCGGAGGCCTTGTCAGGCAGGGCTAGGCATCAAGATAGTAGCCTCTGAGCAGCAAACTCTTGACTCAGCCGTGTAGTGGGTGACACACCATCGCAGCTAAATGCTTCTTCCCCCTCTGTACCAAGCACAAAAGTCCACAGCTACGGGGCTTCAGGAAAGCCTGCTATTCACACATTGGTCTGTACCTCTTTGTGTGCTTTTACCTCCATTAACTCATTTTTGTCTCAAGGTTTTTGTTGTTTTTTTGCCACCACGGTGTCTCTCAGATGTCTGCTGGACCTTATTCGCTAACACTTTTCTCTCTTCTGTCTTTTATTCACAAATGCCCCGTTCTCTTCCTTACATAGCCATTACTCTTCCTGGTTTTACTTTTCATCCTTGATTTTCAAGATGATGACTGGCCCTTTATCTTCCTTCCTCTGTATAAAAGCTGTGTTTTCTTTTAAACACTGTAATTCACTTCTTTCTCCAATTTTGTCTACATGATTCCAAAAATGCTTAGCCGTTGAAATAACAGCTGCTGCCCTTATCCTGAACTTTTTTTTTTTGGTAGAACTTTCTTTTGCTAAATAAGGTATTTTTGAAAGATATGTTTTATATTATATATGTGTTTATATTAATATACACTAGTGTATATTAATTTTATATATTTTATATATGTGTTTTATATTAATATACACTAGTAAACTTTATTATCTTATTTTCTGTAGGCTTTAAAGCTTATCTTGATGTTAAGTTTTCTTGCATTTCATTTAGAACCTTTGATAATTATCTGTCATAATATTTAGCTGCCCAAACTTTGCATTGCATTGATAATCTTCTTCTTTGCATGTTCTCAATGCCCCTCTTCTATATTTACAAATTACATTTTTGAGCATGATTTGCTATTGCATCTTGGAAAAATAGGATCTAAAGCTTGCCTCCAGTTGTGGCGTCTCCCCTTCTCCTGGGCTCCTCCTCTCCAGTGCGTCCTCACTCTCTTTGCACCCATATTTATGTCTTTGGCATCCGGCTTGCCTTACTCATTATTCAGATGTTTTAAATTTTCACATTCCTTCTAAGAAATGATGCCATTGAAGCTGTCATCACGTAGTTCCCCCTTTTCATATGGCTCTTGGGTTCTGTCTGCACTTTTTTTTTTGTCTTTTTGAGACAGGGTCTCCCTGTAGCCCCAGCTGTCCTGGAACTCACTCTGTAGACCAGGCTGGCCTTGAACTCACAGAGATCCAACTGCCTCTGCCTCCCAAGTGCTGAGATTAAAGGTGTGCACATGCGCCACCATGCCTGACCTGTCTGTACTTTCTTGTAAGAGAGAGAATCGACAGATAATAGCACCATAAAGACTAATAGTCACACAGTACCAGTGCCTTAAGCTTTCCATCTCTTTCTTTGCTCTCTAAGAGCCCTGTTGAGTGTGCCTGAATGGGATGTTTATATTCATTACCTCATGCAGTCCTTATAAGGTCTTAGCTGGTGGGTATTATTGTTATTAGCATAATTTTTTTTTTTTTTTGTCTTTTTGAGACAAGTTCTCCCTGTAACCCCAGCTATCCTGGAACTCACTATGTAGACAGGCTGGCCTTGAACTCACAGAGCTCTGCCTGACTCTGCCTCCTGGGATTAAAAGTGTGTTCCACCATGCTGGCTGTTATTGTTATAATTTTACAAGAAGAAATTGCCTTGCCAAGCGACTGACACAGATTACACAGCTGGTTCATGACAGAACCTGGCACTCAGCTGAAGCTGCCCCAGTTCAAAAGCACACTGGGAGAGAAATGTCTTCCTCCTATTTCTCTGTATGTTGATTATTTACCATTAAAATGAAAGAAGTAGGACTGCTCACTGCACTCAAGTCTATGACTGGTCCAAATACTAGACTCTTCTTGACTTCTACAGAAGTTATATATTTCCTGTCACATTCTTTTGGATCTTATCTCCTCTCTCTAAGCACTTTTATTGTGCTTATCTTTGCATATTTCATAGCATGTTGAAACTCTTCCTTACATTGCAAGCTCTTGTGAAAACAACTAAGAGATGATCTTCCTTTCTGCTACCTCGGTTCCACCAATCTGCAGTATCCAGCACCCAGCACAGATTCATTATGTACTATAATCATTCAGCAAAATGATTGTTAAATGAGATTTAAAAATATTTTCTCTTAGGCCCAGCATGGTGGTGCATGCCTTTAACCCCAGCACTTGGGAGGCAGAGGCAGGTAGATCTCTGTGAGTTCAAGGCCAGCCTGGTCTCCATAGTGAGTTCAAAAAAATTTTTTTTCCTCAATATGATGGTAACAAAGTCATTCTCTAACTGTAAATTAGAGCTGACTGTTATAGAGGTTATCTCTTATAAAACCAGCAAAACTGCTTTCTTTAATTGACTAATAGACATAGGAACTGTGAAAAGGATTATTCTCTATTCAGAACCAAATATAATTCTAGAGTCTCTTTAAGCTTTGCATTTAAGCAAAATATATTAATACAAGAGAGCTCTGACATCAGCAATGGATTATTCTGCCACGGAGATGTTGGCCAGGGGATCCAAGCCCCCCCCCCAAAAGGTAAAGGCTTCTTGCCTGTAAACTGGGATACTTGCAAGAAGAGAGACGGTAAGGCCCTGCTGTTGAAGACCTGATGTAAGCATGGGAAAGATGTATCGAGACTGCACTTGCAAGTGTACAGTTGGTCTCTGGAATACCAGAGAGTGTTACCAAAGGCCACTAAACCAATAAAGCAAAAATTGGTCTCCTTGAGCAAGACTCCTCTGTCAGCATCAGCTACACCTCACCTGCCTGGAAATACTGTGCAGCAGTGGCAGCCACATGTCTGTATATCCCAAATCTGATTGGCTATTAGCTCTCTTCTTGGAGGAATAACTTACGGCTGATGCCACAAGCTTACATCCTCTAGTGGTTAGGAGATGTTATAAGCCACAGTAAGACCTTGTCATCTTTTACAGAAAAAACATAATTCATGGATTAGCATGCCATCCAAACATCTGTGTCCATACCAAAGTAACCTACCATAATAATTAGTACTGTTTAAATACCTATATATCTAATTGCTTGTGCTTCATTAGTAGGATTGAAAGGTTATTCCTAAACAAACTGTCAGCCCATGAAAAGAAACAGCCAGGGGCTGGAGAGATGGCCTAGTGGTTAAGAGCGCCGACCACTCTTGCAGAGGACCCGGGTTCAATCCCCAGCACCCACATGGTGGCCGAGAACTGTCTGAAACTCCAATTCCAGGAGAACTCCAGTTCCAGGGGAACCAGACACCCTCTTCTGACCTCCGTGGCATTGCATGACACAGGTGCACAGACTTGCATGCAGACAGTACATTCATACACATACAGAAATAAATAAAATTAAAAAAAAAAAGAAACAGCCAGAACTGGTCAGAGTCCAAAACAACATCTCCAGAGAAAGTAGACTGTTTTGCTTCTTGTCCACCTGTGCCCCTTTTCTAAGCCTAGGGAACACTCTGTGGAAGAGGGGTAGAATGTAAGGGCTGTGATTGGGGTGAGTGGTGAAACTACAGCAATATAGACTGGACACTTATTTTATCAACTTGACTGTACATACAAGCCCCTCCAGCTAGATGGTGGGAGCCTTGGGCTGTGTGGGTTTGGGCACCACTGCTTGCAAATTGGTTTTACATGAAGGATGCTTGTACTCATAGCTTATTACTTATTGTTTAAAAAAGGAAATAAAATAAAGTATAAAAAAATTAAAAAATTAAAAAAATTTTTTTAAATGATATGAAAAGAAAAAATAAAATAAAATTTTTCTTCTGTATAAAATTTTTTTTCTCTTAAATTCATTAGTCACTTCTTGCCATACCAGTGGATTATTTTTTTCTATTTTGCCACATTTCTTTATACTATTTCTGTAAAACTGCATTACTGTGGGTACAGGGCCACTTTTTTTGTGTTTGTCTTTTTGAAACAGGATCTCGCTTTAGTCTTTGGGGGCCTGGAGCTCACTCTGTAGACCAGGCTGGCCTTGAACTCAGAGATTTGCCTGCCTCTGCCTCCCGAGTGCTGGGATTAAAGGTGTGCGCCACCACACCTGGCTGCAGAGCCACTTTTTAAGGTGCTGAAACTAGTGTTAGAACTAATTTGAGGTAGCAGGCTCACATACAGTGAATATATTGAACACCACTGAATTGCACATTTTAAATGGTTTACATGCTATTTGAAAGGTCTCCTGGAGATTTTATGAAGGCAATTTTTCTAGAGGACTTCTGTACTTGTGAGATTTATATTTCTGGAAGAAACCTAGGTATTTTAGTGGTAAAAGAATCAACATTCAGAAACAGGAGGAAGACTTTTTCTCCCTTGTGCTTTTGGAGTCTGGCAGCTTCAGCTGAGTGCTGGGTTCTGTCATGAACCAGCTGTGTAATCTGTGTCAGCAAGTAATTTCTTCCTGTAAAAGTATACCTTTTAAAGACTGGATGAGGTAATAAATTTAGATATCCCTTAGGGTACACTACTCTTGTGCATGAGCGTCGGTGTGTACACTTATTCTTTTTCTAGTTCTCCTACAGCCCTGAAATGACTACACCTTCTCCACAGTGTCAGTCAAGGAAGCACCAGATGAAAAAGTGAACGTGGATCTCATCTCACGAATGTCAGCGTTGTAAGAAAGCAGCAGAAAAAACAAAACAAACAAACAAAAAACCCCCAGAAGCAATAAAACAGCCTTCCCATGAAAAAAAATGTATAAGTCTTCTTTTCTTTCTTTTTTTTGTTTTGTTTTGTTTGTTTGTTTCCCTGTAGTCCCAGCTGTCCTGGAACTCACCATGTAGACCAGGCTCGCCTTGAACTCACAGGGATTCATCAACCTGTCCCTGCCTCCTGGGTGCTAGGATAAAGGCATGTGCCACCATGCCTGGCATAATTCCATTTTGACTCTTATTTTTCCACAGAAATTTTTCTGCATTGCACAAACTACATAGGAAACCTAACTATTGTCCATGATATTTAATCTGGTGGAAAAGGAAGATTTAAATTATAGATGAAAGTTATTCCATATTTTAAGTAGGAAAATAGAAAATGGAGTTTGTGCAATATTGTGGTTGTTTTGTTTTGTTTTGTTTTTTACGCTAAGGAAAAGAATCACTTCATGTGTTAGAGGAAGAAGAATTCAAGGAAAGAACTCTGGGTTAGGGATCAGGAGGGGGAGTCCTCCCCTTGCCAAGAAGTAAATGACCATTGACAGGCCACTTCTCTAGCTGGGTCCAGTTAATCACCCAAAAAGTACAAGCAGCAAATCTATACCCCCCCAATACACATACTTTTTTTTTTTTAAACTCTAGAACTCTCTCTTACAGAACAACTCCATTCCCAAGGAGCTAAAAATTATTTTATCTTTTTATGTGGTACACTATGAAATAGTTTGTGTATATCTTAATGCATTTTGTTTTTATTTTGTGTTTTTGTGGTCTGTGCTTCATTCAGTTCCTGCCTCCAGATTCTGCCCTGACTTCCTTCAAGGAGGGACTATGCCTGGAAGGGTGAGATGCAATCCACTCTTTCCTCCTTCAGTTGATTTTTAGTCATAGTGTTTATCATACTAACAGAAAAAATAAACTAAAGCAACTACCCTGTCCACCAGGAAATCTCAACGGGCAGTACAGCATGAGTAGTCAGCGTTCTCAGCAATGTTATTTGTGTTCAAAATCTCAGCTTCTATTTTTTCATAAGTTCCTCCAATTTAGAAGTCAGCAGAAAGATATACACAGGAATTATAATGTATATTATAATGTATATTTATAATGCATGTGGAGAAAAATCAATACAGTAGGCAAGTGGGAACTTGGCATAGCAGCAGCTGAAAATGGTTAAAGTCCTCTATAGTACCAGATCACTGAGGAAATGCTGAGAATGGACTAAAAACAAACAAAAATTGGATGGTGGCACATCTCAATTATATTTCTTGTTTGTAGGGTTTTGTGCTTACTGCTTTCTTTATATTTTTTAGCAATGGTATAGATAGTATAAAAGATTCAACTCAGAATTATAAACTGAAATAAAGGAAAAGGTAAATTACAATTCCACCTTAGGGGCAACTTTATTTATTATTTATTTATTTATTTATTTATTTTGAGACAAGTCTCATTGTATAACCCTGGGTGACCTGGAACTAGCTATATAAACCAGGTGGGCCTGGAACTCACAGAGATCTGTATGCTTCTATCAAGTGCTGGGATTAAAAGTGTGCTCCGGGCTGGAGAGACGGCGTAGAGGTTAAGAGTGCCGACTGCTCTTGCAGAGGACCCGAGTTCGATCCCCAGCTCCCACATGGCAGCTGAGAACTGTCTTTAACTCCAGTTCCACATACATTATCAGTATACCCAGTTCAAAGGTTTAATAAACATTAAAAATTTAAAAAGAATATATGAGTTGTTCTATGTTTCTAGGTTATATACTTAGATATTTACAGGTGAAGCTAAGCCTCAAGTTGTAGTGTGTTCTAAAACAAGTAAGAGGAAAGTCAATTAGAACAGCTGCAAAAATTGATCATAATCTTATGAGTGAGTGAAGCAAGCTTCTCAACCATCAATTGACATTGTTGATTATAAATTCTGCAGAGATCCAACAAGACCTGAGTCTTAAATAGGATATATTTCAAAGAGAGCAAGCCAGTGGAGTGTTGGGATGTGTAAATGGATAGACTGTTAGCAAAACACAGAGAACACCAAGAAAATGTTGGTTCCATTTAATAAACTGCAGACCCCAACTGATCATACGAGGATGTTTCTGTAGAACTGCTGCGGGAAAACATGACTGGGAGTTGGCACCCATGGGTTCACTATGCTAAGCATTTGCAATTCCATCTTCCACACAGACTTAGGATGGAGGGTGGGGCATAATGGAGGCATTGTACTTTGATGGTATTTCCATCTCCTCTCCTGTCCCTACCTCCCCTTACTGGCCCCTGCCCAATTCAATGTACTCTATCACACATATAAGGTGGCCTAGAGAGTCTAATTTGTGTCCCCAAATGTCCTTCAGCATGTTTCTATCCACTGGAGCCTGATTAACCTATCAAGAGTACCATCTTGTCCAGGTGTACTAGTGCACGCCTTTAATCCCAGACAGGTGCAGGTAGATCTCTGTGAGATCGAGGCCAACCTGTTCTACATAGCTAGTTCCAGACCAGTTGTGGCTACAGGGAGACCCCATCTCAAAAAGACCAAGAGAGAGAGAGAGAGAGAGAGAGAGAGAGAGAGAGAGAGAGAGAGATCTTTCAGCATCCATTAGTTGCCAAAAGTTCCTTAGGTAGGGTTGGGGTTCTCACCCACTTTCCCATATCTGTGCTTGGATTTTGCCTGGTTTGAGCTTGCATCGGACTTGTGCCTGCTGTCACCACTGCCGTGAGTTCATATGAGGAACTAACCATCTCTCTGGAAAGCTGTTTCTTTGTGGTCCTTCCACCTCTGGCTCTCACAGTCTTTCCACTCCCTCTTTTACATCGTACCTGAGCCCTGGGAGGCAGGTGTCCATTCAGGGAGGAGCACTCTGCGGTCTCTTGTTCTCTGCACATTGGCCAGTTGGGGGTTTCTGTGTTAATCACTACCTGTTGCATAAGGAAACTTCTCTGGTGAGAGTTGTGAGGTGCATGGATAATGGGTACAACAATGAGTCATTAGGACTCATTTTGATATTGTAAGTATTTAGTTGAAAACTAATATTAGGCTTTCCCTATAGCTTATCTATCCTCAGGTTCCTAGGCCTGACATCAAGGCCAGACATAGCTCCATCCTATGAAGTGGGTCTTAAATCCAATTAGAGAACAGTTGGTTACTCCCGTGATATTCGTAGCCCCATTGCACTGGTAGGTATATCTTGCCAGGCCAGTTGTTGTTGTAGTTCACGGGACTCTCAATGATTATTTTTCCTTCTGGTAGCACCTTCCAGCACCGTGAATGCAGCCAGGAGAGACGGGGCTCTCAAGTCAGCAACGGCTTGGTTTCTCTTGGTTCCACAACTCACATATAAGGCGTCTTCAGCAACAAGATCTTACTGTCAAGTTCTGGTGGGTAACCAAGAGCAGGAACAATGACTAGTTGTGTCTGAGGGTCTGTGGGACCCCAGGTCAGTAGATCCATAGATGAGAGTCACCCTGTCTCCACTTGCCAGGATTTGTCATCATTTGTTTTTTGGATCTTAGCCATTTTGAGTGAGGTAAAATGAAATCTTGATTCTAATCTGCATTTCCCCGACAATGAAAGCTGTTGAACATTTTAAAAATATTTCCAGCCATTTGTGTTTCATCTTTAGAGAACTCCTTGTTCAGCCTTTGCCCATTTTTTTAGTTGCTTGTTTTTTCATGCTTAGTTTTGTGAGTTCTTAGGATATTCTAGATACTAACCCTCCATTAGAAGTATAGTTGGTAAAGACTTTTTTCCCGTTCTGTTGGTTGATTCTTCACTCAAATTATGGTGCCCTTTGCTGTACAGAAGCTTTTCAGTTTCATGTGGTCCCATTTGTCATTGTTGGACTTAATGCTCGCACGGTAGGAGTCCTGTCCATGAATCCTTTCCTGAGCCCATGCGTTCCAGGGCATCCCCACTTTATCCTGTCTGGTTCAGGGTACAGAGTCTTATGCTGAGTGGTTGGTCCTTTTGGAGTTGAGTTTGTGCATGATGAGAGACAGGGGTCTAGTTTCATTTTTCTACATGCCACTTTCCAGTTTGACCAGCACTGTTTGTTGAGCAAGCTGTCTTTTCTCCAGTGGATATTTGCGGCTCCTTTGTCAAGAATCCAGTGTCTATAAATGTGAGGATTTAAATACGGGTCCTCAAGTCTATTTCACTGATCAATGTGTATGTTTTTAAACTAGAACCATGGTGTTTTTATTACTACAGCTCCGTGGTATATTTTGAGATCAGAGGTTGCAGTGTCTCCAGCAGTTCTTTTATTATGATTACTTTGGCTATCTTGTTTTTGCATGTGTGTGTGTTTCCATGTGAAATTTGATTTTTTTCCAATTTCTGTGGAGAATTCTGTTGGAATGTTAATGGGTATTGCATTGAGTTTATAGATTGGCTCTTTTCAAAATATTAATTCTACCAACTGGTAATGGAAGCTTCTTGCCAGGCAAGTTCTTCAACAAAGACTCCTTTAGGTAAAAGGTGTTGTTGTTGTTTTTTGCTTCCTTTTCAGGAATGGTTGGAAAGATCATCATCACGCTGTCTCCATGTGTTGGATAGCTTTTGTCAACTTGATACAAACTAGAGACGCCTAGGAGGGGGGAACTCAACTGAGGAATTTCTTCCATCAGATTTATATGTCTGTGGGGATGTTCTCTTGATTGCTGTTGATGTAGGATGGCCCAGCCCACTTGGGGTGGTACCATCCTGGGGTAGGTGGACTGGGCTCCTATATATAGGAGGGGTGGCCGAGCAAGCCAGGGGAGCCAAGCCAGTATGCAACATTTCTCCATAGTCTCTGCTTCAATTCCTACCTCAAGTTCCTGCCTTGGCTTCCCTTGATGATGGATTGTAACCTCTAAGATGAAATAAAAACACTTTCCTCCCCTAAGTTGATTTTAGTCAGTATTTCATAACAGAAACCAAACTAGAACAGCATCCTTCTAACCAACCAAGGCAGTAATTCTTCTCCTCCCCTTGTCAGCTAGAAGAAATTAGCTGAATCTCCTCGAATCTCATCGAAATTCCTGCCCACAGAAGCTGGGTAGTAGATAGACAACTTCAATTTCTTATTAAATCCCAAACATGAGCAGTCACAGACAGGCACCCCCTTCAGCCTTCTCCACTAGGTCTGGTATGCCCAACAGGATGGCAAGGTCCAGGCTTTTAGTATCAGTGATGGGAAAAGATAACTTTTCTGTAGGCTCAACACCATTGTAAGTAATGATATCCTCTCCATGCAAAATGGTCCTCAACACTGTCTATTGAAGAGGCAACTGGCTTAACGTTCCTTTCAGCACAGTCCAGTGTCAGCTTTGCAGCTCTACCAAGTTCTGTGGTAAACACCGGGGCAGAGTGGCATGGGTGGGAGAAGAAAACGAGTCTCCCAGAAAGCCCTGGGAATTTATTCCGCAGTCTTCCAGCATAGCAGCAATGGGGGAGGGGCTCTCCTGTGCTCTCCCGTCCCTTCCCCTCTTCCCCTCTGCTCCCCCTTCTCCTCTCCTCTTCTCCTGTGCTCCACTGTGCTCTCCAGTCCCTTCCCCTCTTCCCCTCTGCTCCCCCTTCTCCTCTCCTCTTCTCCTGTGCTCTCCTGTGCTCTCCCGTCCCTTCCCCTCTCTTCCCCTCTGCTCCCCCTTCTCCTCTCCTCTTCTCCTGTGCTCCCCTGTGCTCTCCCGTCCCTTCCCCTCTCTTCCCCTCTGCTCCCCCTTCTCCTCTCCTCTTCTCCTGTGCTCCCCTGTGCTCTCCCGTCCCTTCCCCTCTCTTCCCCTCTGCTCCCCCTTCTCCTCTCCTCTTCTCCTGTGCTCCCCTGTGCTCTCCCGTCCCTTCCCCTCTCTTCCCCTCTGCTCCCCCTTCTCCTCTCCTCTTCTCCTGTGCTCCCCTGTGCTCTCCCGTCCCTTCCCCTCTCTTCCCCTCTGCTCCCCCTTCTCCTCTCCTCTTCTCCTGTGCTCCCCTGTGCTCTCCCGTCCCTTCCCCTCTCTTCCCCTCTGCTCCCCCTTCTCCTCTCCTCTTCTCCTGTGCTCCCCTGTGCTCTCCCGTCCCTTCCCCTCTCTTCCCCTCTGCTCCCCCTTCTCCTCTCCTCTTCTCCTGTGCTCCCCTGTGCTCTCCCGTCCCTTCCCCTCTCTTCCCCTCTGCTCCCCCTTCTCCTCTCCTCTTCTCCTGTGCTCCCCTGTGCTCTCCCGTCCCTTCCCCTCTCTTCCCCTCTGCTCCCCCTTCTCCTCTCCTCTTCTCCTGTGCTCTCCTGTGCTCTCCCGTCCCTTCCCCTCTCTTCCCCTCTGCTCCCCCTTCTCCTCTCCTCTTCTCCTGTGCTCCCCTGTGCTCTCCCGTCCCTTCCCCTCTCTTCCCCTCTGCTCCCCCTTCTCCTCTCCTCTTCTCCTGTGCTCTCCTGTGCTCTCCCGTCCCTTCCCCTCTTTTCCCCTCTGCTCCCCCTTCTCCTCTCCTCTTCTCCTTCTCGCTCTCCCTCTCATTCTCTCTGCACACAGACATACACAGCAGCCATATTTTAGTTTTGCATTTTTTTCTAGATAGTTCTTAGAACTGCTTTTCTAAAGTTCAGTTCAGCAATCACGTACATTATTTTAGAGGACAATAAAGAGCATTATAGTGGTAAGACTGCAACAAAGATGCCCAAATGGATTTATGGGGAAAAAGCTAAGAACTAAGCCTTTTTCATCCAGAGAATGGAAAGCTTCACTGAGGTAAAGATGAGCTTATTACAATCAGTTTCCGCTTTTGAAAGACTGTTTCATATATGATTATGACTTGATTCACAAAAAGTTAGGATAACAAGAAGGTGTTTGTGAAGGAATTATGTTAGACTCAGTTGTACCAGAACACTACAGAGGGGGCTTCTTTCTCCTGATCTGTCATCTCTACTCACGATGTCCGAGAAACAGACTGCCACATTGGAGTTCACAGCCCTTTTGTTTCCCAGAGACAAGCTTTCATCCCCATCTTAGACCCTCCCTCTGTTTTCTCTTCTGTTCCTCCTGCATTTCTCCTCCTCTTTTGGTCACTGGGCATCATGTATCTTAGGCTGGCCTCAAACTTGCTATGTAACTCAGCATGACCTTTATTCTTGATTCAATGTCTCCTGAGGAAGCATTGCAGCCTCTCTTCATTCTTTTAATTCTTACAGTGAATTAACACCATTATGTCTCTGCAATAAGACTCATTTCCTTCTTCCTTGTGGAAGGCAAGACAGAGGATCACCACCCCGTGACACATCCATCAACAATAGTCTCTCAATCCCCAGGCCAATGTCATTCTATTCTTTCTTACCCCCGCCCCCAAGCCCTCTCTAGGTCCATTTCTCAAAGTCTTAATTATTATTCTTGCCCTTCTGATTTTGTGATGAATGGCAGTCTTGCTACCCCTTGGCCCTGAAAAGTAGAGAATTCTTCATTTTAACATTTCATTAAGAAATGAAATGCAGAACCAGCAAGATGGCTCAGTGAGTAAAGGGCATTTGCTACCAAGCACGATGCTCTGAGTTTGATCCCCAGGATCCGCATGATAGAGGGAGAGCTGACTGTCCTCCAGCCTCCACACTCAGGCCATGTCCATACACACACATGTGCATGCACAAAATAACATAATAAGAATGTTTTAAAAGAATTTAAATATAAATGAATATAGGAACAGAAACAGGTCATTTTTCTTTTGCAGATCACCAACTGCAAGATTTCATAAAAGCTAGTATATCATTTCCCAAAAACGGGAAGCTCATTTTTGTGAACTGTAGAAAAATGTAATCCCAAGCTCTATAGCTGTCAGAGAAATGAATGGCTATTCTATTTTGAAATGGCACCTAACAAATATGAGGACTGATTATAATTCCTCTCCTGTCAGCCTTCTCTTTGTGAGCCTGGTGTGTCACAGGCTGGAGTAGTTTCTCAATAGAACTGGTGTGAATAGTGGTTTCTCCACCTGTGGCTCAAAGTCCTGTGCTCTGGACAGGAGGGTGTGCTGAGTTGCATAGTTTTTAATGCAGAGAATTGAAATTGCTTCTTCACAGATAGTTTCAAATTATTTTTATTGAGGGGAAATTCATCTCACATAAATTCAGCTATTTTAAAATGATCAGTGGCATTTAGTACATTCTCAGTGTTGTGCACTTGTCATCTAGATCAAATTCTAAATTTTTGTCACCCATAAATAAATTATTTGTCAGGCATAATGTCCTTGCAATATTAATCTGCCTACTGTCTCTGTATTTACCTATTTGGTATATAAATGGAATCATACAATATATAGCCTTTTGTATCTGATTTTCACATAGTAATACAGTTTTCAGGCTTGTCTACATTGAAGCATGGATCAGTACTCTATTCCTCTTCCGTTGTAACTGAAAACTGTTCTACTGTACGTTTCACCCATTCAGTCACTGATGGGTACCTGGATTGTTTCCATCTCTTAGCTATTGTGATCAGTGCTGATATGAGCATTTGTGCAGTAGTATTTGTTTGAATATCTGTTTTCAGTTCTTTGGGATATGTAGAACAGAATTGCTGAGCATCTGGGAATTTTTGTCCAACTTTTTGAGAACTGTTTGTCTACATTTACTTTTGAAAGAGAAAAGCAGCATTAATGCAGTGAACTTGTCGTATCAAAGATGGTAGAGGCCTCTGATCATGCAGACGCTCTTCTGGAAAGTGAAAGGGTGCATAGCTGGTGGCCGCATCGGCGTTTATTCCATTGCTCCTGGGAAGACAGAATCAGGATACGGATACAGTCTGACAACACCCAATAGCCACAAGTCTCCATGAAATATCATCCCATATAGCAAAGTCCAGTTAAATGTTTGTAATGCTTCTTCATTTCTTTTCTTTCTTTCCTTCTTTTCTTTCCTTCCTTTTTTCTTTCTTTCCTTCCTTCTTTCTTTCTTTACCCTTATTTGTCATGTATCTTATTTTATTTTATTTTATATGTTTTGTTTGTTTCTTTTTCCTTTTTTTCCTCAGTCCTTTTGAGACAGGGTCTCATGTAGTCCACTAGCCTTGAACTATGCAGCCAAGGATGACTTTGAAGTTCGGATCCTCCCGTCTCCATCTCCCTGAGTCCTATGGTTACAGGCATGTGCCACTGAGCCTGGCTATGTGCTAGTGTTTCTTTTTGATGTTTATTTGGTAGCACAAATCTATTGTCTTTGGCCATGTTGCTATATAATTAATCTCAAACCCAATTAAGACAATTGATTTAAGAAAGAAGCCAATTCTAAAGATGAGGTTTATTTTGAAGAAACTTGAAAAGCAGTCTAAGTTGTCAGATGTCAGATCTGTGTCCCAGTCTCCTCTCTTCCTGTCATCCTAAAGATCCACACTTCGATGAGTCATTACCATGTAGGAAGATATCTGCTGATTTTCCTAGAATCTTCTACATAATCCTTTTCTGGGAAAATTAGTATAAAGGTTAATCTACTCTGGGTATTGTAGTAACAGGCTTTCAAACTTTCATGCTTTGTGCTCATTTTCCTCGCTGTTTCCATTGGTTGTGCTTTGTACAGCATTGTCATTAACTTGTATGGGGCCCTCAGTGATGCATAGCTCACACCCATCACACTGTGCCAGTAACAGGCTGTAAGAACAAATTCCAAACCTATAATTACTCACTTGATCAAGTCATGATAGCTCCCATGTGCCATGGAACTACAACCATAGTAGAGTTAGGATAGAACAAATCAAAACAAAATCTTTTCTCTTTCTTAGAAGCTTTGTCCAGGTAGCATCATTGAAATAATGTGTTCAAACAATGCACCTTGCAAATGAATTCATCTATCATCAATCTGGCCACATTGTAATTCAGAATTACAGAGCTATTACTGTCCGAGTAGCATGGTTGTCAGAGAGCAAGTCCTCAGGGAACCCTAGATAGCCCAGTCTAAGGCGTCATTTATTGGCTGCTAATACTCCCTGTCTAGAATAGTTCAGCCCTGATCCCTGACATTATGCTGCCCGAGTCACATGCTTTTGGAGAAGATGACTTCAGGTTTAAGTAGAAAGTTCAAAAGAGGACAGGGAAGCAGGGCAGCTCAGTCCCGGCAGGTGCACTCTCTGACGGTATGGGGATAGATTAGTCAGAGCTAACTCTATGGGATCTTATTTTCTTTTCTTTTCTTTTTTTTTTTTTTTTTTGAGACAGGGTCTCCCTGTAAGCCCCAGCTGTCCTGGAACTCACTCTTTAGACCAGGCTGGCATTGAACTCGCCTGCCTCTGCCTCCCAAGTGCTAGGATTAAAGATGTGTGCCACTACACCCAGCAGGGGATCTTATTTTCTTACCATTGGAAAATATCCTCCTTTTAGAGTGACTCACAAATTCTTCAGAAGGAAGTAATTATATCGTGGGGATTTAAAAAAATGTCTCTGAAGTAGAATTTTTTTATGGTCTTTTCAAGACAGGGTCTCCCTGTAGCCCTGGGCTGTCCTGGATTTTGCTCTATAGACCAGGCTGGCCTTGAACTCACAGAGATCTGCCTGCCTCTGCCTCCTGAGTGTGGGGTTAATGAAGTGGAATTTTTAAAACTCATGTATACATAACTGTTTGTAACAGACAGGTGAGAGCCCTAACACTTCAGGCTTCAAACATACTTAGGAAGATTAGGTTCATATAATAATAGGGGGAAATGAGATAGAGGATTATTGAGATAGAGGATTATAAAAACTCAGGAACAGTGTTCTCAGATACCATTAAGCCATTTTTCCTTAGTCATTCTAGGAATGATTGCTTTGCTTGCTTTGCACACTTCCCCTTGATTGGTAACTTTAACTGTTATCTCTTGCTTCTGTAATTGGCTTGATGCTTCGTGTGCTTCCCTTTGGTTGGTAATTTTAACTGTGGTGTTAGACTCTGATTGGCTGGTGTACATCAATTGCCTGTAACCTGCACCTCATGGCCTAGCATTGTAATTAAATTAAACCCTCCTTTAAAACTCAAAAAAATTTTTTTATTAAGACCCCAAATCTTAGTTCTGTGTGTATGTGATATGCACATAATGTATGTGTGTGGGGGGGCAGGGATCCATATGCACAGAGGCCAGAAAATGACATTGTATCTGGTACTACCCTTTCTACCTTAATCCCTTGAGACTGGGACTCTCACTGACCCTGGAGATTAGCTAGTGGACAGCAAGCCACAGAGACTATCCTGTCAGAGTGTCACACAGCAAAGGAATTACAGGGACATGCTGCCATGCCTGGCTTATGTTTTACGAGAACGCTGGTAATTTGAACTCAGGTCCTCGTGCTTCAAGGTGGTGTTCTTGCCTACTGAGCAACAACTCTCCTGCCCCCAAGACCCTAAGTCTTAATCTCTTCCCTATCTCAGGATATTACTTTAAAGATATTTGGTAGTTAGACCCTAAAGTTTAATTAATGTTTTCCAAGGACAGGAAAAAGTATTCTTTGTATGAGAATCAACATTCATTGCTCAGGAATTTATCTTCCAGAGCTATTGTGAAATATTTACAGAAATGCATCTGATCCAAATTTGTAACTTGCAGCCGTGTCTGGCTGGTGCCTGGACTCACTACTCATACAGATTGTCGTCAGGTGATATCCTTCCAGCTGACACACAGGCCCTTTCCATCTCTTGCCAGTGTAGAGGGTTAGTTCTTGGTAAACATGTAAGGCCATCATAGGAGGTGATTTGGCTGCTTATAAGAGTCTCAGTCCCATTGAATCAACATAGGAATCAGGGCATCACATCAACTTTGTGAAAATGCTGAGAGTTTTTCCTGCCCCTGGTACATGGGGAATGAACGGCAGGAACTGATGAAACCCAACGTCCATAAATTCCCACCTAATCATATTGACCCCATCAGCAATTCTAAGAAATGTTGTGGAAGGAAACCTTGGTTTCCTAGTATCAATTTCAAAAGACAGGAATGTGTTTCTGATTCTATCAGTAACTTCCTTTTAATTCACCAGAAATAAAGTTTGTGCAACCCTTTATAAGCTACTTTTGTAACCCTTATATGGCAAGCTTTTCTGTTTCTGACAGTGCAGAACATCCTTCCAGTTTATACCAAACATGTCACAGCATTCTGTCCTACCAGCCCTCTCTCAGAGTACTCCTACTTTTTGGTGGGAGTAGAATGCAGACACAACACTTTGGGGTGTGTCCGTGGTTCCTTACCTGGGGTTCTTGCCAGTCTGCTTGCTGTTCCCTTCTCTGGACTGTTGTTTTTTCTGTTGCCGTTCCCGACAAGAATGGAAGTTTGATGTTCTGCTACCCTGAGAACAGATCAGCCTCAGTCTGAGTCAGATTCAGACTGTGAGTCATACTTTATTTCCCATATTTTATTCCCATACTTTATTTCCCATATTCAGACTGTCTCCTTGTAAGATGCCTGATGAGGGAAATGTCCACTCTCTAAATAGAAAAGCCTACTTCACCCATCATTCCACCCAATAGGTGCCTTTCAATCCCCAAAAGACAACCTCAAAATGGTCTGACACTGGCCTGTTTCCCAGAGCTACTGCTACTCTCTGTCATCTATGGACCCTGTTTGTATTTGTGTTCTAGTTGCAGGGATCTCTAGGTCTGTTAGTGCATCAGGGTCCAGTATGGTTCTGGGAAAAAATGGAATTCTTCAATAGATAGTGGAAAGGAATTAGCAAAATCACTACTTATAAGATATGGGCAGGGTTTAGAGAAACTAGGAAGATGCAATGGTGGGTTTAGCCACAGCGAGAAGCTGCTACTGTCTATCTGTTAAGACTCAAGTGGGAAAGGGAAAACAGTTTTACCACACTAAGAAATTGTATAAAGAGAGTTCCTGACAAGACTACTGACCCCTTGCAGATGGACTCAGCCAACACTGGGCCCTGTGGTAGGGTATAACTGCCTAGACATCTTTCCCTTCTACTTTCTGATCTCTTACCACAGACAGTATCCCTCATCTCCACACACTCGGTAAAGCCAATGCTGAAGTACGAAGCAAGGGCATTGATGGCTTCCCTAAGGTCGGCCTTCGGGGGCCAGAGCTGTGTGGAGAAGGACAGGTAGTCAATCTGAAGGGGTAAGGGGAGATGTCCTGCAGACCCACACACTGGGAAACTCCACAGTTTTTGTTTTTCTCTAACATTTCTTTTTTTGTTTTGTTTTGTTTTTTGTTTTGTGTTTTGTTTTGTTTTTGAGACAGGGGTCTCCATATAGTCCCAGCTGGCCTGGAAGTCACTCCGTAGACCAGGCTGGCCTTGAACCCACAGAGATCCGCCTGCCTCTGCCTCCTGAGTGCTAGGATTAAAGGTGTGCACCACCACGCACAGCTTAAAGATGGTTCTTAGCCACCACGTGGGTGCTGGGAATTAAACCCAGGTCCTCTGTAAGAGCAGTCGGCACTCTTAAGTGCTGAGCCATCTCTCCATCCCATCTAACATTATTTCTTAAAAGTTTCAAGATTGTTCTAAGGCTACTGCAAGCATTCTACCAGTTTTGATTGACCTCATCTTTGCCTCTTGGTTTTTGTTTTTAAGTTTTATCTTTAATCATGCCTCTGTCATTGATTTTCCAGACTCTAGTAATTGATTTTCCAGACTCTAGTAATTTTTGCTGATCAGCATCTGCCCTTTCTCATCAATATTTTTACTGAACTTTTCTGCTCCTTCTGAACATCTTTTGTGACTTCCTCAAAGAGTATAAATGGAAACAGCAGTTTATCCTAGAAACATACATGCTAGGGTAGGGATGGAAAATATGGTAATTCAATCATGAGAATGTTAAGAACAACAAAATTAAAATAAAATTTCAGGAAGTAGAAATTACAGCTATTTTCATTTAGATCATTAGGAATTAGCACAACTGTCAACTGAAAATAACAGCAGAGCTTGGGACAAAGTTTTAATGGCTTTACTATGTTTTGTGCAGAGCCAGGTTAATCCCATTGATTGAGAATGTTTTCACACAGCACAAACAGCACCCATGACTAAGTTTGAAAGATACATGAATCTGGGGCTGGAGAGATGGCCTAGCAGTTAAGAGCAACCGACTGCTCTTGCAGAGGACCCAGGTTCGATCCCCAGCACCCACATGGTGGCTGAGAACCGTCTGTAACTCCAATTCCAGGAGAACTCCAGTTCCAGGGGAATCCGAGACCCTCTTCTGACCTCCGCGGCATTGCACAACACTGGTGCACAAACCTACATGCAGACAGTACATTCGTACATATACAAAAAAAATTAAAAAAAAATAAAAAAAAGAAATATACATGAATCTGCCAGGCGTGGTGGTGCACGCCTTTAATCCTAGAACTTGGGAGGCAGAGGCACTCGGATCTCTGTGAGTTCAAGGCCAGCCTGGTCTACATAGAGAGCTTCAGGCCAGCTGGGACTAAAGGGAGACCCTGTCTCAAAAAGTCAAAAAAATAAAAAAGAAAAAAAGAAATATACATGAATCTAACCCCCAAATAAAGTTCCCCAAATAAATGTGATACTACCAAAACTTCGACTGAGGTGAGAGTGAGGAAGAGAATGGGCGAAGTGTAAGGTAACCAAGCTTTGTGTTCTGTCTGAAATGGATGATGATGGATTTTAACATGTGTATAAAATATTGGCTTAAATATATAAGGACCAAAATTAACATCAAAATATTATTTTACAGTTGAAGATCTAACATAGGGACCCATATGTGTTAAGAAGCACTCTACTACTGAACCACACCCTAGCCCTGTTTCCTGTGTTTTTGTTGTATGTGTGTGTATGTGTCTGTCTGTCTGTCCATTTACTTCCTTCCTTGTTTGCCTGCTTTGAAGACTCAAAAGCTTTTAAACTAGATAGAATAGGAAAAAGATGAACAGAGACAACATCGTCTAGTAAAAATCAAGAGATAAGGATGTGGTAGTTGCATGTCTTTAATCCTAGCACTCAGGAGGAAAAAGGAGGATTGAAGTTCAAGGCCAGCCTGGGCTATATAGCAAGACTGTGCCAGAAAGGAAAAAAGGAAGGAAGGAAGGAAGGAAAGAAGGAAGGAAGGAAGAAAGGAAGGGAAGGAGAGAGGGAGAAAGGGAAGGAGGGAAGGAAAGGAAAAAACAAACACCAGGGAAATAAAATGATTCTTCAGTATCTATCTGGAATTAATCATGGATTCCTTTCTCAGTCACTGTGTTTGTGAAGTTGCCTCACTTGATGTTTCCTTGAAAACGAGTCTCATGTCTGACCAGCTAAAGCAGAATACCATCCCCCTTTCAGAAGCCTTTGAAGATTTCCATTTTCCTAATATTTATCCTTCTTACCTGGTTTTTTAAAAAAATTATTGAATTTTGGGGGCTAGAGAGGTGGCTCAGCAGTTAAGAGCACTGACTGCTCTTGCAGAGGACCTGGGTTCGATTCCTAGCACAAACATGGCAGCTAAGAAAGGTGTTTAAATCCAGTTCCAGGGAAACCCGACACCCTCTTCTGACTTCTGCAGCATTGCACAACACAGGTGCACAAACCTACAGGCAGACAGTACCTTCATACACATAAAAAATTAAAAAATTAAAAACTATTGAATTTTTGTGTATTTCACACAGGACATCTTAATCATCCCTATACCTTCTTCCCCACCGGCCCCCCCATACCCCCAATGGAATACATACGTTCTGTCATTTCTGTTAAGGCCTATCATATCAAGTTAGTGTGCCCAGACCTCCCTCACTGGGAGTTCATCTACTGAGGTCTAGTCATCCTATCTAGAGTTCTTTCCTTCGAGAAGACCAGCTCTTCCTCACCCAGCAGTAATCAGCTGCCAAGAATTCTTCTACTAAGCTTGGGGCCTGCTGCCTATTTCCACAGTTCTGTGGTAGGGTTTTGTCTGCTTTGCATGAGTCTTCTGCATGCTGACATCATTACTATAGGTTTGAGACCTTCTTCTACAATAAGTGTAATTCATTTTTCATTTTTTTTGTCCTTTTTGATACAGGGTCTCCCTATTGCCTCGGTGGCCTGGAACTCATTCTGTAGACCAGGTTGTGCTTGAACTAAGAGAGATCCACCTGCTTTTGCCTCCCGAGTGCTAGGATTAAAGGCGTGAGCCACCACGCCCAGCAACTCTAACATTTTTCATAAAAGACATTTCTTTATTTTATTTTATTTTTTATGTGTATGAATGTACTGTCTGCATGTAGGTTTATGCACCCGTGCTGTGCAATGCCATGGAGGTCAGAAGAGGGTGTCAGATTCCCCTGGAACTGGAGTTACAGACGGTTCTCAGCCACCCCGTGGGTGCTGGGGATCGAACCCTGGTCCTCTGTAAGAGCAGTCAGCGCTCTTAACTGCTAGGCTATCTCTCTGGCCCCATAAATGACATTTCTACGACTAGAGTGCACCTCTGATACTAGCCATACGGCCTCTTAGATTCCATGGACCAATTCCTAGTTCCCATTGGCTACAGGACCCCTCTATTCTAGACATCAGGATTTCTCTCTGCTACCCAACAAATCAATCTTTCTCCACTTCCAACTTTTACTTACCCATCTAGCTACATAATTTTCCCTACCTCCCCTCCTAACTTGGTCTGTGGAAATCCGGCCCATCCAAGGTTCAGTTCAAAGGATGCTGCCTCAAAGAAAGCTTTGTTCACCATCTCAGCTGAATATTCAGCCTAGAGTCTCGAGTCCTCTGGGTTCCTTATAACTCTAAAAGCTGGCATCTTATACTTCCTCTTGGCTTAAATACTTGTGTGCATATTCTGTCTCCTCCTCCCTGGAGTCCTGAAAATTCCTTGAAGGTGCAACTGAAATTGTGAAATTGTGAGAAAAAAAAAGTTTGTTTAATCTGCCAAGCACTACGGTTTCAGAGCTCAGAAAGACTCCTGTGTTGAATTGTGCCTTGAAGTCGCACCTTAGCAGTGAGGCAAAGCAAGGCATGGGATGGACAGATGCTGGCTGGTGCCCAGCTGGGAATGAAGGGCTTCAAGCAGTGGCCGCTCTGGGGCAGGAGTCTTCATGGGAGTAGCCATGAGAAAGGTCCAGTCCTGGAGAACCATACTGCTTAGGCTGCCAGCTTCTGCTCTCTCCTCATAGGAAGCATTGTAAGGTCTTGGGAGCATGATGCAAAACTAAGTAATACCTTCCCTCAGGAAATCCAGACTGGGCTGGAAGTTCGTAACTCCAGTCACTTCCACAGCTCTTAAGTGGAGTCACTGAGGCCCAGCCCTGTTGGAGGGTGTAGCTTGGAAAAGGAGAGCTGCACACGCAGGTCACTGCCTGCAGCAGATCTTCTCCATCCTAGCTGATGCTGAACAGCTGCCACAAGTTATATACACAAAGCTTTCCTGCAATAATACATCCCAAATTCCCCCACTGTCTTTCTTAGCAAACTTGTATGTCCATGGAAAATTCAAATCTATTCAAATGTCCTCTTGCTATCGCCATGGTATTCTGTCACTAAATTTAAAGCCATTTGTAAATTTCTTACTGAGTCACCTAATGACATTTCCGGTAAGGGCCACCCAATTACTCAATTTGACTTTCCATGTGTAATGTCTCCAGCCTGAGTCTCAACAGAGGAGCTATATTTGAGAAACTAGAATTCCCTGCCTGCTGCTCATAGGCCTCACCTCCCATGCGTGCTCTGTGTTCATGCACTCATGAATTTGAAGCTCTTTCCTCTGAGACAATATGCTCAGCATCATACGATTTGGGCCTGACACTTAAAGCTTTTTATAGTACAACACACTGCACGTTGTACAGATGGCCCTGCACAAAGGTCACATTTGTTGAGCTGATTTTTACCAAAATAATTCATCTTTGTCTTAGAAATATTGTCCTTGATTAAAAATTATAAATTTTAATTATGATAAAATGAAATAATAAAGAGTCTTTACTTCCTTTCAAGTGATCAGAGGTTGTTAACACTACAGCCGTGTATGCATCCTTAACAATAGTTTTTCTTTGTATAATCATGTGGTTTTTAAAAGAAATGTTTGTTATAGAATTGGAATAAGACTTTTCAAGCTGTTTTTGCTTTTTAATGTGTGGCCTACGTTTGTGTGCCTGCTCAATTTGTTGTTTTTATTTTTTAATATTTTTTAAATTTTATTTATTTATTTATTTATTTATATGAATGTACTGTCTGCATGCAGGTTTGTGCACCCGTGTCGTGCAATGCCGCGGAGGTCAGAAGAGGGCGTCGGATTCCCCTGGAACTGGAGTTCTCCTGGAATTGGAGTTACAGACGGTTCTCGGCCGCCATGTGGGTGCTGGGGATCGAACCCGGGTCCTCTGCAAGAGCAGTCGGCGCTCTTAACCGCTAGGCCATCTCTCCAGCCCCCTCAATCTGTTTTTAAAGCTGTTTTTTTCTCCTGAAATGATAAATGATTAACATGTTCTTTTGTTGTTATGAAATAGTTCAACGTGAACTCTGACACTGGCCTGTCCACATTTGAATCTTGACTGTCATTATGTGACCCTTGGGCATGTCCTTTAATCGAAATAATTACTTTAAATTCCTCATCTGTAAAATTGGGGATATTAGTGTTTCCTATTTTACATAGTTGTGAATATCAGAGTCAACATTTGTCAAGTACTGACAGATGTGCTTGGCAGATAGTAAGAGCTTTAGAGTGCTAGGACAGCTCCAATAACAACTGGCACATTTTCTTCTACACCATTTCAAGGACTGTTTGGATGAAACATAGTGTATCGTCTTTGTTGGACAGTGTTGGATAGACATGAGAAGCTACTTTTTGGGTATATAAACAATAATGAAACAAACATCCTTTGACTGCATTTGTCTGATTTAAAAATAGACTTTTTTTAACACAACCTACAGAGTATGCTGTAAGATACATACATAATGAAATTATTTTTACAATCAATTATTACAATAAAATGATTATTAGAAGCAAATTTAACATATCCATCATCTGACAGTTACTCATTTCCTTCTCCCCCTACTTCAGAAGCAGTTATAATCTACGCTTCTAATAAATCCCCGAATAAGCACTCTTATTAACATCAGTCCTGTTGTTGTCATCTACCTATTTATCTTATAAGTCCAGACACTTGCTACGTTGTACTCTTGACCCATCTTGTTGTCATTTCTCTCCTCTCCACCCTGAGAACCACTATTGTGGCCTCTACATATTTCATATTTTGTTTTGCTTTTGCATTCCCCATTTTTCTTTTTGTGCTTGGCTTTTTTCATTTAGCATAATGTCCTCCAGGTCTATCCATGTTGTAACAAATGGCAGATCTGACTGGGTAGCCCTACCTAGACTGTAACTCACCCCGTAGACCATACTATCCTTAAACTCACAGAGATCCACCTGCCTCTTCCTCCAAATTGCTGGAATTAGAGGTGTGTGCCACCATACCCAGCAGGTTATTCTTATGGCCGAATAATATTCCACTGTATATAGAATCACAGCTTCTTCTTCCACTCATCCATTGACAGACACTTAGATTGTATCCATATCCTGGCTGTGGTAAATAATGTTACAATGGACATGGAAGAAAGAAGTACAAACATCGTTCCTATAATAAATTTTGACAGAACAGACTATGCACCATACAGGGGAGGAATAGAGTGAAGGGAGATGAGGAGATGAATTTAACTTTCATGGCTTTGAGTTTGATGGGCATAGCAGAGAGGGTGCTTCTGCCTCAGTTTTGCCTAGAAGGCTGAAATTAGATAGACACCCAAATGAATATCTAAGGCTTCTTTCTAAAATAGGTCACTAGTGATCCTGTCCTCGGATTCTGGCCAGGGAAGTATCCTTGGTCAGCTATGTCATAAACCAGTTCTTCAACAACACCTGCCATAGAGTGACCAGGTCCTGTTGACTTTGCCCAGGGGAAGCTTTAGTGGGTACTGGGTGAACTGGAGTGAGTCCTGCAGCCACTACCTTTTCCAGACTGGTGAGGATGACAGCTCTGTTGGAAATACTCCACTTTCTACCAGGATCCCCCCACTGAAAACTAACTGGGAGAAGCAGGAGGGCTTGATCCTCTGTCTATAGTTAAAGGGAATGGTGTGATACTTTCTGGTATCCTACCTACAAGGGAGAGAACTGGAGACTTGGAAGACTGTTGGGCCCTACAGGCTCTCCAAAAGTGTGGCCTGTTGGAAATCTCTAAGCCTGGCTCGAGTTTCACTGACTGTCCCCCACCTACCAAATAACTTCAGCAAAAGAGTCGTGTAAACCACTGTAACTACAACAGTCACTATGACCACGAACTGAAAAGGGGAGGAAGAAAAAGGGGAGTTCTGATAGGCTCAGAGGTACTTCCCTACTCGTGGACAGCTCGCGATCACCTGTCTTCCATTAAGTTCTATGGAATAATCATTACATATAGCCTGCGTGCTACCTGGCCCTTTGAAACAATTGGCTGCCCGCTTGGCACCATGGAAACATCTTTGTGGTTTTTGCCTTTATAAACTGCTGTGTTACCCACAATAAACAAGACCTTGCTTGACTTGGCTCCCTGTGTCTGATTGTATCCTGGGACAGGGAGGCTGCAGAAAGGGCGAGCGGACACACCTGACCCTTCTCAATCCAGCCAGTCTCACAGGTCCGGGGCTGGCTAGGACCCCCGGTGAGACCCCCGCAGAAGACCATGTGCTTCATGGAACAGAGGTCATGCCAAAATACTGGACACATCCATTTAGCAAGCTCGAACCTGCAGTTGTTAGCTGATGCTTCTGAGAAGGCTACTTGCTGCAGCATTCGTCCATGTGCTTGCTTTTTTATTTTTCATTGAAACTGTTTTCTGTCTCTCAGGACTTGGCTTTTAACCTGATGGAAGTTGAACCTTCTCACTATAATCTGTGTTTTCTCTGCCCTTTCTTAGCTTTAGCTTTTGTAGGCTGAACTTTGGAAAATCAATTCGTTATTATTGTCAGAAAAGTCACCTTTCCCCTTTCCCCTCTCCACTAATATTAACTAACACGCCTCTGGTGCTGTTCACTGCTTATTTAGTTGGTAAAATTCCATCTCCCTTTCTTTCCTATGCTTTCTACTTTGACAAAACATAGCTCGAAGGTACAGTGCTTTGGCATGTTTGCAGCACATAAGGACGCCATGCTTTTGGAACCACTGACCTTGCTTAGGGTAGAATTTCCAAATTGAGAATGATTTTTCAGGGGCTGAGAATATAGCTCAGTTGGTACAGTATTGGTCTAGTGTGTATAAAACCCTGGGTTCAGTTCTTGGCACTGCATAAACTGGACTTGGTAGACCTGCAATCCCAGCTCATAGGAGGCAGAGGGTGGAGGAGCAGACATTCAAGGTTATCCTTGACTATATAGTGAGTTTGAGGCCAGCCTCATCTACATGAAACCCTATCTCAAAAGAAAGTGAGTCTTAAAATATTTTTTTTTCACTTAAATGATAAGTTTGTGGTTTCTGACACTTGAAGGGAGGAGGAGAAGGAAAGGAAGGGAGGTAAAATAAATAAATGAATGAATAAATAAATAAATATTAAAAAAAAAGAAAAGGAGATGTACCCACAGCAAAGAAGAGCAAGAGGTGTCTCTCAATGGCCCATATTTGGAACAATTGCTCTTAGGGTGGACTACCCAATCTTTCAAATGTTTGTGCTTTTCTGCAGTTTTAAGTAATTCGTATATCTGACTAGGCTACTTCATCAATCCTTGATCTATTCTAAATGACTTCAGGAAATTCAACAATTATCCTTCACATAATTGATTGAATTACTAGTTATCTTGTCACAAAGAATATGCTTCCTAAATCATAAAAGTTAGTACAGTAGGTAGAAAATTAGTCTCAGAAAAGTGATACATCTTTATATCTTGGCTTAGATACATGCAAGCAATACACTCATGCGCATAAAATAAAAATAATAAATGAATTAAAATATCTTTACTGAGAGAGAGGCACAGAATGATAAGGGACTAATTGTACAGAGAATAATTTTAAGATATACAAAGATAAATTAAGATGAAGGCAGTGTAAATGAGGCTGAAAACCCACATTAGTTTATATGAAACACAATTAGCATAGATGCATAAATCAAATGACTGTAATTTTTTTCAGAGCACTTCATAAGCATTAGTGAGAGCTTCATTACACCCAAGATTGCTTACATGGTTTCACAATCCTTGAAAAATTCTACAAGCAGCTCTAATGCTCCCCTGCAGAAGCTATAGCCACTTTGAGCTCATAAAGAAGCTTCTGGGAATGTGCTGGGTCATTCAAAAGCATGTCAGTTACTTTTCTGGTAGCTGTTAACATTTCTAAGCCATTCAAAGGTCTCCAAAAATTGTTCCCACATTGTTGTCCAACCTTGTCCCCCACACCCTGCCTTGCACTTTGCTCTAATAGACCTCTCTATTTCCCAGCTAAGATACTGTCTGAATACCACTTCTCTTATTTCCTCCTACCTGGCCAAATCCTCTCCACTATTCAGGCATAACCTCAACTCTCATCACCGTCATTAAATTGCATCTGTCTATTCTAACCTATAGTCAACTCTTATTTGTCTTGGCATTTTATTTTATTTTTTTGTCTTGGCATTTTATTGCTACTAGCTTGTACTATCTTCAATGTTTTCTTTAAAAGTTGCTATTATTTCTGGGCATATGAACATCTTTAAGTAATAAAGCACAGTGTCAATATTGCACTTCCAGGTTCGCAGGTTCCACTACTACTGGAGATTTTTTTTAAATTCTGTCTAGCTGGGTTTTGTGACACACGCCTTTAATCCCAGCACTCAGAAAGCAGAGGCAGGTGAATCTCTATGAGATTGAGGCTAGCCTAGTCTATATAGCAAGTTACATGCCAGCCAGGGATACAGGGAGACCTTGTCTAAAAAATATTATACCTGGAGCTTGAGAGATGGCTCATCAGTTAAGAGCACTTGATTCTCTTTCAGAGGACCCATGCTCAGTTCCCAGCACCTATAGCAGGTGGCTCATAGCGGTCTGGGAGACCGCTGGCCTCCACAGGCACCCACACTTGTGTGCACATATCCCCACATCTATAGACACACATATATATGTAATTAAAAATAAATCTTTAAAAATAATTATCTGTACTGAACATGTACATTATTCCCTAAAATTAGCATAACGGTAGTGTAGCATTTACATTATATTGGTATCATATGGAGATAATTTCAAGTATGCAGAATGGATGAAGTTTATTTGCAAGCACAGCATCATTTTATAAAATGGACTTGAGAATGTGCAGAATTTGATATCTATGAGGATTCTAGAACCATCCTCCACAGGCATTGAGAAACAACTATTGACTATTGTCTTCATTAATTTAAGATCATCACCCCTCAAGTGGAGACTGGGTGTGTATCAGACATTTTTTTAATTTTTTATGTGTATGAATGTACTGTCTGCATGTAGTTTGGTGCACCCATGTCGTGCAATGCCGCGGAGGTCAGAAGAGGGTTTCGGATTCCCCTGGAACTGGAGTCAAAGACGGTTCTTAGCCACCATGTGGGTGCTGGGGATTGAACTCGGGCCCTCTGCAAGAGCGGTCGGTGCTCTTAACTGTTGAGCTATCTCTCCAGCCCCTGTATCAGACATCTTAAAGAGTGAGAAATATCTGGTGATGGATGAATGCTCGAGGGTCCGCTGAAAGCAGGCTCGGCCCCTGCGGTCTGCATTTGCCCATTACCACCTACCTCTCTGACTTGCACTATTTAATTTCTGACTTGATTTCTTGTTTGAAGAATGGGGAAAATAATGGTGTTCTAATTTTCTTTTTGTTCCTCTGATAAAACACTAACCAAGACCAAGCTGGGGAGCAAAGGGTTTATTTTATCTCACAAGTTATAGTCCGTTATCTAGAGAAGCCACAGAGGAGCTCAAGGCGGGAACTGAAGCACAGACCAGGGAGGAACAGTGCTTGTTGGCTTGCTTTGGAGGCCACGTAGAAAGTCCAGGCCTATCTGCAGGGGGAGGGCACCATAGGGAGGAGGGTACTGCCCACAGTGGGTTGCTCTGTCCTCTATCAGTGAACAATGGAGAATGCTCACAGACACGCCCACCGGTCAACAGAAGGAGGAAATTCTCTAACTCATGTTCCCTCATCCCAGGTGTGTCAAGTTGACAACCAAGATTAGCCTCCAAATGGTGTCTATGTTTGCTTCATGGGGTAGAGGAGAAAATTCATACATGTAAAGTAACTGAAACAGTTTCTATGGCACACAGCAAGTATTTACTCCATGTTAATTATGAATGAATGAAAAAGGATGGATTGTATGCAAAGCTAGAGAAGGAAATAGATATGTTTATTCCTAGAACCATGATCACAAAGTAACATGTTAAGAATATTAAGGGAGCCTGGGTGTACTGGTGGACACCTTTAATCCCAGAACAAGGACATAGTTTTCTAGAGAGATGATTAGTTCCTCATATGAACTCACAGCAATGGTGACAGTAGGTGCAAATCCTATGCAAGCTCAAACCAGGCAAAAATCTCTGAGTTCAAAGCCAGCCTGGTCTACATAGCAAGCTCCAGGCCAGCTGGGACTAAAGGGAGACCCTGTCTCAAAATGACAAAACAAAACACACCTTCTTCTGGATACTGTGGGTATTGCACACACATGGTGCACTTACACACATGCAGGCAAAACACTCATACACATAAAATAAGAATAATGGAATATTTTGAAAAGAATATTAAGGGAAATTAATATAGCTTTTTGAGGTATATAACGTTATGTAAATATATCACGTTTTGTATTAGGGACGAAGTTTATATTCTATATTATTTTATGTTTTTAATATACGTTTTACATTTTAAAAATCAAAACCAGTCTGCAAAAGATTTTCGCACACTTATTTTTCTAGGCATCATATTACATTTAGATGTGAATAAATAATAATTGCTGAATATTCCCAACCTTTCCTTACATTGTTTAAAGCGTGGCAGCTAATTCCAGATGGTTTACTCTTGTTATCTATGAGAGAGAAGTTAATGAAAACGTCATGCCGTATATTATTAATTTGCTTCTTAACTTTTATCATGGTACTAATATTGCATACATTAATCTAATGAGTAAACTATTTTATTTAATCAAATTCGAGTATGAAAACAGTTTACACACACACAGTATCAGAAAGTTTTCTAGCACTAACGGCTTACACTAGATTACCCTCTAACAATTACAAATGTTTTGTTGCTCTGTAGAGCCATCTTGTGGTCAATGGTGTATTATATATGTAAGATTTTCCTATAAATTTATGAAGTTAGGCTCTAAGAAGATCATGTCCTCCCTATAAAATTATGGCTGGTAATTTGTACCCTAAGTAACAGCTGTATAATATTTCCTTCCAGAAGCAAATAATCCAAGTAACTTAACAATAGAATGATGAAGGAAGAATTCCAATCTGGAAATGAGTATATACTGTATTTTTCAGAACTGTTTCAGTTATCTAACAAGTTTTTGTAAACTTCTCCCTGCTAATAGGATAGAAAAATACACACACAAGCACCTTCTTAGTGTATTCCAATTTAAAAATCTATGTCAGTCAATGCCTTTCTGCTTCTAAAAATAAATTTCCAAGTAAACTTGATGCTTGTTGTTCTTTTCCATAGCAGGTGCATTTTCTTCTTTTTAATTAGCATTCTTCTTTCAGTATCGGTGCTGATGCACGTGCACACTCTCACCTTGTTCTGCTTCTGATCTGTCCTTTCTCAGTCACTGACTCCTCTGTTCATTTTAGGAATTCGGGAACAACGGGTCTTCTGGATAAGGTAAAACTTCCACCCAGGCAGCAGCAACTTTTTTCCTAATATTTTTCTTGAATTTTTGTGTATTTCACACAGAACCTCCCAGTCGTCTCTACATCCTCTTCCTCCACTGGCACCCTCCCATCCACAACAGCCCCCTTCGTTCTGTCATCTGTGTCAAGGCTCATCATGTCAAGCTGCTGTTCCCAGACCTCCCACAGTACAAGTTCATCCACTGGGGTCTCATCAGCCCCTCCAGACTCCCTCCCATTAAGAAGATCAGCTCTTCCTCACGCAGCAGTAATCATCTTCCAATAATTCTTCAACTAAGATTGGGGTCTGCTGCCCATTTCCATAGTTCTATGCTGGGTTTTGTCTGCTTGAGTTTGCACGGGTCTTGTACATGTTAACACCATTGCTGTAGGTTCATATGAGCAGGATCCCAGGATCTTGTAGGATTCTATTTCCATATGGTCATGCACCGCCCCCCTCCCCCCCCCCCTCCGCTCTTACAATCTTTCTACCCCCCACCCCTGCAGTGGTCCCTGAGCCCTGGGTGGGTGGAATTTACTGTAGAAGTCTTGTCCAAGGGCCCACATTCTGCGGACCTTTGCTATTTGTGAGCTTTTTGTGTTCCTGGCCCCCTGTTGCATGAGGGAGTGTCACTGATGAGAACTGAGACGTGCATTAGTGATCTCTTTACCCCTTATTCTATGTTCTGTGAGCCTTAGGCAGAGAGGTTGCACTGCAGATGTGTCACTTAGGCTTGGGAAATTCACAGACCATCTCTATGTATGACCAGTTATGGAACTCTGAAATAATCTCTATTAGAAAAGAAGCTTCTTTGATAAGTGGTGACTGGAATAATTGTCTGTAAATATAAGGATCCATACTTTGTACATAGTAAGAAATTACATTTGTCTAGGGATGTGACAGCTTGAGTTTTCTCTAAGATCTATGAACTCTTCAGTCAGGTGTATTTAGCTCTGTTTACACTACCACACACGAGCTTCCTCCCACTGAGTGGGCTTTAAGCTCATTTAGGTAGCTGTTGATTACCTCCAAGATAAAAATACCACTACTGTACCAAGGTCATTTGCCATGCTGATCATTATTGTGGCTGTTGGGCCTTAAAGGTTTTTCTTAGCAGCTTGTGTTGTGCTCTCCAAAGCTATGGGAGCTAGCCTTCAGAGGAGGCAGCTTCCAGGTAATTTCCAGCTCCAAATCCTGTGTCTGAGTCTCTTGTCTTCAGCAATAGGGTCTTACCTTCAGGTCTGGGAGGCAGTCAAGGGCTTTGGAAATAGCCTGTGTAATTTTGGGATTTTCTTGGACTACCCTGGCCAATGACTCAAAGGAAGGCTTCTCCTGTCTGGCACTGTTTCTTGTTGTGTATCCTTCAGCTATGCACATGGATTCATGTACAGATATTGTGTAATATTTCAGTAGTTTTTGAACTAATATGATTTCCACCGTTTTTTTTACACTAGCCAGGCATTATTTTTCTCTCCTCTCTCTCCCTGTCTAACCCTCCCTCTGTGCCCTCCCCCATTTAAAAGTATCCTCATTTTCCTCATTTCTCCCGTGACCTGTCTTCTGTGGTCCCACTTCTTTTGAGTTCCTTCTTCCTTTTTATCCCCGTAGTCCCTTGTGTAACCCTCCCTTTCCCATTCACTTCCCCCTCCCATTTAACTACCCCCCACATAACCCATTTCTCCCTTACTAGCACCTGTCTCCTGCTGTTCTCTCTCAAGTTCCTTCTTTCCCTTTACTTCTCTGGTTACATTCATTTTCCTGGTTTCTGCAGTTATATCACAATATATGCTCACATATAAGAATTTGGTGCTAGGATCCACAAATGAGGGAGACCATATGTCATTTATTTTTCTGATTCTGTGTTTCTTTACTTAGTAACAGTTTCTAGTTCCATCCATTAACCTGCAAATTTCATTACTTTGCCTTTCTTTACCACTAAGTAGACTCCATTGCGTGAATATACCACATTTTCATTATCCACTCAACATTTAGGTTGCTTCTATCTCTTTGCTATTGTGAAAAGAGAAGCAACAAACATGGATGTGTAAGTATCTCTGCAATAGGATGAATCCTTTGGGTATATGCCAAGGAGTAGTATAACCAGGTCAAAAGGTAGGTTTATTTTAGTTTATTAAGAGCTCCACACTGCTTTGCATAGGGGTTGCACGAGTTTGCAATCCCACCAGCAGTGAATGAGTGTTCCCCTTTCCCTACATCTTCTCCAGCATGTGGTATCACTTATTCTCTTGATCTGAGCCAGTCTGACTGGGGTAAGATGAAATCTTAAAGTGGTTTTAATTAGCATTTCTCTAATTACTAATGATGTTGAACAGTTTTTAAGCTGTTTCTTAGCCATCTTTATTTCTTCTGTTGAGACCTCTCTGTTCAGATCCTGAGCCCATCTTTTAGTTAGATCATTTGTTTTCTTGATTCTTTGTTTTTTTTTTTTTTTTAGTTCTTTGTATATTCTGGATATTAAACCCCTGTGTATTAGTCACTTTTCTGTTGCTGTGATAAAACACCATGACCAAGGAACTTATAAAAGGAAGAGTTTATTTGAGCTTACAATTGACAGTTCCAGGGAATTAGAGTTCATTGTGGCAGGAGGCATGGCGGCTGGAGACTGCAGCAGCAAGCCGAGGGTCACATCTGGAATGAGCACAGGAAGCAGAGAGAGCGGCTGGAGACCACGAGGCTTGTAAAACTCAATAAGCCTGCCCCCAATAACGTACTTCCTCTAGCATGGCCACACCTTCTAAGACCTCCAAAAACAGTGCCACCAACTGGAGACAAAATGTCTGAATACTTACAGCCTATGAGGGACACTCATTCAAACCACCACATTCCACTCCCTGGCCCCCATAGGCTCCTGACCATATAAAATGCAAAATGCATTTAGTCCAACCTTAAAAGTCCCCATAGTCTTTACCAGTTTCAATGCCATTCAAAAGTCTACAGTCCAAATTCTCTTCTGAGACTCAGGCCAGTCTCTTAACTGTAAGCTCCTGTAAAATCAAAAGACAAATTACATACTCCCAATGTACAGTGGAACTGAATACACATTCCCATTCCAAAAGGGAGAATAGAGGCATAGTGAGGAAATACTGGACCAAAACAAGACCAAAAACCAGCAGGGCAAAAACCAAGTCCAGTAGCTCCATGTGTGACTTCTGGGATTTGACTTCCAAAGGGCTTAGATGGCTCAGCTCTTCCAGCTTTGCTTGCAACATACATCTCTTTCTTAGGCTGGTACCACTCCCTGTATGCAGCTCTCCTTGGCAAATATCTCACAGGTCTGGCATCTCGAATGTCTTCTTGGGGTCTCCACTGCCAACCAGGCTTCACATTCACAGCTTCACACAATGGTCTATCAGGGCCTTCTTTATTCAGGGGCGCCCCTGCTGCACTCTGCCTGACCTGGGCAGCTCCCCGACACCATGGAAGAAGAACTGATGACCCCTTCACTCTTGCAAACTTCATGCCTCTAAAGCCAGCACCACGTGAATGAAACTGCCAAGTTTGGCTGCAAGTTTGGGATGGAATCTCTCCTACTTTAACCACATTTGCAATTTCTCTCTGCCCTGGACCTGCTGGAGTAGAAAAAGCTTTCAGTATTTTTCTTTCAAAAGCTGGAGGATTAGCAGGGTGTGGTCTTGCCCTGAAGGTACTGATTCTTTTGTTTACTTGTAAATCTCCAGGCCTCTCCTTAATCACTTTAGTCTCCTTATGAAAGGGAGCCTCTCCTTCACAAGCCTTGGCCACACCTTTAATCTTCCTAGAGTACTTTTCAGATCCAAACTGTGCATTCTGCATTTCCTTCTGCCCCATTTGCTCTTTTTCACTGTAGATCTGTATAATATTCACCATTAAAAGCCACACCACCATTTCTACATTAGGCTGTCTTGAAATATCCTCTGCCAAAGACATCAGTACATTGCTTTTCAACTTAGCATCAGGCGAGCATTTGGGCTGTGGGCAAACTGCTGCCAGATTCTTTATCAAAATATCCCAGTTGCTGCCTAAGTCTTTATCCTCCTCTGGAACTACATCTTTTGCAGCAATGCTTTCTTCCAGGCCTCCACTAGAATGGCCCTTTAAGCTCTGCTTACAGTAGTCAACAGCCTTTCTAGCCCAAACTTCCAAAGTCTTCCACATTTCTCCAAACATCCACATGGTCAGGTTCTTCACAGCCAACAGCCCACTCTCTGGTACCAAATTACTGTATTAGTCACTTTTCTGTTGCTGTGATAAATCACCATAACCAAGGAACTTATAAAAGGAAGAGTTTATTCGAGCTTACGATTGACAGTTCCAGGGAATTAGAGTCCATTGTGGCAGGAGGCATGGTGGCTGCAGACTGCAGCAGCAAGCCGAGGGTCACATCTCAGAATAAGCATAGGAAGCAGAGAAAGCGGCTGGAGACCACGAGGCTTGTTAAACTCAATAAGCCTGCCCCCAATAATATACTTCCTCTAGCACAGCCACACCTTCTAAGACCTCCAAAAACAGTGCCACCAACTGGAGACAAATGTCTGAATACTTACAGCCTATGGGGGACACTCATTCAAACCGCCACACCCTGTCAGATGTGTCTCTGGTGAAGATTTTCTCCCTCTGTAGCTTTTCTCTTCACTTCTTTGGTTGTTTCATTTGTTATACAGAAGGTTTTAAAATTTTTTGTGTGTGTATGAATGTACTGTCTGCGTGTAGGTTGGTGCACCCATGTCGTGCAATGCTGCAGAGGTCAGAAGAGGGCGTCGGATTCCCCTGGAACTGGAGTTAAAGACTGTTCTTAGCCACAATGTGGGTGCTGGGAATCAAACCCCGGTCCTCTGCAAGAGCAGTCAGCTCCCTTAACTGCTGAGCCATCTCTCCAGCCCACAGAAGGTTTTTAATATAATGAAGTCCCACTTATTGATTGTTGACTTTAATTCCTGAGCAACTGATGTCTGAGTTAGAAAGTCCTTTCCTAGACCTAAATCTTCTTGTAGGTTACTGCAAAGGTTTTCTTCTATCAGTTTCAGAGTTTCAGGTTTCACACAGAAGTCTCTGATCCATTTGGAATTGACTTTTGTGCAAGGTGAAATACATGGGGTCTAGTTTCATTCTTCTACAAGTGGAGATCCAGTTTTGTTAGCACCATTTGTTGAAGATGCTACCCTTCCTTCAGTGAGTGTTCTTGGCCCCTTTGTCAAATATCAGGTGGCTGAAATTGTGTGTATTCATGGTTGTTTATTTATGTTCCATTTACTTATGTATCTAATTTTGTGCCAGTACCATGCCATTGATTCTGTGAGTATAGTTCTGTAATATAGTTTGAAATCTAGTATAGAAATCTGCCCAGCATTGCTCTTTGTGCTCAGGGTTGCTTTGGCCCAGGGTATTTTTTTGCTTCCATAGGAGTTTTAGGATTTCTTTTTTTCTAATTTTATAAAGACTGTTATGAGGATTTTTATTAGAATCACATTGAATTTATAGATGGCTTTTGGCAGGATGGTCATTTTCACAGTATTAGTTCTTCCACGATCATGGGAAGTCCCTCCATCTTCTAGTGTCTTCCTCAATCTCTTTCTTTAAATATTAAAAATTTTCATTGTACAGATCTTTGATGTGTTTGGTTAGGTTTATTCCGAGATTTATTTTTTGAGGCTATTATGAATGGGAGGGTTTCCATGTACTCTTCTTCCAATTGTATACTTTTTGTATTTATATATGTATATATAAAATATACATATAAATATATGTTATATATGCTTTTTATTATTTTTTGAAATGTAGAAACATAGTAAAACCTGGCTGGCCTGGAACTCGCTATGTAAATCAGTCTGGCCTCAAATTCATATAGATCTGCTTGCCTCTGCCTCCTGAGTACTGAGATTAAAGATGTATGTTACTACACCCAGCCAATGAATGTATACTTTTAAAATATAGGAATGTGGGTGTGGTGCCACACACTGAGTATATCAGCACTCAAAAGCTCATGCAGGATGATCTCTGTGAGTTCAGGGCTAACCTGTACTACATAGTAAGCTTGAAGCTAACCTGAGCTTTGCTGTGAGAACCTATCACAAACAAAGAGACAAGCAAAGAAATGAAAATAAGTATTCAAGAGTACAAAGAAACATACTGGAAGGTTGTGCTTACCCTGTTCCTGAAAGCTTCCCAAGCAACTGAAAGAATGACACAATATTCCTTTGGGAATAGCCTAGGACTGTGCAGCTTATGGGCTCCCATGTGCTCTGCCTAGTTAGAACCCGCCCACTAGGTTGCCATTTTTCGCCGTAGGTCTAGGCCAGGTTCGCCCCATTCCTGGACTCACCTTTGCCCTGCCTAGCTAGTCAGAACCCACCCACTACATTACTATATTACTGCTCCATGACTAGGCAGGGACGCTCTGCTGAAAAGCTCCCAAGTAGTCTGAGAAGTGTACCTCTCACCATTTGTCAAAGAAGCTTCTTTTTTCAACAAATGGAGACTACTATGAAATTCCACAATGGGTCAAATGCAGAGAAGAACTGTCTGTGGAGTGTCCAGCCCTAAATGCATCTACGATGCAACCTCTACACCCTAGTCAGGAAACATTGCAGAAGAGGGGGCAGAAAGAATACAAGAGCCAGAGGGGTAAGATCCTTGCTGCTACTTGATACATTCTAGATGGGATAGGGAAGCTATGCCAGTAAAATCTCTCCAATATGGAAATTAACAAGATTTGCATAATGACAAAACCAGTTGACATACCAAGGTGGACAGGGGAGAGCTCAAGGGGTCCCACCTCAAGATGAAGAGCTATAGGCAATCTACAGATGTTGATGGAGGGAGACGTTATCTAACCCCAAGTGGGTAGCCCTAAACACAAGTACCCAGGAGCACAAATGAATGGACTCACTGCAAATATATATATAGTCTATATAATTATTATATACATACATAATATACATCTCTAAATGTATGCATACATATGTAACAATAACACTCAAAGAAGGGGACAGGAAATTGAGAGGGAATGGGGGTGATATTGGAGGAACTGGAGGAATGGAAACTCCAAAGAGTATACTTGTGGATATGTTCACAAAAAGCAAAGCAACAACAATGAAAGCAATTACATAATATATTACACAACACATAGAGCTTATTCAGAGTTTGTCAGTTACGCATGGACTTGTGGTACATGTTCCCATGTTTTAGGTAGCTCTAGTTAATCTTGTCACAGTGATAGCATCTCATTAGTAGCCACACAATTAAGATGCTCAATTGTCCCACCGCTCCTTGCATTATCCTCTCAAAGCCACACCTATCCATCCCTTCCATCCCTAGCCCAGCAGATGCTGCTCTGTTTTCTAGCCCTATCACTGTTGTTCCATAACTGTTACATCAATGGACTATGTCCTTTGAGACTGGCTCTTCTCACCAGCATAATTTTAAAAAGGATTGGGATCATGATTACCTTTGAACTATCCTCCAGGTAATTCTTATGTATGTTCATAAATGGCAACCACTGTGATCTGTTTCTTGCTTACTGTTATTGCAAGAGGGTGGCCTCTCAAGGTTCCTTCCTCAAAAGGCTTTGGTGGTTCCAGGGTTTGGTCTTCCTTGGTGGGCTGTTCTCAGCCCAAAGAGATTGCCAGTTCTGGATTCTTTACATTCAGCCATATGTATGACTTTCAAAATCAACTTCTGCTGGAGGGGAAAGGGGATCCAGTGCTGACCCTTTAAGAATTGTAACCCGGGGGCTGGAGAGATGGCCTAGCGGTTAAGAGCGACCGCTCTTACAGAGGACCAGGGTTCGATCCCCAGCACCCACATGGCGGCTGAGAACGTCTGAAGCTCCAATTCCAGGAGAACTCCAGTTCCGGGGGAATCCGAGACCCTCTTCTGAACTCCGCGGCATTGCACGACACGGGTGCACAGACTTGCATGCAGACAGTACATTCATACACATACAGAAATAAATAAAATCAATAAAAAAAAAAAAAAAGAATTGTAACCTAAGCCGGGCGTGGTGGCTCACGCCTTTAATCCTAGCACTTGGGAGGCAGAGGCAGGAGGATCTTTGTGAGTTCAAGGCCAGCCTGGTCTACACAGTGAGTTCCAGGACAGCTGGGGCTATAGGGAGACCCTGTCTCAAAAACACCAAAAAAAAAAAAGAATTGTAACCTTGCGGGGCTGGAGAGATGGCCTAGCGGTTAAGAGCACCTACCGCTCTTGCAGAGGACCTGGGTTCGATCCCCAGCACCCACATACCGTCTTTAACTCCAGTTCCAGGGGAATCCGACGCCCTCTTCTGACCTCTGCAGCATTGCACGACACGGGTGCACAGACTTGCATGCAGACAGTACATTAATACGCATCAAAATAAATATATTTTAAAAAAAAAGAATTGTAACCTTGCTGGGGAAATATGTCGCCGAGGGCAGACTTTGAGAGCGCATGGCTCTTCATCCCACTTCTAATTCACTTTCTCTGCTTCATGTTTGTTGCTGAAGACTGAGTGCTCAGCTTCCTGCTCTGCTGCTGTGTCTGGCCCTGGCTGGCTGCGCTGCCTCTCTACTATACCATTATGGAGTTCCCTCTGGAACCATAAGCCAAATAAACTATTTTACTTAACCTTGCAACTAAAACTCTTAGCTTGCTTATAATATAGACGACCTTAGTGGGCCTTGAGCTCCTCTTGTAACCTAAACATAGCTTTAATTCCTCATGACCCTTCCTTGCCCTGGACCTGCAACATATGGGTGTGTGTATATGGGAACATCGAAAGCTCTGCAAATGAAGTTAGGAAGATTATACCATTTGTCTTGAAAACAGTAGATGGGATTCAATGGATAACATCTGTTTATGGTTGTATATGTGTTGGTCTAAATCTAGGGATTAGGGATGAGAAAGGGCAAAATCCTCTAATGAGGGTCTGGTTTCTACTCCCCCATTCTTGCTGGCTGTACTGTTTCAATAAAGGGATGAGTGAAGCCCTTATTTGAGAACACAGTTCTGGGGGCTGGAGAGATGGCCGACTGCTCTTGCAGAGGACCTGGGTTCCATCCCCAGCACCCACATGGCGGCTGTCTTTAACTGAGAACCGTCTTTAACTCCAGGTTCCAGGGAAATCCTACACCCTCTTCTGACCTCCGAGGCATTGCATGACATGGGTGCACAAACCTGCATGCAGACAGTACATTCATACACATAAAAAATAAATAAAATTTTAGCCAGGCGTGGTGGTGCATGCCTTTAATCCTAGCACTTGGGAGGCAGAGGCAGGTGGATCTTTGTGAGTTCAAGGCCAGCCTGGTCTACCCAGTGAGTTCCAGGACAGCTGGGGCTACAGAGAGACCCTGTCTCAAAAAGAAAATAAATAAACAAACAAACAAACAAATAAATAAATAAATAAATAAAATTTTTACAAAAGGAATACAGTTCTGAGAGACGCTAAAGGAAAAGGTTCTTAGCAGTTCTTAGCGGTTCACATCAGTGTTTACTGCAGCACTATTCACAGTAATTAATTTATAGAACCAACCTAGTCGCAAAAAAGCAGAGAAATCGATAAAGAAAATGTAGTATAGAAACACAATGGGAGACCCTGTCTCGAAAAGACCAAAAAAAAAAAAGAAACACAATGGGATTCTTTTCATCCATAGAAGTCAAAGTTATGTTATTTACAGGAAAATGGATGCAAGTGGAGATGATCATATTAAGGGAATTAGGCCAAACTAAAAAAGATAAATATTGTATGTTTCCTCTCATTTGTGATTCCTAGATTTGATGCAGAGATATAAAATCCTCGAAAAGACCAAAAAAAAAAAAAATCCTGCATCAAAGTACAAGTAAAACTGCAGAAGAACAGAAGCCACTAACGGGAGCGGGGGGAGGAATGAGAAAGAAGATAGCAGGGGCTTAAAGGGGTGTCCTCAGTGTGCATGCAGTATGTCCTCAGTGTGCAGTATGTCCTTCTGTGAAAATGTCCTTATTTAACACAATATCATGTGCAGTTCATATATTCAACAAGTTTTGTGGTTTTTGTTTGTTTTGTTTTTCAAGACAGGGTCTTATGCAACCCCAGCTGGCCTGGAACTCACTATGTAGACCAGGCTGGCCTGGATATCACAGAGATCCACCTGCATCTGCCTTCTGAGTGCTAGGATTAAAGGCAGGCACCACCATACCTGGCTTCAACAATTTTTTTTTAATTCAGACTCAATAAAAAGAAAAAGAAAAAAAAAGCAAATTTGCATAGCAATGAAATGAATGTAATTATTTATTTTTCCATAAAGAATTAAATCTCAGCTGGGTATCTGATACTGTAGTGCATGCAGCATTGTCAACATTTTCAGTCTTGATTGATAATTTACTTTATAGTCATTAATCCTGAGAATACTTCTTCACATAAATACGTAGTACAAAATGGCAGAAATATATTTTGAGCAATTTCAGAAATTTTTGGAAAGCCCGTTCTAATCTCAAGCCAAAATTTATTTAATGATTTTTTTAATGAAAGTCAAGTTAGCAACTCAAGTAACAACCATTAAAGTTAAGCGTTATAATACAATCCAAAGACCACTGAGGAACAAGGTTAGGAAATAGTAAGTTTTTATTTCTGTAATTCAACCATGTATTTCTGTAACAGCAGAAAACTTTACATGTACAGTGAAAACATTGTAATTTACATATAATAGTCTTAAATCTGAGCCAAGGTGTTTCAGGCAATGTGCAAAAGCATTGTGCGTTATGCATGATGCAACATGTTCAAGTTATGGGTAGAGAACCAAGGTTGCAGTATGTAGCCAAGTTTTACTAGGAACACCCCCCCCCATTCATTATATGCTTAGTTTTGAATGAATTCTTGGTCACAGGTGCAGTGAACTATGACAGTAATCTATTACTGTCGTAGAATCTCCACTGTCCCCACATTTAGTGTACAACTCTATATGGGGTTGTAACCCACAGTTTAAGAAGCTATGATGTAGAGACCTAACAAGTTAACACTACCATTGGCTTCTCTCTAATGGAATTTAGGGAATCAATAAAAAGATTTGCCCTGTACAGTGGTTATTTCACACCTACACAACCACACACAGATAGACTGAGGGAGTGCCCACAAAGCCGAACTTCTCCCAAGTAACCTGGGTCCATTCAAGTATGCTTCAGAATACCGTGAAGATTCTAAATATAACTGGGCAAGCACTGGTTTAGGGCTCTGTATTGTGTGTGGTGTGATGAGTGTTGAAGGCTGGGATTTCCTGTCTCTACTAGTGCTTGGGGAAGCAGGTGCTGGTTTAAAATGAAGGATGGGGGGGGGGGCTGGAGAGATAGCCTAGCGGTTAAGAGCGCCAACGCTCTTGCAGAGGACCCTGGTTCGATCCCCAGCACCCACATGGCGGCTAAGAACCATCTGTAACTCCAATTCCAGGAGAACTCCAGTTCCAGGGGAATCTGAGACCCTCTCTGACCTCCGCGGCATTGCACGACACAGGTGCACAAACCTACATGCAGACAGTACACTCATACACATACAAAAATAATACATTTTTAAAAAATTAAAAAAAAATACTAAAATGAAGGATGGGAAGATTTTACTGGGGGGGGGGGCACCCATGAAAGTAAATGAAGGGTGAGCCAGGTAAGGAGGGGAGTGCTGTCAGTTCACGAGGAAAGCCTCACCCTCAGCAAGGAAGAGAAGGAAGACATGTGTAGAAGCATTCTAACTGCCAAAATCTAAGAAGGATCAGCTAAGCCATTCATTAGAAGAGTCCTTGGGATGAGGTAGTCATCAGAAGATTTCCATGCCTTCCAGAAATAGGCCTGCCTCTCCAGAGCTACTGATGTGAAACAGCCTGTGTGAAGGGTGGCCTCAGACGAAATGCCATAAGGGGTTTCAGAACACAGGAAATTGGATCCTTGATTATTTATATTCCCCGAGGTTGGAGGCTGGGAGAAATATCATCAAGACAGTCACCGGGATGTACTACTTCCTAGTACAGCTGCAAGCAGAAGAGGGTCTTAACTGTTCTCCCAGCACTCTGGAGACTACGTTAGTCTAGCATCCCCGAGTTGAGGCTAAGTGCAGACAGCTAAGCCCAGACAGCTGGGAAGGCTTTGCCTTCGCCTCTCCCTTTCAGCGTCAGCAGTGCCTTTCACTGCTTCTCCAAGAGCCCAAAGTCCTTTTCCTCCTAGCTTTCCTTTCTTCTCCTTTTCTCCAGTCTTCTTTCTTTTTCTTTTTTTTCTATTTGGTTTTTCCTCTCCTCTCTCTTCACTACTCCTTGGATTTGCTCCTATTACCCCAGTCTCCTACCTAGAGCCGTTGAAAAGGACAGTCTCAATTGAGGAATTGCATGGATCAAACTGGCTGTGGGGAATTGTCTTGATTATTAATTGATGCAGCAGGGCACAGCCCACACATCTCTAGGCAGTGGTCCTGGGATGGATAAGAAAGTAAGCTAAGCATGAGGGTCCGGTGAGTAAGCCAGACAGAGCCAGCAAGCAGCATGCCTCCAAGTCCCTTCACTTCCTACCCTCATCCTTCTCAGTGATAGATTGGGACCTGGAAGTAGAAGCCAAATAAACCCTCTCCTCTCCAAGTTGCTTTTGGTCCGAGTGTTTCATTACAGCAAGGTAATGAAATTGGAACACCAGGTAATGAGTGACTGCTGACCCTTGTTATTTACAAACTGTGTTCAAAAGTAACTGTGGAGAATAACCTCAAATATGGTTTCTGACCAGCTCCCAGACTGACACAAATTGACAAAGGGTAGAAGGGAACCTGTATCCACAGCTGCAGGCCCTTGCCATTTCTGCCTTCATTTTATTTCAGATCTTCTTCTGTTCTGTTCTGACATTTCCTTCCTTTCCTTCCCCCTCCACATTCTTCCCCTCTGGGCACTCACATCTCTAGTCTTTCTGCAGTATTGTTATTTTGTAACCTTTTAAGTTTCTCTCTATAGAACTGGGCATGGTGGTGCAGAGGCAGGTGGATCTCTGTGAGATGGAGGCCAGCCTGGTCTACATAGCCAGCCTGTGGCTAAAGTGATATCCTGTCTCAAAAAGACCAAAAAAAAAGTTTCTCCCGGTAGAACTGGAGCTGGCAGTTAAGCAGATCAGGAAGAGCGGCCCAGGCGCCCTTCTCTAAGTCACTGGTCTTGGTGCTTGCACTTCTTACACTGGATCCCAGAGTTGCAGGCTCCTTTTGCCTTCACTCTTCCCATGACGTCTGTAGGTCTTGCAGGGTGGGTGGCCCCTGGGATGGAAGAGCAGGAGGGAGGGGCCAGGTGCCCAGAACCAAGACAGGACACACAGATCTGCTGAGGGGAATGGTCTGGGTTTTCTTGTTTTTGTTTTTGTTTCTGTTTTTTTTAAATGCCTACCATCCTAAAAGAGTTTCCCAGAAATCAATATTCTTAAAATTTCATAGTTGGAGTCTTTTTTTTTAATTTTTTTTATTAATTTTTTTATTTATTTCTGTATGTGTATGAATGTACTGTCTGCACGCAAGTTTGTGCACCCGTGTTGTGCAATGCCACGGAGGTCAGAAGAGGGTATCGGATTCCCCTGGAACTGGAGTTCTCCTGGAATTGGAGTTTCAGACGGTTCTCGGCCGCCATGTGGGTGGTGGGGATCGAACACGGGTCTCCTATAAGAGAGGTCGGCGCTCTTAACCGCTAGGCTATCTCTCCAGCCCTGGAGTCTTTGAAAACCTAAATTCTTCTAGGTAACAGTGATGTGCCCTTGTCTGATGCAAATGTTCATTTTACCTCTGTGACAGAGTGTGCTGTGAGATAGGAGCAATGCAGAGTATCTGAAATGTGGCACTCTTTTGTTGTCTTTGTCAGCAACACCTAACTGCCATTATCAAGTCTTTAGTTGCTTTGCTTCACTGAACACTCAGTCCAAGGAACAGACATCAACGCCGCCCCTTTTTCACAGTCCAGGATTACCAGACTAAAGAAGATGGAAGCTTCTCCAAGTCCAGACGGCTAGTAAGTAGAAGACGAGGATTCAAACAAGGGTTTCCATGATCTACCGCCTGTCCACTAAATAACTCCAGAGGTGAATATTCATAGACTGTGATGTAAATGGCACTCTGTGTTGTAGAGTGACCATCCCAAACAAGCCAGAATGCTTAAGCACATCACTGGATTTTTTGAGTGAATGTATGTAATAGGAGAGAGCTTCATAAGTATATGTGATGAGAGGCTGTACTCTTTAAAAATTAAACATTGTAGGGAGAGTCACAGAGCTTCCAATGCATCTAAGCACACCCAAGAACCATGTTGTGTTTACACTTATTGCTGCTCTGCATGGCGCCAGCTTTAGCTTCTATTTATACCACGCCAGATTTCTTAATTTTTTAAGATTCCCAGAGAGAACAGGCAGAGTTCAGAGAAGCCAATGTCAACTGTTTTGCCCTAGGGTTTGCCTCGGGACAGCTCTCGCCATCAGAGAGGCACAAACAGGCATCCCAGAGACACTTACCTAACAAGGACCAGATTGGAGGTTCTCAGGTCACTGGTGCTGTGGACCAGGTTCGAGTCAAAAGGATGCTGGTAGCAGTGTTCCAAGTGTCTGCTTTCCCATTTGGAAAGTGTTCTAGAAATCAACATGCATCTTTAAATTTACACTGAGCTCTAATTAGGGTGATAAACCAAAGGCAGATTTAGATTTAATTCCTGCCTATTAGAATCTCCCACAAAATAAGCAAAAATAAAAACCTGGGAAAGAGACAGGAATGTGTAGAAAGGGAGGGAGATAGAAAATATGGAGAGTGAATGATGTGGAGAGCAATAGGGAGCCATGGCAAAGGGCACCCGGCCTGTGGGCTTCAGGCACAGAGGTATCTGGCATCTCGCTGTGGGTCCTATTTGACCCTAGAATAGTCCTGGAGCTGTTGCCTCCTTCCCTACCTAAACCCTTGAAAAGCTTTTGTTAGTCATCACAATTTAATATTGTTACCAAACCCTGATCTGAATGCTCCCACATTACAAGAAAATTCAATTGAGATGCAAGATACTGGAGCAAGGAAAGTGAGTTTATTTGAAGAGCCAGCTGAAGGGAAAGATGAGGACTCTGATCCAAGGTCCATCTTGCTTTTCAGAGCCAGTGAGGAGTTTTTAACATAAATCATAAATTCTGATATAATGTGGGCCTTATCTTTCCCACAATCCTCTTTTTGTATCACTCCTCCTCTACTTATCCAACCACAAAGCCCCTCCTTTTCCAGTTATAAATGTTCATTTAAAAAACAAAGCAAAACATGGCTCAGTGGTTAAGAGCACTGGCTGTTCTTACAGAAGACCCAGCCTTGGTTCCTAGTAGCCTTGTGGCTGCTAACAACTGTCTGTAACTTCAGTTCCAGGATATCTAAGGCCTTCTGGCCTCTGCAGGCATCATATCCACTGGTGCACTTACATACATGTAGGCAAAAAAACCTCATACACATTAAAAATAAGGAAATTTTACTTGCAAATTTCATGATTTCCTTTTTCTTTACTGCTGAGTAGAACTCCATTGTATACATATACCACATCTTTATTATCCATTCCTCATTTGAGGAACATTTAGGTTGTTTCCATTTCTTTAGCAATTGTGAAACAAGTAGCAACAAAAATGAATTATAAACATCTCTACAGTGGGCTGACTCCTCTGAGTATATGTCAAGGAACAATATAACTGGATCATATGTAGATTCATTTTTAGTTTTTTAAGAGTTCTTCACACTGCTTTCCATAGGGGTTGCATTAGCTTGCAATCCCACCTCAGTGAATGAGTGTTCCCCTTTTCCTACAGCCTCGCCAGCATTTGGTGTCATTTGTTCTCTTGATCTTAGCCAGTCTGATTGGGGTTAAAGAGGTTTTGATTTGCATTTCCCTAATTACTAAGGATGTTGAGCACTTTTTAAGGTGTTTCTTAGCCATTTTTATTTCTTCGTTTGAGAACTCTTTGTCACATCCTTAGCCCATCTTTTTATTGGGTAATTTGTTTTCTTGCTTTTTGAGTTTTTTTAAATATTCTGGATACTAATCCCCTGTTGGATGTTAGCTGGTAAAGATTACTACTGGGTAAAAGTAGATCTTCTTTAAGGGGGAGACTCTAGAGAGGCTGATTAGACTCTGGAGGAGAAACTTGTATTGAGGGACATCTGGGTATACAAATTTGACTCGACAGGCCTTAACATATATGACAGAATATTTGAAGTCTAGTGGGGGCTAGGGAAGGTGGGAGGGTAAGATGTTTTGTAGGAAGTGTTTAAAACCGATAAAAATGTACATTATAAACAAAAGAATTTACAAAAAGGGACATTTTAAAAAGTTAAATTTTTATAACATTGTAATTTTGTTCATTTATTTGATTATTAGAGAGGGTCTCACCATGTAGCCATGTGGTTCAAGTTTTAGAACAAAGAGAACCCAAAAGGAGGTTCAGGATCCAGAGAAGCACTAATCAAACAGAAAAGTAGAAAACAGGAAGGAGAGGGAACATCCGTTGGAAGCCCTGAGAAAAGTGCAGGAAGAGATTAGCGCATGGGCTTGAGGCTCTTTACTTGAATATTAAAAGAAGAAATGGAAGAGATACAGCAAGTGTTAGCTGAAACCAGCAGGTCTTCCCAAGTTACCAGTGAACAACCCAGTTCCTATTTCCTCTCCATCTGCTTTACCAGCATGCTCTCAAAAGACACCAGTGTTTGGGAAAAATAAGCTTAATGTAGCTCCAGAAAAAGAAGAATGAAAAGGAAATAGAGACCACAACACCAAGTGAATTCTGATGAGTTTGCAGGTTCCTGATCAAACTGCCCTTGGAAAAGTAGCAGAAACCAAGTCAGCAAGCAAACAATGAAGAACAAGCCCCAGACAATGAAGAACATAATGCAAACATATGTGGTTAGCTACTACTATTCAAATGACACCTTTAGAGGTGCACTTAGAAGTCCTTGTGCAAAGACTTTGTTCAGGTGTTCCTAATAACCTGGTTTACATAGGATATCCCCATCACTGTCAGCTCTGTCCTGTCCAGGATAGCAAGTCTGAAACAGACTGTCCTCATGGTGAATAAATGGGTGTGTTAAACAACACTAGCCAAATTCTGAGCTACGGCCATTATCAATGAAATACACACACACACACACACACACACACACACACACACACACAGACACACCCCAGAGAAGTTTTCTCAGGAACCCATGCTTTTTCTTCACTTTTGATGTCTACTACACAGAAACTTCCAAGTCTAAAGTATACCAATTGTTAAGCTTTAACATATATATGCGCCTCTAGTGTCATTGCTACAATTTTAATAAACATTTGAGCATTTCCAGTGAAGCATTTCATCAAGTAAGATAAACTCTCTAAAAATTTAACCAGAAGCATTTATGCTGTGGCCACCTAAGCCTCTTCTTGTGGAATTAGTGGGGCTGCATGGTAGGAAACTTGAAGAGTCCAGTGTTAACTGCCCTGATCCCCTAGAGAATGCCTGTGGAGTTCGGAGTGTGTGGACGTGCTCATGTGTGGGTGTGCTCCTGTGGGTAGGACTCCTGTAAAGGCCCCAGTGTGCTCAAGGTGGCCTTGGCAGTTTAAACAGATGAAAGTTGGCCGTGGGGGGAGTTGGGGGGAGAAACAGGAGAGAAAAGTGCCCAGCATGGAGCTAGCTTTAGCTTGGCCAAAAGCCCCTGGCAGCAAGGTGGTTAGATACTGGGGAATCAGCATACACTACTAATCTGCTTCCAGCTCGAAGGCTGGAACACAGAATTTGTTCCTATGGGATCATGTGAAAAATGAATTCATTGGAACAACAGGGAAATCCGAAAAGAAAGCACATGTTTCAGACTGGAATTTTAAACCCATGGAGGAACTCATTTCCATGTGTTCAGTCATCTTTGCTTTCAGAACTTCTGGTTCAGAAATACAGCAACTGGCCTTAGCAAAGACAATGAAAACACACAGCAGGCACTGAAATCAGCCCTCTGGAGCCTGCCTCCTTCCCACTATACAGCTCAAACGTCATTTGAACTTGCAGTTATTTGAGCTCTTCCGCTTTAGAATGCTATCTCCAGGCAGAGAAGAGATTTCATTTTCAGGAAATGAAAGGCATTTCATCAGCAGCCATGTCTGGAAGCCTGTCTTAAACATTCTAGGACTCATTTGAATTACATTAACATTCAAGAGGGATGAAGGCTCTCAGCACTAAAATTATGCCTGCATTTTGGAACACAGACATTCCAGTGTAAGTATCCCAACCTTGAATTTCTTAGCAATTACTAGGGCAACTCTACCACATGTGGTACAGATGTCTGCCCCACACCAGTTGTTGACTTTAAATCATAATTTCTAATGATTTAGCCTCACACATGAAAAATAACACCGCCAGACCATAACACTCCTGTTTATACCATTATATATCTTAGTAAAGGCTACACAAGGGCCTTGTTCCCGTGTGGAGAAAGTGCACATTTCCCATCATAGCAAACAGATATAAAGAATTGTCGATCCATATTTGTTTCACTCCCTCCCCTAAATGCCTCTCCCATGTCAATATCCATAATCCATAGCTACCAGCATTACGTTATTGAAATAGATCTTAGATTTGGGGGGTTGATTATTTTTATTTTATATGTATGTTTTCTCTGCCTGTATGTAAGTGCACCCTTGTCATACAAATCTCTCAGAGGCCAGAAAGGGACACCAGATCCCCCGGATCTGAAGTTTCCAATGGTTGTTAGCTGCCATGTGGGTGCTGGGAATCAAACCCTGGTCCTCTGCAAGAGCAGCCATTGTTCTTAACCACTGAGCCATCTCCCTAGCCCTTAAATAGTCCTCATTAAATTTTTAGTAACTGGCTTTTATAGAATTCAGTATTTCTTAATTTGTAGCCTTTCTGACCCCTCTGCCTCATTTGTATAGTTGACTGTTGCTGTCAATTGAAATGTACTTCCAAAAATTCTTAGAGTGGAATTCTTCCTTCTTGCCAGTATCTCAGTGAGTGAATTTATTTGGAAGTAGGGCAATTATAGATGTAATTAGTTGAGTTCGTACTGGAGTAGGGTGATTCTCTAATTAATTTGGGTGATGTCTTTTTTTGAAAAAAGGGCAATTTGAGGGCTGGAGACATGGTTCGTTGGTTAAGAACATTGGCTGTTCTTGCAGAGGACCTGGGTTCAATTCCCAGCACCTACATGGCAGATAATTACTGTCTATAACTCCAGTTCCAGGGGAATCTGACACCCTCTTCTGACATCCACAGGCATTACACAACATGGGTGCACTTACATACATGCAGGCGATACACTTATACACATAAAATAAAAAAAGAATAAATTAAAAAATGCTTAAAAAGGAAATTTGAAAATTAGGGGCGATGTATCTACAAACTAGACAGCATTAAATCTCCACTGAAACTCCGGAAACTGGGAAAGAAATATGGCATGCTCAGCCCTCAGAGAGACTAACCTTCTAACACTTTTTTGTTGTTTTTAAATTCTATTTTTCTTGTATGCGTATGAATGTACTGTCTGCATGTAGGTTTGTGCACCCGTGTCGTGCAATGCCACGGAGGTCAGAAGAGGATGTCGGATTCCGCTGGAACTGGAGTTAAAGACGGTTCTCAGCCACCATGTGGATGTTGGGGATTGAACCTGGGTCCTCTGCAAGAGCAGTCAGCGCTCTTAACCGCTAGCTAGGCCATCTCTCCAGCCCCACCTTCTAACACTTTGATTCGGACTTCTAACCTCCAGAACTGTGAAACAATAGATTTCATTTATTTATTTATTTATTTATTTATTTATTATTTATTTTAATTGATGTTTTGCATGTTTCATACATCATTACTCAGTTCAATTTAGACACATTCCCCTTTCCGTGCCCCCCACCCCACCCCTGATCCTACATTCTGCCATATATGTCTTGCATCTTTCGGTCTTTTTTTGCCACATTTCCCCCCCTCAATTGTATATTGCTTCAAAATATGCATACATATACTCCACCCATATACCAATATTACAAAATCTGAACATAAGTGGTAGGTTAATTCTCAAGCCCATTATAGGATTCACCTTTTAACCATACTCCTGCTTTCATATAAAAAAGAAACATAACAAAATGATGCTCAGTTTGCCTTGCAACTAGGTTTCTATTGCAATACTTGTAATGATGCACAGGATATTAATATAATCACCATTCCTTGAAACTCTTTTGTCCCAGGGGGTCTGGTTTAGAGCATTCTCTCTTCAGAATCTCCTTAGCTCTCTGAGCATCCATTTCTTCTTATCCTATTTCCCTTCTCCTATAAACCCCGTCTGTATTTCCTGTTATTCCATTTTCGTCTTCTGTCCATGAACAGAGTATAGTGCAGTCAAACAAGCACAAATTCTGAAGTCAGACCTCCTTGCTAGGTGGCCTTGAACAATGTGTTTGCTTTCTTGTGCTTGTGTTTCCTCATCTGCAAAGTATCAGCTCCCACCTGAGAGTGTTGTAAGAAGTAAATGATGTCGTGTCTACTAGATGTCAAGCGTGCAGGTCTATCGCACGTTCTCCTTCTTTTCGCTCCGGCTTGTACTCTCGTAGTGGACGTTTGTGATACCTTTTGGCCTTACTGCATCTGGACTTCCCTCTCCCACCTTAAGAGCCTCTGCCTTCCACATGAGGCTGGTTCAGCAGTCATTTCAGTGGCACCCACACCTGACTGAGTTGGGAGAAAGTGAAGGAGGAAGCCTCTCATAGACTCTGCCAGCATTGGAAGCAGAACCTCTGCTATCCAGAGCAGCTGGGGCAGAGACGGACCGATTCAATAAGCATCCAGTGCTTCATGCTGGCTGTGTTGGTGTCATTGACTGAAAAGGCAGGACCTACCCCTGAAAGGTGACTTGAGGACTGTTTTTTGTCATAGAGTCTCTAATCATGGTTTTATATGGCATATATATATATATGGGAACTGGTGGTAATTATAGTATATATATAATATATCCACCCAGCTTCCCAAACGACAAGGAAAAGAAGTTCTATTTTGAAAATGGAAGAGTGGCCAGTGGGATGCTTAGTGGTTAAAGCACCTGTCCCCAAACATGAGAACTGAAGTTTGATCCCTGGGACACACGGAAGAGGGAGAGAACCAACTCTCCCAAGTTGTCCTCTGACACCCACACTCACACAAGTACATATACATAAAATGTAGTAAAAAATAAGAGAAATTTTTAAAATGAGAAAACAATTACAAATGGATGAAATCCACACCATTACCAAATGTTTCAAGTTCTAGTTGTTCTGTAAGGGTGTAAGAGTCACAAATACAGTCATTTTGTAAGCACTGTCACTTTAAAACAGAAGCTCTGACTCCTGGCTTATTAAACACCAGAGCAGAGTCTTAGTTTGTGCAGCACTGGAGTGGTCCACGAGGAGGCTGGGGTTTGGTTTTGGTCCTGGGTCATTACTCTATTTCCCTAACATATGGGTGTTTTGTTGCTGGAGGCCAGGCTGCACATGGTTTAGCTACTTTCTTTCTCCTTTCCTTTTCTCTTTCTTTTCCCTCCCCCACCTCTGACTTCCTGTTCCTCCCTCTCCTTCTTTCCAGTGATCCCAGGATTTTTCAAAAATTCAAAAAGTCAAGTCCAGTGTGGCGCTGCACACCATTAATTCCAGCCCTCAGGAGGCAGAGGCAGGCAGATCTCTGTGAGGTGGTCAGGAGGCCAGCCTTGTCTACATAGTGAGTTCCAAACCAGCTAGGGCTACAGGGAGACCCTATCTGAAAACAAAACAAAAAACAAAACCACAAACACAAAATTAAAAGTAGTAGCAAACTTCCAACATTACAACACCAGTCACTCTCTAAACTTCTTCCAAATGCTCTAGTCACACTGTAACTTAGAAACCTGTCACCCTGAACTCTACCCAGTCTGCGGTATAATATTCACATTCTCAAACTTTGTTCAGTCATCAAATCTTATAAATCCCACTTTCAAAATTTTAAACCTTCCAAGTTCACCCCTGTTTCTCCTTTTCCGTTGTCGTTGTTCAGTCAACTCTGCTTTGTCATCTGCCCTGAACATTACAGGAGAGTCCACTAGTGCTCCCTCCCTAGCCCTGCCTTCTGAGTCAGACTGGGCGCCCAGCCACACCTGCCTTCTCAACTGTTCCACTCTCTTTCTTCTCCATGTATCTCTATCTAGTTCTAAGGTACTGAAGGAGTACATTATAGAGCTGTTTTCATAAAAATTTTATAATTACAAAAACATATTTCAAGTCCGAACTACTCTAAGATCTTGAAGGCATTTTGCTCTCTGGTTCCCTTATAATAAAATTTCCAAAATAAGAGTTGATCCCATGTGTAGCCATATGAGTTTGGAGGAAGACAAGGTACAAGACACAGGAAAACTACCAGTTAATTATTAAATTATAAATTATTGTTATCTCTGGAAGCAGAAGCAGGTGGATCTCTGTGGGATCAAGGTTAGCCTGGTCTACAAAGTGTCCAGGCCAGCTGGAGCTACAGGGAGGACCCTGTCTCAAAAAGACAAAAAAAATTAGTTTGTTTCATACATTTATACAATGACTTTTAATGATTTTATTCCTCCATTCCCTCTCACCTCCTCCCTTCTCCAGCTGGAGCCCTCCTTTAAAAAATACTCTATTTCTTGTTTTTATTTTATGAATATGAGTGTATTCTCTGAGTGTGTGTAAGTGCACTCATGTCATGCAGTGTCCCCAGAGACTAGAAGAGGGTATAGGATTGCCCTCGAACTGGAGTTACGGGAGGTTGTTAGCCACCATCTCGGTGCTGAGAATCAAACCCAGGTCCTCTGTAAGAGCAGCCAGTGCTCTTAACCACTGAGCCCTCTCTATCCCCAGAGCTGTTCTTCTTAACAAGCTCTTTCTTTACTTTCATGTCTTCTTTTTTGTGTATGGCTCACTAAGTTTAATTAGAGATTCTTGCCCAAGCATAAGTCAAAAGTTATTTACCAAAATAAGAGCAGCACCATTAAAGAAAATGGAGCACACCTTCCCTCAGCGACTGTTAATTGCCAATAATTCCTCAGGGAGGAGCGGGGATTCACGGCCCCTCCCCATCCCTGAGGAAATGCTGACAGACCCAGTCTTGTGCAGGTCTTGTGGAGATCACCACAGCTGCAGTGAGTTCATGACTGCGATGGCTAGGTCATGTCCTGAAGACAACATTTTGCTTCATGTCTCTCTATCCCCTGGCTTTTGAAATCTTTGCACACTCCTTCTGTCATGTTCCCTGAGCCTTGGAGAAGGTGATCTAGGCTGTCCCCTCAGGGTTGAATACTCTACTATCACTTACTTTCAGCGCTTAGGCCAAATATGGGTTTCTGCGTTAACTGCCACCCCCTGTAGTAAGAAGCTTCTCTGATGAAGATAGGGTACATCATTAATCTGTGGATATAAACTTGAATATTTAGAATGCAGTTTGATAACATGGTTATTTAGCAAAATAAGAATTGTAGGTTTTCCCTATCAGGCCTATAACCTACCTAGCCAGAGGCTCTTGACCATGTTTGCAGAACCAGGCTTGAGATTCCCCCTGTGAAGTGGACCACAAATTCAGTCAGAAAGCAGTTGGTTATCCCCTTACCAGTCGTACCATTATTGCAATAGAGAGTACATCTTGTCCAACAGCTCATTACTGTCTCACATGATTCTCAGCTGGGTAAGAATGTGGAAGACTTCTCTGTTCTCAGCAGCCAGCACAGTATCTTTGGGTACCGTGAAGACCAGTCAGTAGGGGGAGATGCCAGCTCAGCTCTAGCCTGATTTATCTATGTTCTATGACCAATGAGTGTTAGGCATCAGCAACAGAGTTTACCAAGTTCTGGTGGGCAACAAAGGGCAATGGCAATAGCCTGTATTGTTTAGGGGGCCTCTGTGTGCCTTCCCGCCCAAAACACTCGTATGGAGGTGCCCCACACCTGGCGCTGAGATCTTCATTTGATAGCACGTAGCTTCTGGGAAAAGCATGATTTTTCCAGGGAGGGCACCTCCAATTCAAACTCTTTTTTAATACTAATAGCTAAAATTTAAAACTCAGTACTCAGAATAGTTAGTCTCCAAAATTTGTTTTCTGCCAATATTCTATGTGTTAAAGAGGCTCAAAACAGCAACCAGCAGATTGCTAAGTTGACTTGCAAGGCAGGAAAACCTAATGGAAGCATGGCATAGTCAGTGAGGCTGTACATCTTGGAGTATCTAGTGGCCAGGGAGCCTTTGTTCAACAGCAGTGGTATCTGTGGGGGAAAGTATGAAAGTAAAGAACCCTGTTTGTGGGCTCACGGAGGGGAATGGCATTTATTATGCATCCACCACAGGGATAATATTCCCCATGAATGTTTTTATATTTCTTCATTATCTGGCTCTGAATAGAGTGCAGAAGCCTGGATTAAAGGATGGTTGGCCAGCAGACATGCTTGGGAAGTTAGAGGCACAAGGACTTCTCTACTCTGGAGAGGTATTGACACTGTCACTGAAGCAGTTTGCCTCTCACTCACTTTTGAATAGGTTTGTTTACATCCTGGAGAAGGCTCTCTCTCTCTCTCTCTCTCTCTCTCTCTCTCTCTCTCTTTCTCCCCCCCCCCCCCCCGCTTGGGAGGGTAAGAACTTGTGTCAGAAGCCCTTACAAGAAGTACAAGTTTTACAGATAGCAAAATATTACTATTCAATCTTCAGAAAAAGAAAAGGCTCACGTAATATAAACTATATTACCATTTTACAATGACCAAACTAAAGAGAAGTTTGCCTAAGGTGAATCTGATAGTGGGAGAGCTGGGCTTTTAATTCAGATCTCTTCCTCACCCTTCATGGCCCTTTAATAGCCTCCTGCCCTCTACAGACATTACAAGTTAAACATAATCTAAAAATGTGACCCAGGTATGAGGAAGAACATGAGGGTCTTGTCTCAGGGCTTGGGTTTTCTCACTGTATTTTCTGGTTCCATACATTTTCTTGTAAATTTTATAATTTCATTTTTCTTTACAGTTAAAAATTCACTTTTGTAAATATAGCACATTTGCGCCCATTATTAACTTATCAGTCAATGGACACCTGGGCTGACTCCATTTCCTGCTATTATGAATGCAACAGCAATGGACATGGATATGCAAGGATCTTTGTGGTAGGAAATAGAGTCCTTCAGGTATGTGCCCAGGAGTGGCATAGCTAGATCATACGGTAGTTCTATTTATGTGTATGAGTGTATTGCCTGCATGTATGTAAGTGCACCATGTTATGCCATGCCCGTGGAGGCACTGGATGACCTGGAACTGAAGCTATGGACAGTTGTCAGCCACCCTGTGGATACTGGGAACCAAAGCTGAGTCCTCTGCAAGAGCAGCCAGTGCTGTAAACTCTGAGCCATCTCTCCAGCCCCTATTTTTAGTTTTGAGCAATGTCCAGACTGATTTCCATAGTGACTGCACCAGTTTACAGACACAGCAACAACGAATAAGGTCTCTCCTTTCCCTTAATCCTTATAAGCATTTGTTAGCATTTGTTTCCTTAATAATGGCCCAGAAGATTGGGTAAGATGAAATCTCAAAGTAGTTTTAATCTGCATTTCCCTCATGGCTATGGAAATTGAGCACATTAAAAAAATGTGTATTAGTCATTTGTATTTCTTCTTTTAAGAATTCTCTGTTTGGGGCTGGAGAGATGGCCTAGTGGTTAAGAGTGCTGACTGCTCTTGCAGAGGACCTGGGTTCCATCCCCAGCACCCACATGTCGGCTGAGAACCATCTTTAACTCCAGTTCCAGGGGAATCCGACACCCTCTTCTGACCTCCATGGCATTGCACTACACGGGTGCACAAACCTACATGCAGACAGTACATTCATACACATAAAACATAAAATAAAATAATAACTAACTAAATAAATAAATAAGAATTCTCTGGTTTTTTTTTTTTTGCCCATCTTTAAATTTAAATTCAGTTGTTTGTTTTCTTTCTTTTTTAAATACTTTTATTGATGAATTGTGAATTTCATTCATTATCTTTCAGTCCAATTTAGACAAATTCCCCCCCTTCTGCCCCCATCCCACCCCTGTTCATGCCTTCTGCCATACATGCCTTGCAACTTTCTCTCAGTCTTTCCAAAGTTTTTCCCTGTAGAGTCTTCCTGTTTTGGGCAGAGTTAAACCATATCATTCAGTTCTTTAACCCATCTTTATGTTGCTGTTTTTCCCTCCTCTTTGTATTGCTCCTACATATGACTATATAATCATCACATATGCATCAAGATTATGACCTCTGTATTAGTCACTTTTCTTTTGCTATGATAAAAACCACCATGACCAAGGGAACTTATAAAAGGAAGAGTTTATTTGAGCTTATTATTGACAATTCCAGGGACTTAAGAGTCCATTGTGGTGGGGAGGCATGGTGGCAGGAGCTGGAGCAGAAAGCTGAGGTTCACATCTTCCAATGAACACAGGAAGCAGTGAGAGAGAGAGAGAGAGAGAGAGAGAGAGAGAGAGAGAGAGAGAGACTGGAGACTGGAGACTGCAACGCTTGTTGAACTCACTAAGCCTGCCCCCAGTGACTTACTTCCTCCAGCATGGCCACACCTTCTAAGACCTCCCAAAACAGCACCACCAAATGGGGACAAAATATCTGAATACTTGGAGCCTATGGGGGACATTATCATTCAAACTACCACATTCTATTCCCTGGCCCCCATAAGCTCATGATCATATAAAATGCAAAATGCATTTAGTCCAACCTTAAAAGTCCCCATAGTCTTTAGCAGTCTCAATTCTATTCAAAAGTCCTCAGCTCAAAGTCTCTTCTGAGACCCAGAACTGTAAGCTTAACTTTAAACTCCTATAAAATCAAAACACAAATCCTCCCAACATACAGTGGAACCAAATACACATTCCCATTCCAAAAGGGAAGAATAGAGGCATAGTGAGGAAATACTAGACCAAAACAAGACTGAAAATCAGCAGGGCAAATATCAAGTCCAGTAGTTCCATGTGAGACTTCTGGGAATTTACTTCCAAAGGGCTTAGATGGTGCAGCTCTTCCAGCTTTGCTTGTAACATACATCTCTTTCTTAGGCTGGTACCACTCCCTGTATGCAGCTTTCCTTGGCAAATATCTCATAGCTCTGGCATCTCAAATGTCTTCTTGGGGGTCTCAGCTGCCAACCAGGCTTCATCTATACAGCTTCATGCAATGGCCTATCAGGGCCTTATTTATGCAAGGACACCCCTGCTGCACTCTGCCTGGCCTCGGAGGCTCTCTGAAACCACAGAAGAAGAACTGATGACCCCTTCACTCTTGCATCCTTCATGCCTCTAAAGCCAGCACCATGTGAATGAAACTGCTGAGTTTGGCTGCAAGTTTGGGTTGGACCCTGGCCTACTTCAACCACATTTGCAACTTTTCTCTGCCCTTTTAGTATTTTCCTTTCAAAAGTTGGAGGCTTAGCTGGGTGAGGCCTTGCCCTGAAGGTAGTATTTCTATTGTTTTCTTGTAAATCTCTAGGCTTCTCCTTAATCACTTTAATCTCACTCTTTCCATTTTTTACTTGTAAATATCTAGGCCTCTCCTTAATCACTTTAATCTCCTTATCAATGGGATCCTCTCCTTCACATGTCTTGGCTCCAACTTCAATCTACTTAGTGCACTTTTCCAATCCAAACTGTACATTCTGCATTTCTTTCTGCCCCATTTGCTCTTTTCCACTGTAGATCTGTATCATATTCACCAATTTTACATTAGGCTGTCTTGAAATATCCTCTGCCAAAGAAAATAGCCCATTGCTTTTCAACTTAACCTCAGACAAGCATTTGGGCTGTGGGCAAAGTCCAGCCAGACTCTTTGACAAAATATCCCAGTGACTGCATAAGTCTTTATTTTCCTCTGGAAATACATTTTCACAGCACTGCTTTCTTCCAGCTGCTACTAGAATGGCCCATGAAGCTTTCCTTACAGCAGTCAACAGCTTTTCTAGCCCAAAGTTCCAAAGTCTCCCACATTTCTACAAACAACTACATGGTCAGGTTCTTCACAGCCAACAGCCCACTCTCTGGTACCAAAAAATGTATTAGTTACTTTTCTGTTGCTGTTATAAAACCACCATGACCAAGGGAACTTATAAAAGGAAGGGTTTATGATTGGCGGTTCCATGGAATTAAGAGTCCATTGTGGTAGAGAGACATGGTGGCAGGAGCTGGAGCAGAAAGCTGAGGTTCGCATCTTCCAATGAGCACAGGAAGCAGAGAGAGTGACACTGGAAACTGCAAGGTTGTGGAACTCTCTAAGCCTGCCCCCAGTGATGTACTTCCTCCAGCATGGCCACAGCTTCTAAGATCTTCCAAAACAGCGCCATCAAATGGGGATAAAATGTCTGAATACTTGAAGTCTATGGGGTACATTCTCATTCAAACCATCTCAACCTCTGAGAGTAAACTGTATGTTAATTCCAAAATATGTTTAGGAATTCACATTTCCCCCTTTTAATTTTATATTACTCTAAAATATGAATACATACCTTCCACCCATATATAGTAATTACAGAGTCTGAAAATAAGTGGGTAGGTCATTTCTAGAGCCTGTTAAGAGATTTACATTATAACCACACAGTTGCTTTCAGATAAAAAGAAATATAATCATAATGTTGTTCACCCTGCCTTTCAACTAGGGATTTGGTATTAGCATCCAGAAATGAGGGAAATCATTCCCTGTTTTTCTGGGACTGTGTTACTTCACTTAGCATAATGGCTTCAAGTTCCATTCATTTACCTCAAAGTTCATGATGTCATCTTTCTTTACCAGTGACTAGTACTCCATTGTGTAGATGTACCACATTATTGTCATCCACTCATCTGTTGAGGGGCATATGGGTTGGTTCCAGCTCTTTGCTATTGTGAAGAAAGCTGCAATAAACATAGATGTGCATGTATCTTTGAGGTAGGAGAGTCTTGTGGGTATATACCCAGGAGTGGTATGACTGAGTCAGGTGGTAGGCCCATTTGAGTCTTTTGAGGGCTCTCCACACTGCTTTCCATAATGGTTGCATAAGTTTACATTCTCACCAGCAATGGATGAGTAGTCCCCTTTCCCCATAACCTCTTGAGCATTTGGTGTCTTTTGTTTTCTTGATTTCAGCCAGTTGGATGGGAGTGAGATGATATCTAAGAGTGGTTTTAATTAGCATTTCCTTAATTATTAATGATGTTGAACACTTTTTAAGATGTTTCTCAGCCATCTTTACTTCCTCACTGGTGAAGTCTCTGTTCAGCTCTTCACTCCATCTTTTGAGTAGGTTATTTGTTTTCTTCTTTGTTTTTTGAGTAATCTATATATTCTGGACATTAATGTTTTGTCAGATGTATCACTGGTGAAGATTTCCTCCCAGTCTGTGGGTTTTCTCTTTACTTCCTTGATTGTTTCTTTCTCTGTACAGAAGCTTTTGACTTGATGAGGTCCCATTTGTCAACTGTTGACCTTATTTCCTGCACAGCTGCTGTCTGATTTAGAAAGTCCTTTCCTACGCCTATGAATTGTGGGTTGTTGCCAGCCTTTAGGGTTTTGGGTTTCATGTTGAGATCTTTGACCCATTTGGAATTGATTTTTGTATAGGGTGAGAGGTAGGGGTTTAATTTTGTTCTTCTACAAATGGTGATCCAGTTTTGCCAGCACCATTTGCTGAAGATGCTATCCTTCCTCCATTGAGCTTTTTTGGCCCTTTTGCCAAATACGAGGTGGCTGAAATTGTATGAGGTCAAGTTTGGATCTTCAATTTTGTTCCATTGGTCAACAGGTCTGTTTCTGTGCCAGTATCAGACTGTCTTTATGACTATAGTCATGTGATATAGCTTGGAGTCTGGTAGAGCAATCCCCCTTGTATTGCACTTTTCACTCAGGGTTGCTTTAGCTATTTGGGGTCTTTTGTTTTTCCATATGAATTTAAGGAATTTTTTCTAAGTTGGTGAAAGAAACTCATGGGAATTTTGATTGGGATTGCATTGAATCTGTATATCAATTTGGGTAAAATGGACATTTTTACTATATTAAATTTTCCAATCCATGAGCATGGGAAGTCTTTCCATCTTTTGATGTCATTTTCTTTTTTTTTTTTTTTACATTTTTTATTGATGTTTTATGTATTTCATACATCATTTTTTATTTCTGTTCAGGCATATTCCCCTATCCCTTCCCCCCACCCCACCCCATCCCATCCCATCCCAGATCATGCATTCTGCCATAACTGTCCTGCATCTTCCTCTCAGTCTGTTTTTTTTTCTCCTATGTGTATTTTGGAGGCTATCGTGAGTAGGAAGGTCTTCTTATGTTCTTTCTCCACTTGTTTACTGTTAGTGTAAAGAAATGCTACTGATTTTTCTAGGTTAATTTTGTATCCTGCCACATTACTGAAACTCTTAGTCATTTCTAGGAGTTTTCTGGTGGAGTTTTTAGCATCCCTTAGGTGAACTATCATATCATCTGCAAAAAGGGATAGTTTAACTTATTCTTTTCCAATTAGTACTCATTTAATTTGCTTCTCTTGTCTTATTGCCCTAGCAAGTGTTTCAAGCACTATGTTGAAGAGGAGTGGCAATAAGGGGCAGCCTTGCCAGGTTCCTGTCTTTAAAGGGATTGCTTCCAATTTTTCTCCATTTAGAATGATGTTGGCTGTGGGTTTGCTATATATGGCTTTGATCGTGTTGAGGAATGTTCCTTTCAGTCCAATTCCCTCTAGAACTTTAAACATGAAGGGATGCTGGATATTGTCAAAGGCTTTTTTCTGCATCAATTGAGCTGATCATGTGGACTTTGTCTTTCAGTTCATTTAGTGTTTTATGATATTTATTGATTTATGTATGTTGAACCATCCCTGCATCTATGGTGTGAATCCAACTTGATCATGATGAATGATCTTTTTGATGTGGGTCTGTGTGTGATATGCAAGTATTTTGTTGAGAATTTTTGCCTCTATGTTCATTAATGAGATAATGGGTCTATAGTTTTCTTTTTTGGTTCAATCTTTGCCTGGTTTTGGTATTAGAGTGATGTTGGCTTCATAGAAGGGATTTGGGATATTGCCCTCTGTTTGTATCCTTCCGAACAGTTTGAGTAGTAATGGTTGTAGGACCTCTTTATATGTTTTATAGAATTCTACTGTGAATGCATCCACTGCTGGTGGGAATGCACTTGTACAACCACTATGGAAAGCAGTGTGGAGAACACTTAAAAGACTCAAAATGAGCTTACCACCTGACCCAGCCATACCACTTCTGGGTATGTGCCCACAAGACTCATCCTACTGCACAGATACATGCACAGCCATGTTTATGGCAGCTCTCTTCACAAGAGCAGAGAGCTGGAACCAACCCAAGTACCCCTCAACCAATGAGTGGATAGAGAAAATGTGGTACATCTACACAATAGAGTTCTATGCAGCAGTAAAGAAAGATGACATCGGGGCTGGAGAGATGGTCTAGCAGTTAAGAGCACTGGCTGCTCTTGCAGAGGACCAGGGTTTGATCCCCAGCACCCACATGGCGGCTGAGAACCATCTTTAACTCCAGTTCCAGGGGAATTTGATGCCCTCTTCTGACCTCCACGGCATTGCACGACATGGGTGCACAGACCTACATGCAGACAGTACATTCATACACATACAAAAATAAAATAATAAAAAAATTTTTAAAAAGAAAAAGAATCAATAAAAATTAAAAAAAAAAGAAAGATGACATCATGAAATTTGTAGGTAAATGGATGGAACTAGAAGATATTATGTTAAGTGAAGTAACACAGTCCCAGAAAATCAAAAGTTGAATGGTATCCCTCCTCTATGGATGCTAACACCAAGTACCTAGTTGTAAGGCAAACTGAGCAACATTCCTTGTGATCTGAAAACAACTGTGCTCTTATATTGTGAATCCCTAGACAGGTTCTAGAATTAACCTACCATTTATTTTCAGACTTTGGATTTTTGGTATATGATGGTGGATATGTATGCATATTTTAGAGTAATATAAAATTAAAATGGAAAATGCGAATCAAGAAATAAGATATGGAAATAACATACAGTTTGTTTTCAGAAGATATAGTTTTAGTATAGGTGCAATGTATCAGGCTGGTGTAACTTAGCTTTTCTGGGTGCTTAATAATGGTACTTAATGCCCATGCCAGTTTGGCCAAGGGACCTGGGAGATAATTTTGTTCCTTGCCCTCAGAGGTCAACTAAGTCTCAGGGGACTATGGATGGGGGCATCTCTTGAAATGTCCTGGGCTGGAGAGATGGCCTAGCAGTTAAGAACGCTGACTGCTCTTACAGAGGCTAGGGTTCGATCCCCAGCACCCACATGGCGGCCGAGAACCATCTGAAACTCCAATTCCAGGAGAACTCCAGTTCCAGGGGAATCCGACACCCTCTTCTGACCTCCGCGGCATTGCACGACACGGGTGCACAAACCTGCATTGATACACATACAGAAAAAAAAAATGTCCCGCAAATGTGGCTCACCAGTCTTCCTCTGTAGGGAGGTCTTGGAGACCCACTAATGGGACTTCAGCCAGTGTCCAGTCTATAAAGAGGAAAGTCTGCGCATGCTTCAAAAAGGGAAGCCTGAACCGGGCGTGGTGGCACGTGCCTTTAATCCCAGCTCTCGGGAGGTAGAGGTAGGTGGACCTCTGTGGGTTCAAGGCCAGTCTAGTCTACAGAGAGAGCTTCAGGACAGCTGGTACTAAAATGGAGACCCTGCCTCAAAAATATGAAAAAAAGGAAAAAAAAAAAAAAAAAGGGAAGCCTGGTCTAGCAAGAGCTGATTTTGTCTTCAAGTGGATGGAACTGGTAAATGAAAAGCTGAAAGGACCCAGGGGCTCCCCCCTCAAAAAACAAAACCCCAAGTGACCCCTGAGGACCATATCCTCAATTGACCTTAAGAAAACAAAAACCTTGGTTAATCTGGGCTGTGTGGCCTTAAGCATCCAAAAGGAAAGTAAAACCAGAAATAAATTATCAGTAAGACCTGAGAAATTGTACTTCAGATATAAAACTTGAGACCTAAAAAGAGAGAGCACTGTTGTTTTGCCTGTCTTCAATCCTTTCTGGCAAGTGCATCTACTCTGTGGCTGCCACTGCTTTTGCCATTCTTCAAAGACATGAGACACAGCTTTTTAACCTTCTAATATGGACTGAAGACTCATGTCTCTCCAAGAATCTTCCAAACCTTCAATGCCAGATAGGTACTGCTGAGATCAGCTTGTGGACTGAGCAGCTACTGGGATTTCAGCCTCCTCAGAGTACAGACTGCCATTGTTGGACTACCCAGGCTGTATCATGGAGGCCAGTACAGGAAGATCAAGACAAGATGTGTGCTTACAGGACCTCATTTAGGTGATCATGGGAAAGAAAGACCCCAGTGTGGAACACAAGGGCAGGACTGATGATTGTTTGGACTTGCCAAGGAGGAACCTCCTTCAAACACTTCCTTAAGGAAAACATGACATCTTTTAACCACCCCCCCAAAAAAAGAAAAAGAAAAAAAGAAAATCCTCCAATTCAGGCTATATATATTGAAGCAATACAAGTTGGAGAAAACAACAATAAAAGAACTGGGGGGAAAAAAGACTGAAACAGTGAAGTTCTCCTCAAAACAATAGCCTTTGCTTTGAAAAAATAACAACACTGGAAAGACAAAAATGCAAGACATGTATGGCAGAGTGCAAGAACTCAGGTGGGGTGGAGAGCATGGAAAGGGAAATGACTCTAAATTGGATTGAGAAATGATGTATGGAAAAAGTTTAATAACAATAAAAAAATAAAAATTAGGGCTGGAGAGATGGCCTAGCGGTTAAGAGCGCTGACCGCTCTTGCAGAGGACCCAGGTTCGATCCCCAGCACCCACATGGCGGCTGAGAACCGTCTGAAACTCCAATTCCAGGAGAACTCCAGCTCCAGGGGAATCCGACACCCTCTTCTGACCTCTGCGGCATTGCACGACACCGGTGCACAGACTTGCATGCAGACAGTACATTCATACACATACATAAATAAATAAAATTAATAAAAAAATAAATAAATAAAATATTTTTAATTAAAATTAAAAACATGTTTGGCAGAATGCATGAGTTCTGGTGGGGTGGGGGGGAGGAAGGGGGAATGGGTCCAGACTAGACTGGAACTTTTGTATGAAATGCACAAAGCTTTGATAAAAATTGGCTTTGGGGGAAAAAAAGAATTCTGCTGTGAAACCATCTGGGCCCAGGCTTTTTTTTTTTTTTTTTTTTTTTTTTTTTTTATTACATCTTCATTTCCTCAAATGATTATGGGTCTGTTTTTTTTCTTATTCTCTTGGTTAAGCTGTTCATTTCCAGGATTTACAGCTGTTCATCCATTTCTCTTGGTTTTTTTTCATTCATTTGTAGAGATAGGTTTTTGAAGTAGTTCTTTTTTTTTTGTTTTTTTGGTTAGTTCGTTTTGGGACAGGGTCTCCTTGTAGCCCCAGCTGTCCTGGAACTCGCTCTGTAGACCAGGTGGCCTTGAACTCACAAAGATCCGCCTGCCTCTGCCTCCCAAGTGCTAGGATTAAAGGCGTGCGCCGCCACCCCTGGCTTTGAAGTATTCTTGTATGATTGTCTGGATCTTTTCTTTGTCTGTTGTGATGTTTCCCCTTTCATCATGAATACTATTGATTTGGAGTTGCTTGCTCTTTCTTTTGGTTAACAGGGGTAGAGGTCTGTCTATTTCATTTATCTTTTCAAAGAACCAGCTTTTGGATTCATTGATTCTTTGTATTGTTTTTCTGTTTCTGTTTCAGTGATTTCTGCTGATTTTTGTTATATCTTCCTGTCTGTTGGGTTTAGGGTTCATTTGCTGTTGTCTCTCAAGTGTTTTTAGCTGCAATGTTAGACTGCTTATTTGTTCCCTTTCTGTTTTTTTTTTTCTTAATGTGGACACTTAGGGCTATAAATTTCCCTCTCAAGACTGCTTTTAAAGTATCCCACAGGTTTTGTTGTATTGTATTGTCTTTTTCATTCAGTTCCATGGATACTTTTATTTCACTCTTTATTTCTTCCCCGACCCATTCATTATTCAAGATTGTGTTGTTTTGCCTCCGTGTGTTCTTTTAGCTAGTAGGGCTTATTCTGGTGTTCATATTGAGCTTTATCGCACTCTGGTCTGATAGAATGCATGAAATAATTTCAACCTTTTGTATTTATTGAGATTTCTTTTGTGTCCCAGTATGTGGTCAATTTTGGAGAATGTTCTGTGAGGTACTTTTGGTGTATTGTATTGTTCAATTCTGATGTCTCTCTGTTTATTTTTTGTCTTGCTGATCTATCCAGTGGGCTCAGTGAGGTGTTGAAGTCCTCCTCTATTATTGTGCTAGGATTAGTCTGTGTCTTGAGGTCCTTTAAATTAGTGTTTATAAAGTTAGGTGCACCAGAGTTTGGTGCATAAACATTTAGTATTGTGAAGTCTTCATGGTTAATTGTTCTTTTGACAAAGATGTAATGGCCTTCTTTGTCTCTTCTGATTAATTTTACTCTGAGGTTTATTTTGTCTGATATTAGAATAGCCACTCCTGCTTGTTTCTTGGTACCATTTGCTTGGAATATTTTTTCCATCCTTTCTCTCTAAGGTAGTGTCTGTCCTTGAGGGTGAGATGGGTTTCTTGTAGACAACATATAGAAGTATTCTGTTTCCATTCTCCCAGTGTATATCTTTTGATTGGGGAGTTTAGACCATTAGTATTTAAGGTTATTATTGAGAGATTTGTGTTGCTTCTTTTCCACTTATTTTGTGTTTGCATCCTTGTTCTAGGTTTGTATTTACTCTGTTATGCTTTTGTTAATTCCTCTCTTTATTTGCTTAGGGATAGTTGCTCCTTTCCTCTGTTCTTTGGATTCCTTTGAATATTTTCTGAAGTGTTGGTTTTTTTTTTTAATTTTATTTATTTCTGTGTGTGTATGAATGTACTGTCTGCATGCAGATTTGTGCACCCATGTCGTGCAATGCCGCGGAGGTCAGAAGAGGGTCTCGGATTCCCCTGGAACTGGAGTTCTCCTGGAATTGGAGTTTCGGACGGTTCTCGGCCGCCATGTGGGTGCTGGGGACCGAACCCGGGTCCTCTGTAAGAGCGGTCGGCGCTCTTAACCGCTAGGCCATCTCTCCAGCCCCTGAAGTGTTGGTTTTTTTAGACATGTATTCTTTCATCTTGTATATGTCATGAAAGACTTTTCTCTCTCCTTCAACTATAATTGACATTTTTGCTGGGTATAGTAGTCTGGGTTGGCATCTAAAGTCATTTAGCACTGGGAATACTTTGGTCCATGTTCTTCTGGCTTTCATAGTTTGCACTGAGAAGTCAGCTATGACTCTGATGGGTTTCCTCTTATATGTAACTTGTTTTTCTCTTGTGGCTTTCAGTATTTTGTCTTTATTTTGAGCATCTTGCATTTTAACAATTATATGGTGTGGGGAATTTCTTTTCTGGTCTTGTCTATTTGGTGTTCTATGTGCTTCTTGTATTTGTATGGGTTTGTCTTTTTTCAGTTTGGGAAAATTTTCTTCTATTATCCTGTTGAAGATCTGGTCAATAGTGTTGTCTTGGGATTCTTCTGCTTCCTCTATCCTTATGATGTGGAGATTTGGTCTTTTCATAGTGTTCCACATTTCCTGGTTGCTCCACTCTTGTGTGTTTTTTAATTTTTCATAATCTTTAGTTGAGCATTCTAGTTGCTCCATGTTATTCTGCAGGTCTGATATTCTTTTATCTGCTTCTTCCATTCTGCTTCTGAGGCTTTTCCCCATCCTTTACTGTTGATTGGATGAATGTTCAATTTCTTTTTTCATTTCATCCTGTGATTTCTTTAGTATTTCCACTTCCTTCTGGAGCCGGTCATTGTTTGGAATAGTATAGGAACACTCAGATGTTCTTTGCTCTTGCAAAGGACTTGAATTTAGTTCCCAGCACCCACATCTACTGGTTCACAACCACCTATAACTCTAACTCCAGGAAAATATGACACCTCTGTCCTCCACAGGCTCTACACACACATGCACTTCACACACACACATTAAATTTAAATAAAACTTTTTTGGGGTCTTTTTGAGATAGGATTTCCCTGTAGCCCCAGATGGCCTGGAACTTGCTATGTAGCCCAGACTAGACTTGAACTCATGGAGATCCACCTGCTTCTGCCTCTGCCTCTTGAGTGCTGGGATTAAAGGCATGTGCCACCATGCCTGGCAAAATAAATCTTTTAAAACCAACCCTTTTTGTGTCTCTGAAATTTTCATTAGGTTCAATAATACACAAATGCACATGTGATTACTCAAGAACTTTAGTTTTTGAGGTATCAGAGTGACAATATAGGCCAGCAAACTGAAAAGGAACCTTGGGGGACAGAACGCATGTGGGAACACACACTGTTTCTCTGGGTTTATTTTCTGTCTCTTTGGCCTCACATCCATGTTCTTTTAGTATTACTCTTCCAATCTCTACAGTTTTGCTGTGACTATACTTTTGAGACCTGCTTCCTGACTCTCAGACCTACAGGAGTCCATCCCTGAAATTCTTCATCCTGACAATGGAAAACAGATCTTTTTCCCTCTCCTTCTCTCTTTCTCTCTCTCTCTCTCTCTCTCTCTCTCTCTCTCTCTCTCTCCCCTCCCTCTCCCTCTCCCTCTCCCTCTTCCTCTTTCTTTACCCCCCATCCCTCCCTTCCTCTCTCCCATTTCTGAGTGGTGTGGTAAATATGCAACGGAGATTGACAACTATGAAAAGAAGGGGCCTCTCAGGGACTTTGACTTTGAGCTCAGACTTAGAAATTGATAGAGGACCTTTGTGGTGTTGATCAAACAAACAAACTCTCAATTCTCAGCTGCAGCTGTTCATCTTACTGCTAGAGAAAAAAGCCACAGTCACCTTTGGGAATTAGAATTTTGTTTTATAAAAAAATACTTCACATTCTTTCAGTGAGGGGAAAAGTAACTTGAACGAATCTGAGGGGATGGGAGGGGAGCAACTGCTGTAAAGTCGCAGGGGAGAGACTGCTATCTAAACCACATGGAGCTTTGTGTGTGTTTTTTTATGTGTATGAATGTACTGTCTGCATGTAGGTCTGTGTACTTGTGTTGTGCAATGCCGCGGAGGTCAGAAGAGGGTCTCGGATTCCCCTGGAACTGGAGTTCTCAAATTGGAGTTACAGACGGTTCTCAGCTGCCATGTGGGTGCTGGGGATCGAACCCGGTTCCTCTGCAAGAACAGTTGGTGCTCTTAACTGCTAGGCCATCTCTCCAGCCCCCACATGGAGTTTTAATTACAATGCCAGGGCCACACTCAACTCTTGCAGGGCTTTTTATAAGTACACCAGCCAATCAGAGTTTAACACCACAGTTAAAGTTACCAATCAAGGGGAAACACGTGAAGCAAACAAACCAGTCATTCCTAGAATGATTCAGGGAAAATGGCTTAATAGTATCTGAGACCACTATCCCTGAGTTTTTATAATCCTCTATCTTAATAATCTTCTATCTCATTTCCCTCTCTCCCTGTGAGGTCTTCAAATCCTTGTACAAAGTTCATAAGAGTTGACCACAGTTGATGTTTCCAAGATGGAATGATCTCCACTGGGGAGTGTGGGGGTTGTATTGAGTCCTTAGCACCACAAGTTTAATAGAATTTTCCGGCTGGTTAATAAATCTGACAAGGATCTCAGGACCACAAGTCAGAGCAACCAGAAGGATAGGTTTACTGGCAGATCCAGGAAGTCTTCAGCTCCCAGCTGAGAAAGAGACTGGATTTTTACCGGGGGTGAGGGGGGGGTGTTCTTGACCCTAAACTGCCTATACAGTTTTTACTTCCTATTTTTATCACATTACCCTCTAAGGAGGTCACCGCAATTGCCAAGAGGGAATCAGGATGCCGAATGCTCTGACTTCTTCCATGCTGAAAAGGGATGTAGGGTGTGGCAACTGGGGTACCCCTGCTCAGTGGGTCTATCTAAAAGATTCCCATATAGCTATAGAGAGAACAAAGTCCTTGACTGGTGCCTGTGAAGGAGAAGTAAAGGCAAGAGTAGTTAGGTACATTTTCTAAGCTGGGAACCAGGAGATGAACAGGGTGAATTTAATGTCCAACTTAAAAGTCCACTAGAGTTTCTCAACTAGGGGTTCCAAAGCATACATTTATTGGGTTTCTCATTTTGTTTATTTGGCCATGGTGTCTGGACTCAGGATCTGCTTTCCAGGCATTCTGATAGTCAGAATGTGAGTTTCCCCTTAGATAGTTGCTAAATAGAAAGAGGAAATTTTATTATTTGACAACAGCAGATCTCATATAACTTTAAGTCTAATGTTTGGTAGCACAATATCTCAGAAATATAATAATTACTTATCTTTTGGTTATACTTTCCTTTTTGGGTGTTTAAGTCCATACAGTTAGCCCAGATTAACCAAGCTTTGTTTTCTCAAGGTCAGTTAAGGATCTGGTCCCTAGGGGTCACTCGGGTCTTTGTGGGGAAACTACGGCTCCTTTTGGCTTTTCATTTACCAGTTCCATCCACCCAAGGACAAAGTCAGGTCTTCCTGGGCCAGGCTTCCTTTTTTTAAGCATGAGGAGACTTTCTTCTTTATAGACTGTTCACTGGCTGGGGTCCCGTTAGTGGATCTCCAAGACCTCCTTGCATAGGAGGACTGGTGACTCACAACTGCAGGACATTTCAAGAGATGCCCCCATGCATAGTCCCCTGGGACTAAGTTGACCACAGAGGGCAAGGAACAACATTGTTCCTTAAATTCCTAAAAGTGTATTTTTTGTGTGTTTTTCAAGACAGGGTCTCCCTGTAGATCCAGCTGTCCTGGAACTCACTCTGTAGACCAGGATAGCCTTGAACTCACAAAGATCTACCTGCCTCTGCCTCCAGAGACCAGAGGTTCAAAATCAAGGTGTCCTCCCTCTCAGTGCTCTCAAGGAAACCTGTGCCTTTCCCTGGGTTGTGGCTACAACTGTAATGTCTACTTGGCCGTTGCTACCTCCTCTTCTTTGTGTCTATATTCCCCTGTGGGTTTTGGACCAATATTCCTTTCTTTTATGAGATTGTGATTGTGTTCAGGGACTACCTAGATTATGCAGAATAAATCCCTTCTCTCAAGATACTTAAATTAAGATCACATTTATAAAGATCCACAGACTCTAGGGATTAGGACACATCTTTGGAGACCACCATGTAATCACTGCATCTAGTTTTAAAACTTTTTATATTGAGCATTTAATTTCTTTCTTTCTGGTATGCTGAAATTTTCAGTCAACTGTGATTAAAACCAATCTGGTGTGGGTAGAGGTCATCTACTGGATAGGTGTTGTCCGCAGGAATCTCGCTGGATGCAGTGTTCAGTGAGAAGGGACTAGAGAGGGAAGCAGAGGAACAGCTGTGGGCTGTCAAGATGGACAACAAAGTGCTTTGGCCAGTGGACATGGCAGTATTTCCCAGAAACACTAGGTTCAGGTAGCCCAATAAACAACTGGCCTTTCCCCTCATTATACAAGGTAGGGTTGGCAGTGCAAACTATCATTATTTGCATATTAAAAGTCCAGGTAACCCTGACCATAGGAATGCCTAGGTTAGGCATTTTTCTTAAATTTTCCATATGGTTTTGACTTTATTTTATTTTTTTGTTTATTATCTTTATTTTTTATGTGGATGATTGTTTTGCCTCCATGTATGTAAGTTCATCTGTGTTGTTCAGTGCCCAAGGAGATCAGAAGAGGGTGTTGGATTCCCCTGGAACTGGAGTTATAGATGGTTATTAGCCACCATGTGGTTGATGGGTGTATTAGTCAGTTTTCTGTTGCTGTGATAAAGCACCATGACCAAGGAACTTATAAAAGGAAGAGTTTATTTGAGCTTACAATTGGTGGCTCCAGGGAATTAGAGTCCATTGTGGCAGGAGGCGTGGCGGCTGGATCTGGAGCAGCAAACCGAGGGTCACATCTCGCAAAGAGCACATGAAACAGAGAAAACCTAGAGACCAAGAGGCTTGTTAAAACTCACTAAGCCTGCCCCCAACATTGCACTTCCTCTATCACAGCCACACCCTCCAAGACCTCCAAAAACAGCGCCACCAACTGAAGACAAATGTCTGAATACCTAGAGCCTATGGGGAACACTCATCAAAACCACCACATTCCACTCCCTGGCCTCCATAGGCTCCTGACCATATAAAATGCAAAATGCATTTAGTCCAACCTTAAAAGTCCCCATTGTCTTTACCAGTTTCAATGCCATTCAAAACTCCACAGCCCAAAGTCTCTTCTGTGACTCAGGCCAATCTCTTAAACTGTAAGCTCCTGTAAAATCAAAAGGCAAATTACATGCTCCCAACATACAGTGGAACTGAATACACATTCCCATTCCAAAAGGGAGGAATAGAGGCATAGTGAGGAAACACTGGACCAAAACAAGACTGAAAACCAGCAGGGCAAAAACCAAGTCCAGTAGCTCCACATGCAACTTCTGAGACTTGACTTCCAAAGGGCTTAGACAGCTCAGCTCTTCCAGCTTTGCTTGCAACACACATCTCTTTGTTAGGCTGGTACCACTCCCTGTATGCAGCTCTCCTTGGCAAATATCTCACAGGTCTGGCATCTCGAATGTCTTCTTGGGGTCTCTGCTGCCAACCAGGCTTCACATTCACAGCTTCATGCAATGGCCTATCAGGGCCTACTTTATGCAGGGACATCCCTGCTGCACTCTGCCTGACCTTGGCAGCTCTTGAAACTGTGGAGGAAGAACAGATGACCCCCTTTCACTCTTGCAAATTTCATGCCTTTAAAGCCAGCATCACATGAATTGTCGCGTGCAGCAGTCTCCGGCAAGAACTTCATGCGGAAACAGGATTCTTCTGCAGCAAACTTTTTGTGTACAGCTCTCTTGTGAGAAGGACCCCGAATGGGGAAGAGGCACTGCTTATTAGCAGTCTAGAGGGTTCGGGTATGCTCTGGATTGGTGCACCTCCGATGCTCATTTGCATGTCCAATGCATGGGCTCTTAGCGCAACAGGGGCCAATGCCTCATTTGTATATTAAAAGCGCGAGCTCAGAGAGGGTAGTCATGCCAGTTTTGCCCTAGTGCGGAAGAAGTGGCTACATGTGGAAAAGGTGGGCTAGTTGTTGTTCTCTAGCCATCTCAAGAAGTCAGCACCATCTTTAAGGACGTGGGTAGAGCCACACTGTTAGCAGTTTGACAGGCTGCCAACAGTTCCCCCTTTTCTATATATATGGCTGGGAGAATGTCTGTTCTTAGGTTGCCACTGCAGAGGTATACCTTACCCGTCATTGGGATAACAAACAGCTCGTCAACCGTTAGCGGTCCATAGCTCCCATGAACCCCCACCGATGACAGCCTCAGCGTAAAAACTGCGAAGCTCCTACGAGCTTCCACCGTTATGAGTGCTGATTTGCCCCTGTCTTAGGTTGGAAATACATGCAGTAGGTCCTTACCGTCATTGACTACTTCTCCAGTATACTAAGCCCATGTTAGCGGAGGAACCTGCTTCCAAAGCTGCAAGGGCCTGTGCAATACCACCTTATCGCCCGATGTTGGGCACTGAGCCTACACATTATCCAGAGCATAAGCAGAATCCCTCCACCTAAGAGGAAGCCAAATCCCGCCACCCCGCCCATTCTTTGAAGTGTAAACAGCGGTGGAAATCCAGGAAGCCAGTCCTTCCGCAAGGGAGGTGTCCATTATGTAGAATTCACAGTAACGATGCCATACGAAGCTGGTTCATCAAGCTGTTAAATTTACCACTCCAGTTACTATCATACGAATTGGCATTGTCTTGGGAACACTGACAGGATCCCCATCGTGGCTCCGCCTGAGCATCCAGAGGCTGATCATGAAAATCACCAGCAACTGGTCACTGGTCTTTTCATGTTCTTTTACTTTTTTTTGTTAATCGTCAGGCACCACAAATTGGATTTCTTCTTCCTGTGGAAAACACAAATAGCTCCCCTGGATCTTATTAAAATAGGATCCGGGCCTTTCCACTTTCCAGATATGACATCTTTCCATTTACTAATTACTTTTGTGTTGTGGGCCAGGAATTGTGACGCTGGCTGCAGAGCGGCCTTGAGCATCCAAATTTAAATAAATTTAGAGTAAATAATGTCACTGAGACAATTTTTTTGGTGTCAGGGGAACGTTCTCCAATCCCTCTTTTTGTTTAATAATATAAGTTTTGAGGGTGTGATGTGCACGTTCCACATACTTGTCTTGTGGATTATAGGGTTATCCAGTGATGTGGGTAACTCCATCTGCTGACAAAACTGTTTGAATTTGGTTGCTGTATATGCCGGCCATTGTCTGTTTTTAGTATTGTGGTAGGCCCCAAGCACTCCAGGCTTCCAAGAATGTTGAATGACCTGTGTTTTTTCTCCCCAGAGTAGGGGGCTAACAAAAATAATGCCAGAACATTGTCTACAGAGACATGTAGGTACTTTATCTACCAAAGGAGGTGACGTGTGTCACATCCATCTGCCAAATTTGGAGGGGGCATAATCCTCGCGATTGATACCCACATGGGGGTAGGCAAAAACTCAGCACATTTATGGCATTGTAGGACAATGTTGCGAGCTTCACTGCGAGTTAATGAGAAGCGTCTTCGCAAAGTTTCAGATGTCAAATGAAATTGAGAATGGAATTTGGCAGCCCCTCCAGGGGGCTGATTATAACAAAGGCGCCCATCCAGTGGCACGGTCGGCTTGTTGGTTGCCCTTTGCCAAGGGGCCTGGTAGTCCTGAATGACTCGAATGTGTGTATATATATATATAGGAGAGGATCGAGGCAAAAGTTCATTTGAATTTCCTGGAAAATAGAGGCAACTGTGCTGGACATTTAATATTCCCACGGTTTCCAGGGATTGACAGCATTTACACATAACTAGAGTCTGAGACAATATTAAGAGACCCAGGAAAATTTTTTAATACCTCCAATACTACTTGACATTCTGTTAATAGTGGAGAGGTGTGATCAAATTGTATAGTGTAGTTTTTCCTTCATGCACATACGCTCCTGTTCCACTCTTAAAACCATCAGTGTAGACTACAGCTCCCTCAGGTATTGGTTGGGTCCTAGTAACCCGGGGGAAGATTAAGGGCTGGCTTTGAGCGAAGTTTAATATCGGGTGTTTGGGATAATGGTTATCAAACTGTCCCTGAAAGGCTGTAACAAGAATAGCCCATAGTCATTTGTTGCTGCCAGTAACTGAAGTTGTTCTGTGTGTAGGGGGTAATGATTTTTGAGGCTTTGAGCCAAAGTGAGTAACTGCCGCTTTAAGTCTTTTAGAGCCAGTTTAGCTACTGCGGCAGGATACATTCATGGTTTTGGCTGGAGATGCATTAGGTGGATCCATAGGAGTGGCGTGTTGCCATAGGACTGCGGTGGGTAATTTAGCAGTCTGTAACACACATAAATGAAAAGGCTGGGATTGTCTATTCTGAGTAATTGAGCTTCACTTAGTACATGTTCTACCCTTTTTAGGGTTGTCTAAAGCTTCTGGGGTCATGGTGCGGGGTGATGTAAGATGTGAGTCCCCTCCAGGATATCAAACAGTGGTTTCAATTACGGTTGATGATAATTTAAGAAAGGGGCGAAACCAATTAATGTCTCCCATCAATTTTTGAAAATCATTAAGTGTATGAGATGATCTCTTTGAATTTCAATATTTTTGGGGGGTTTTATGAATTTTGTGACAGATAATAGTTCCTAGAAATTGTCCCACTTGGGTACTTTGGACCTTTTCCAGGGCAATTACGAGTCCATGGTAGATGAAAAACATGTTTGGCAGAATGCATGAGCTCTGGTGGGGTGGGGGATGGGGGGACACGGGTCTAGATTTGATAATCTTGTACAAAATATATATAAAAAATAAATTAATTAATTAAAAAAAAGAAAATATAAAATATTTTTACAGAACAGGACAAGCTGTGAAAAGCCCAGATAAACTATGAAAAGTGCTCTGCCACAGAAAGAACGTTCATCCCTTTCCAAATCCTTGTTACAGAATCAAACAGTCCCCTAAAAGTGGGGGCCGTGACATGGCAAATAAGGAAAATGAACTGGTTTGTGCAGGCCACCTGCCTGAAAAGTTACATAATGATAGTCAGGGATTCTGATTCTTCACAGACGGAAAGTCCATCATCAAAATATAGTGTCTTTTTTTTTTTTTCTGAGGTTTCTCAGGACCATGAAACAATGGCCCAAGTTTTGTTCAGCAGGAATTTGAGACTGAATGTAGCTTTGACTTTCTGGAGAAAGAGAAATATAAGTGAGCTTGTAGCTTATTTGGTAAGGATTGAAGATCTTGGAGTTGTGGTAGATTGCCTTCCTGTTCTAACCAATAGTTTACAGGAAGAAAAGCAATACATCTCACTTGGCTGCTGTGTAGACTTACTCCCTCTAGTAAAGTTATTACTTAAAAGTTAATTTGAAGAATATGTAATAGTTGGCTTAAACTGGCTTTGAGCAATAATAAAAAGGTGGTGGATCAGGAAAAAAAAATCAAGCTTGGATTCTCTGCAAGTAGGCACTTTTTTTTTTTTCTGTATTTTTGTATTTTTGAGACAGGGTCTCCCTTTAGTCCCAGCTGGCCTGGAGCTCCTCCTTGCATCTGTGTGTGGGGGGGGTGGCGTGCTGGGATTAAAGACATGAGCCACCTGGCTGAGTAGGCACTCTTAACTGCTGGGCCATTTCTCCAGCACACCCCTCCCCATTCTTTTGATTTTGTTTGAGACAGGATCTTCTGTAGCCCAGGCTGGCCTAGAACTCATTGTGTAGCCAAGGCTGGCCTTGAACTCACTATGTAGCTGAGGCTGGCCTTGAACTCCAGATTCTCCTGTCTCCATCTCCCAAGTGCTAAGATTATGGATTGCCATATCCCACCACTCCTAGCACAATGCCAGTTCTTTTTTAAAAAATATTTTAAATTTTTTAAATTTTTATTTATTTCTGTATGTGTATGAATGTACTACATGCAGGCTTGTGCACCCGTGTTGTGCAATGCCATGGAGGTCAGAAGAGGGTGTCTGTCAGAGGTCAGAAGAGGGTGTCGGATTCCCCTGGAACTGGAGTTCTCCTGGAATTGGAGTTTCAGATGGTTCTCAGCCGCCATGTGGGTGCTGGGGATCGAACCTGCGTCCTCTGTAAGAGTGGTGGGCACTCTTAACCGCTAGGCCATCTCTCCAGCCCCCCAAAATGCCAGTTCTTACACACTCTTTCTACAGGAGTTTCATAGGGATTAGAATACATAAAAGACAAGAAACAAATAACGTTGTTTTCAAACAATGAATGTGTTTTCTGAGTTTCACAATTCCAGGAATACCTAAAAACAACATGCCTCCTTCTCAGCAATGTTGACATTGCTACTGAAAAGCAGACAGTTGGCGTACTTTTCCTAAAATGTTCAGGAGTTATTGTTGAGTACCCAAAAGGCTAAGTGGATTTCACTGTGATAAATATAAGCACAATAGGTTCCTGATATTACTTTAATCCCAAACTTTATTACAAATTCAGGAAGATAAGATAAAAAAAAATTTTCAATATTTTGCATCCAACTGACTACTATTTACCAAAACAAAAACACTAAAAAATTTAGTATATTTTTTCTTTGTTTTTTTTTTCCTTTGGTTGGTTATTGTTTCAAATATTTTTATTTTATTATTTTTTATTTTCTGTGTATGAGTGTATTACCTGCATGTATAGAAGTGCACCCGTGTTGTGCAATGCTCTGGGAGGTCAGAAAACAGTTTCAGATTCCCCTGGAACTGGAGTTATGGAGAGTTATAGCCACCAGATGGGTGCTAGGAATGAAATCTGGGCCCTCTGCAAGAGAAATGAGTGCTATTAACCTCTGAACCATCTTTCCAACCCCTGTTTGTTTGTTTTTTAAGACAGGGTCTTACTGGGTGTGGTGACAGTCATCTTTAATCCAGCGCTCAGAGGCAGAAGCAGGAGGAACTCTGTGAAATCAAGGCCAGCCTGGTCTACACAGTGAGTTCCAGGGCATCTGGGGCTACAGGGGACCCCCACTCCTCTCAAAAAATAAAGAGAGACAGGAGTTTATGTGGCCCAAGCAAGCCTTGAAGTCTTGATCCTCCTCCATGTCCCAAGTCATAGGGTACAGGCATCCACTACCATATATGGCTAATACTTTTCTTTTTTTTTTTTTAAAAAATATGGAACGCTTCACGAATTTGCGTGTCATCCTTGCGCAGGGGCCATGCTAATCTTCTCTGTATCGTTCCAATTTTAGTATATGTGCTGCCGAAGCTAGCACAATACTTTTCTTTTTAATTAACACAATAACTACATTTTTTAATGGGGTACAAATTAAATACATATGTATGCCATGATTAAAGCCAGGTGTGGTGGTGCACGCCTTTAATCCTAGCACTTGGGAGGCAGAGGCAGAGGCAGGCGGATCTTTGTGAGTTCAAGGCCAGCCTGGTCTACAGAGTGAGTTCCAGGACAGCTGGGGCTACAGGGAGATGCTATCTTGAAAAGAAAAAAAAGGGGGCTGGAGAGATGGCCTAGCGGTTGGGAGCACCGACGCTCTTGCAGAGGACCCGGGTTCGATCCCCAGCACCCACATGGCGGCTAAGAACCGTCTGTAACTCCAATTCCAGGAGAACTCCAGTTCCAGGGGAATCCGAGACCCTCTTCTGACCTCCGCGGCATTGCACGACACGGGTGCACAGACCTGCATGCAGACAATACATTCATACACATACAAAAATAAATAAATGAAAATTAAAAAAAAATCAATGGCCTTTCTTTACACCAAGAACAAGCAACTGGAGAGAGACTTCAAAGAGACCTTCCCACTCACAATAGCCTCAAAAACTATAAAATACCTAGGAACAAACCTAACCAAAGACACCAAGGATTTCTACAACAAAAATTTTAAATCTTTAAAAAAAGAAAT